>JAAXCT010000599.1:0-404792 GCA_012490785.1 Eragrostis nindensis
TGGCAGGGCCCCGCAGATATTAAATCCGGTCCCGCCATGTCAGTGTCGTCAGCGAAGTCAAGTCAAACCAGCCCCACACGAGTCAGGCTCTGGCCGCGCCCCCTCGTACCTATACATGGTGACACTTGACGGCGTGATCTGGTCGCTAGCATTCACTCCGATCGGGCTCTACAGTTTTCCATAGAGGTTTTGGGGTAGAGATGTGCTTAGACAGTATCCAACGGGAAATTTATTGGGCCATTTAAACACAAAATGAGTTCTAAAACATAATAAACACGTCTCGAACGGAGCACCCAAACAGCGTACCCATTATACTCCTTGCCTCCTCCACGACCTCCGCAAGCCGCGACCCAGCACGTCACGCACCTCTTCGGCTCTTCCTCCGGCGCAGGCGACGCCTCCTTCGCCTGCCCCTCCATCTCCTCCGCCGAGCCCCGGCCCCTCCTCGGCCTGCCCCCTCCCTCTCCTCCGGCGAGATCCGCGGGGGCCTTTCCCTCCAACGACCGAGCTTCGCTCTCGCCTTCCCCTCACTCGCGGCCTCCACCGCCGCCGCCGAGGCCCCCCGCCGCGCCCCCCGCCGAGGAGGCCACCGCTCCCACCGTTCTGCCGCCGCGCCCTCCCCCTCCCTCCCTCCCTCCCTCCCTCCGGAGCCGCTACCCTTCCGCCGCCGCGCCGATTCGTCCCCCGCCGCCGGCCCCTCTCCCTCCTCCGCCGATTCCAGCTCCTCCCGCTCCTCCTCCCGCTCCGGCCCTCCTCAGCCGCCGCCTCGCGCTACTCCTCTTCCGCCGTCGCCTCGCGGCGACGGGACGCGCTGGCGGGCGGCGGCCTGCGGCGAGACGTCGTGGAGGCACGGGCGACGGACGAGGGCGGCGGCGCGAGCGGCGATGGTGCGTGGAGCCACGGCGGGCGGCAGCGTGGCGGCTGGCGCGAGCGCGTTGTCAGCGGCGGACGGCGGGCGCCGGGCCCCGGCGAGCCTCCGGCGTGGCTGCGGCGGCGCGCTTGGCCGCGGAGGGGCGACGGCGCGGGGCCCCGGCGGATGCGGCGGAGCGGAGGCCGGGCACCACCACGACGGAGTGGGAAGGAAGAGGGGAGGTGGACCGCGGCGAGGTCCATCGACGCCGCGCCCACGCGGAGGAAGCCGAAGGCGAAGGTTCGAACGGCGACGCCGCGCCCGTCGCGTGCGTAGCGGTGAAGCTTTTCAGCAGCAGCGTCGCCGCCTCGTCGTCTCCCTTGGCTCCGTGGACGAGCAGCGCCGCTGAGCCCACGCGGAGCGGAATGGGGAGGAAGAATTGGGACTTATCGTGGAGATGCACTTTTTTGGGTCCTGTATTTCAAAGCTCACAACACCTATTTCACGTTTTGGGTCTCAATTTTGGGTCTGAACCATTGGAGATAGGCTTAGAACAGGCAGCGGCGATGCCCGACTCGCTTTGATTTTTTTCAATCAGCTTTGCTAGGCTTGCACCGTCTCTGTCCCGGCTCTCCACGATTGGCTCCAGATAAATGGTGAATTCGTGAGAGAATACATGGGCCTCCGGCACCGTGTGTAAGGCCCAATATCAAAAAAAAAAAAAAATTCGTGAGAGAACAATAAGCTGATTTGGGATCCTTACGGGTGGACACGTGTCATCAATCAGAGTGGTGCTGTACGAGGCCGGTTCACATCACGTATGTAGAGAATCCATGGTTTAGAATGCTTCAAATGTTTATACCAAAGAGCTTACACATATCCCTGGTTTCCAACATCTCCAACAACAAATTCAGCATGTTAAAACGTTTCAAAATTCACCAAAAGAATAAGTAAACCAATATGAGAAAATTGTTCCGGCGCACATGTTTACCGGCTAATACTAACAACCAAATAATGCCACGTTTGTTTGATTAAATCTTGCTGTGTAATTAAGTTTTTAGTATTAAGTTGATAGTAGTTTCTAGATCAGGAGAGTGAGTATGAGGATTTTTCTTTACAAAATAATAATGAAATATTTTTTCCTCTTTTTACAAGTCCCTATCTGGCTCCCGCCATGCTAGTGCTACCTAGACCGCGTTGGTGCATCATCTACCGGCACCGCAAGGGAACATCAAAAGGTGACCGGCCCGTCGTCCCTTCTCGTCCCATCCCCATCCTGTCCTGTTGCCGTGACGGGAACTTTGCAGCCTGGACACGGAATTCTACACGTCGCCGCCCCCTACCGGCTACGAGTACCGCACACGACCGCCGAGGCAGCTGGCAGGGCCCAGCAGATATTAATCCGGGCCCACCATGTCAGTGTTGCCAGCGAAGTCAAGTCAAACCAGCCCCACATGAGTCAGCTCTGGCCGCGCCCCTTCGTACCTATACACACTGCCCGTCCTCTGTTGATTCACTCCGCCACCGCCCGTCGCCCACCAGCCACGGCCATGGCCGCGCACCTCCTCTCCTACGCCGCCGCGGCGGCCACGTGCGTGCTCCTCGCCTTCACCCTCGCGCCGCTCGCCGCCGGCGACCCCCTGGGCAAGTTCTGCGGCAACACCGGCAACTACACGCGCAACAGCGCATACCAGGCCAACATCCAGCGCCTCGCCGCCACGCTCCCCGACAACACCTCGTCGTCCGGGACCCTCTTCGCGACCTCCCGTACGGGCTCCCTCCCGGACGTGGCGTACGCGCTGGCGCTCTGCCGCGGCGACACCAACGCCTCGGCCTGCGGCGACTGCGTCGCCACGGCCTTCCAGGACGCGCAGCAGCTGTGCGCCTTCAACATGGACGCCACCATCTTCTACGACCTCTGCCTCCTCCGCTACTCCAACACCAACTTCTTCGCCAGCCCCAACAGCGACGGCCGCGGGGACGCCCTCGTCCTCATGAACACGCAGAACGTGACGGCGCCGTTCAAGGTGTTCGACGCCGCCGTCGGGGTGCTCCTCAACGCCACCGCCGACTACGCCGCCGTCAACTCGTCGAAGAGGTTTGGCACCGCGGTGGAGGGCTTCCAAAGCTTCGACAGCCAGAACCCGAAGCTCTACGGGCTCGCGCAGTGCGTGCCGGACATGGCGCCGGAAAATTGCCGGACCTGCCTCACGGGGATTCTTCAATCGTGGGGCAAGTATTTCAGCGGGAAGCCGGGTGGAAGGATCCTCGGACTGTGGTGCAATTACAGGTACGAGCAGTACTCTTTCTTCACCGGCAACCCGCTGCTTCAGCTGCCGGAGCCAGCCGTGGGGGCGCTGGCGCCGGCGCCACCCCCCGCGGCGAACGTGACGCCGCCCACGACCGGAGGTGAGTTTGGGGGAATTAAACTTGTTCTTTTTGCATTCTTGCGAACGGTTCGTTCTGTAAAATAGATGAATTTTGCAATCCTTGTGTGGAAGAACAGAGACACAGAGAGAGAGAGAGAGTGGCTCTTTGAATTCTGAAGAACACTTGGAATACTCTGGACCACAAAATATATTTATGAAAAATATTCGACCGATTTTATTTGGTCCAAAACATAGGTGTGGTGCTTGATTCTAGCATGTGAACATAGTTGATGAAATTTCTATTGCTTGTAGCAAAGTTAACTGAATTGAATAACTGACGAGTGTCAACATCGTTGAAGAAATTTCTATTGTTTGTTTTCTTTCGACTAAACACAACTCTGAAGAACAGAGAGACAGGCTATCTGAATTCTGAAGAACAGATACTCTGGACTAACAATATATTTATGAAAAAAATTCGACTGATTTTATTTGGTTCGAAACATAGGCATGGTGCTTGATTCCAGCACATGAACCTGGAACGATGCTTCAATTATGTGAGCATGCTTTAGCAAAGTTAACTGAATTAAATAACTGACGAGTTTCAACATCGTTGAAAAATTTTCTATTGTTTGTTGTCTTTCGACTAAAACCAACTCTGGTACAATATGCGAGGAACATATCCTCACGCTTTAGTACGATATTCACAACCAACTTATGCGCCACTTTTTCTATTTTTCTTTGTTTGATCTTGACTTCTGTGCAGTTCCGTAGCTATCAGGGGAAACACGTTTGCATTCTGATGACCTGTTCTGCATACTAGTAGAATGATGACCACAACCTACTCTCCCTTGAAAGGTTCCAGTCTGAAGTTAGAACGTTCTTCTATGCTTAGTCTGTGATTTTAATAGAATCTTCTTTATCATCTGGTTTGACACTTGCAATGCCTGTACACGTGGGTCGGCCAGTTTGCGCAAGCTTCCATGATTGTGCACCCCAAAAAAATAAAATGTAGTGTCGTTTGTTTGAAATTCAGATTTGACGAAACAGAGTATAACTCTTTCGTTGACCTGAAGCAAAATAGCATACCGAAAGGTGTCAATGGCTTGTGGCTTATAAACAAAGCCGTGATTTATAAATCTTTCAGGTGTCAGTAGATACGTGTTACCGGAGCAGATGAAAATCTTCTCAGATTCTTCTTGTATTTTCTTTATTGTGCATCAAAATAAATTGCTCCTTTTCATTTACAGGATCCAAAGGAAAGAAGGTGGGGAAAATTTTGGCCATTGCATTGCCTATAGTTGCCGCAATATTGGCAATTGGAGTACTTTGCTCTTGTATCTGGAGGAGAAAGAGGAAAACACCAGGAAAGCCATTACTTCCAGGTAAGTATCTTAATAGTTCAGTTGACTCCAATTCATTTGCTTTGTGCTATTAGATGAACTGGTCACTTTTTGTAAAAGAAAACAATTTCTAAAAAATCAACGTTCTTCTAATGAGCCTGCCCTTACATCATTCTCATATAGAAATTAAAAATCAACACAGCATTCATGCATTACACCATTATTTAATATGTGTGCTCTTGTGACAGATACAACTAATCCAGAGGACATACATAGTATCGATTCGCTCATTATTGATCTATCAACTCTACGGGCTGCAACAGAGAACTTTGATGAAGGCAATAAACTCGGTGAAGGAGGTTTGGTGCCGTTTATAAGGTGCCATTCATATATTATTATATTGATTTTTTGTTTTTTTATTTTTATTCTAGTGACTTAATATCACCATTTGCGCAGGGAATCCTCCCTGGCAATCAAGAAATAGCAGTGAAAAGGCTCTCACAGACTTCTCGACAAGGGATTGAGGAATTGAAAAATGAGCTTGTTTTGGTTGCTAAGCTTCAACACAAGAATTTGGTGAGGCTTGTTGGTGTTTGCTTGGAAGACCATGAAAGGCTACTTGTCTATGAATATATGCCCAACAAAAGTCTTGACACCATTCTTTTCAGTATGTTACTCATCATCTTTTAGCAACAGTACAACTGAAATTGTATAGTGCATATTTCTAACTTTCTGTCTAATAGATCCTGAGAGGCGTAGTGAGCTAGATTGGGGGAAGAGATTCAAGATAGTTAATGGGATTGCTCGAGGCTTGCAGTATCTTCATGAAGATTCTCAAGTGAAGATAATCCACCGGGACCTCAAAGCAAGTAACGTTCTGTTAGACCATGACTACAATCCTAAGATCTCTGATTTTGGCTTAGCAAGGCTATTTGGAAGTGATCAAACACAGGATGTAACGAATCGTGTCGTCGGAACCTAGTAAGTCTTGGTAACATTGCCTCTGTAACTGTAAGGTTTTATGTAGTCCTCTATAACTCGCTGTTCTTGTTACAGTGGATACATGGCCCCTGAGTACGCTATGCGTGGGCATTACTCCGTCAAATCAGATGTGTTCGGCTTCGGAGTTCTGATACTTGAGATTGTCACGGGAAGAAGAAACGGTGGCTCCTATAGCTCCGAGGACGAAAGTGCTGATCTCCTTAGTTTGGTGAGTGCATAGTCCATGCTGAGTTCCATAGTCTATAACCCTCAACATCTTGCATGTTCGCAACATTTATTCTGAATTTCTGACACGTTTCGATGGTTTGTGCTGTAAAATTCAGGTGTGGGAGCACTGGACGACAGGAACACTAATGGAGATCATGGATTCATCCTTGAGCAGTCTCGCTCCTCGAGACCAGATGCTGAAGTGTGTCCACATCGGGCTTCTGTGCGTTCAGGATGACCCAGCAGATAGGCCCATGATGTCCGTGGTGAACATCATGCTCAGCAGCAGCACGGTGACCCTCCAAGCTCCATCCAGGCCGGCGTTCTTCATCCGCAAGTATGGCGCCAACTCTGACATGTTCTCGGAAATGTACGGAGCTTCACTGTCCGCAAGCAGATCGCCTATGTCGCAGAATGATGTTTCAATTACTGAGCTTGAACCAAGGTGATTCTCCTCAAGGAAGTGGTGGTGAAGTTGCTGTAGTATAGCCGCAAAATAATCAAGTCTGATGTAGAGAACCCCCGCAAAAAAGAAAACGCCTGATGTAGAGAAGCGTCGTCCATGTATATTGTATCACTTATTAATTTGTTATGGTACAATAATTCTGTTAAGATCCCATCAGAAAAAGTAACTATATTTAAAACATTTCTTAGGTTTTTTAGTACATTTGTGCGAGTTTTGCAAACTAGATTGCATAGGCATGCTCATTCTTCCTTTGGAAAGAAAAAAGGCATGCTCATTCTTCTTGCTCTGCTCACCATATTCCCGGTACGTGATCGTACATCTTTGCCGATCTGAACTCACCATATATCTTGGCTACCTGAATTGAAGCATGGTGGACTCCTATCCTGTGTCACCGCCACCGCGCGTCGGAGAAGATGACCCTGCACGAATCTTTCAAAGTTTAGCACGTCTCCGTCAAGCCATCCCAGTTTTCTATCATATATTTACTAATTGGAGGCTCCTTTCGGTGCCTCCACGTTAATCGGAGGAAAAATCCTCTAAATTCTCACAAAAAAGCAAAACATCCGACCATTAATTTGGATTACTACTAATTTGCAACCGATGGATCTCCACAATACATCTTCCTTTTGTTTCTTTCCTCCTCACGTCACCCCCCTGTTCACCGTATACCCTTTCCTCCTCACGTGAAACACAAAAGCTTCTCCTCCCCAAACCCTAGCGATGGAATAATGGAATAGAAGTTACAGAATGGGTGAGATCAATCGGGAAGGAGATGGAATACGCGAGGGAAATTCTACCTTTTCGCACTGCCAACCCTAGGGAAGGTAGAGATAAGAGAACTCGTCGTGAAGGTAAGTTCTCTGGTAATCTGCAGTCTCTAGCGTTGTCAGGCAAGTTTTCATGAGCATGTTTTGTGAGATTGTGCAATTTGGAGTAGCCAATTCGTTTTGGTGGCCTTCTGTTTCGTTCTGACTTTTTTCTCCTCTAGATCCCGCTTATCAATGCGCATGATATCTTTTGGTGATCCACTATTGTGATGAGCATGCTCAATAATCCCCTCCCAACAGTGATTATCCTAATATACGGCTGCATCCTTGCACTAATTCGATTCCTTGCCGATGCGGGGCACAAATGATGGACTCATGGACGTACAAAATCAAGATGTGATTGTTTCCGGTGTTTGCACTATGGGTTCAGGAAAGGTTAAAAAAAAATCATGGCAATCTACAAATCGTTTACCTATTTTCACATAAGAAAAAAACATGGAACCATCGGTTGATCATCAATGCTAGGGAATTGGAATATACTGAAGATATAAAAAGGCAGCGTAAGATTTGAATCCTCTTCTGTCCTATTTGTATGCAAGATCTTACGAGATTTGAAGGAGGCGACCACCTGGGCGGCATGCTCGAGTCTGCATCAATCTGGCTAGACCAAAGCGATTTGCACTCCTTAGATTATTCACAATCTATGTGATGCAGGGCAAACGGCTCATGACTTCCTGGGTTGATCATGCATGGTCTGCGATCCAGTGTTTGGGGCAGCAGTCGCCGGCTCACGGCTTCGTATATTATTGCTATCGACGAGACTTCGTCTACAAGAGCATGCAGCGTGTATGAAACGATATGAAGCTATTAAGATAATACATCTTTTGTTTGACCCCAATTAATTATAGCACTTAGTCTTTTTTTTTTGCGGGTACACTTACTTTTCTTTAGAGATATATAGTTTGCCATTGATGTTATGGTGACAGCAGTAGAGAGGGCGTTCATGGGTGCCGAGACCATGGTTTGCATGCAAATGCATCACATCGACCTTTTGTAGCAGCTAGCAGAGCACGTACCTTAATTGTCCAGTAAATAAGTAGATGTAGATTGGCATGTAATTATGTTTCAACCATCCTTATTTTTCACATATGAATTACATAACCAAAATATATTAGAGTCAGTATTTATTATTCACGAATGCTATAGTTATGATATATTTACTTATGCAAAATATGTTGATAATACAGGAGCCTCATGGAGGGAAATAGGGAATATCAAGGTGCTTTAGTGTTCCTGTCAATGAGGTTCACTAAAAAGATATGCATGGTATGAAATTCTTGAGATGCAATAAATAATACTTACACATGATGAAATGAAAAATGAGAAAAATAGATTGAATAATTTTGTGTTCAGGCTATTGATTCTAGATCCTGCAATGTGTTGTGCTGTAGCGCCCCCCCCCCCCCCCCCCCCCCCCAAACGGGGGTCAAGGCAGAGATTTTTTTTCCATTATCCAAAAAAAAGATCTTGCAACATGTTACAATATATTTATATGGTGATTTTGAGTTTATGCTCCACCATGTACAAGTTTTTTGTTCCATATTAATTAAATTTTACATGATACTATTATATTTATTTTTCATGTTTTGCTTTTGTGCATCTCACCACAAGAGCACCAGAGCCGATAATCCCCTGCAACCTCATGATTACCATAATAGTCGCCAACCAAATGAATCTTAAATGTTAGATTGGATTGCCATTTTTCTTCACGTTGTCTGTGGATTGTCTATATATATAGTGTACCACTAAGTTAGACAGCTAAAAAAAAGGAGGTTTTTGTGATATAGTGCTAAAAACCCTGCTTTCAAATAGCTATCAATGATTATCAAACATGGTCTTAAACATTTTGTGTGTTTTAATAGGCTGATAGAATATATAAATAAATATACAACCTAGAATTACATTATATATAAAAGCTAACTATAATGGTAACCTTGATTGGTTGTTTATATGAGTAATCATTCTTTTAAGGAACTATACTGAAGTGTTATAAAAAGAATGGTGCAAGAAAGAAGTAACGATCAATATTATTAATATATACTTTTGGCCCTATAGTATATACAAAGTTAAATAGTATCTACAACGTTATTCTAAAAAAAGTATATACAAAGTTAAATACATATTTCGAAACCAAGATATTATTTTGTGATTTTTAAGAGTTTTCCACTATAAATTGAAGAAGTCTTGCTGTAAAACGGGATTGAGTTCCACAAATTTTGTATTGAAAGTATATTGATCTTTTGTGAACAAATAATAATGATTTACAATTTATGTCCAAGGTGTTGATACTATAAATGCACAATTAATCATTTATTCTTCCCGTACAAAACCATGAAATGTAATTATAGAATAAATGTGCATTTCATTCTATAGCATAAAAAACATTTCTGATAACTGACAAGTGATGGATGTGTCTATGACAAATGGAGCATACCATAGAGTGAAAATGACCCTAGAGGCTTAAGTTTTATCTGGTGAAATACAATGGCATTAGTCCTTAAATTTGATAATCTCATGTTTTAAGAATATAACTATTTGATCTAAATAGAAGTGATCCTTCATACATATGATTCAAAAGAGTAACTTTCGTAAAACTATAACTATTTATTTCAAGTAAAAAAGAACTATATCTATTTGCACTTTCATAATACAAAATATGAATTTTAAATATTACAACACTTGCCAAATGGTACATTCCAATTTTCCTAGAATGTGACTTATAATAGGCTATCTCTTAATGTTATAAGCTAGAAAGGAAGGAAATATATTTTGTTTCCATAAATAAACTCAAAGTCATAGTTTTAAAAATGTTACACCTAAAACATCTAGCCCGTGCAGGTGCACGGGTTGATGAGCTAGTACCTTAAAAGAGGTAAAGAAAGTCAGACCGCCCCTTTCCTTCAGAGAAAGAACTCAAGCCACTGCCGTCGCCCCCCTCGTCCACACCCTCAGCCCACCGCCATGGCCATACACCACAACTCGCTCCGTTTCTCTTCCTCCACCTTGGCCGTCCTCCTCCTCGCATTCCTCGTCGGGCCGCCGGCCTCTGCCCAGCCTCCCTGGCCGGTCTGTGGGGACAGCGGCGGCAACTTCACGCAGAACAGCACGTACCAGTCCAACCTCGGGCTCCTCTCAACCATCCTCCCCCGGAACGCCTCCTCCTCCCCGTCCCTCTTCGCCGCCGGCAAGGTCGGCGCCCCGCCGGACACGGTCTACGCCCTCACGCTCTGCCGCGGCGACGCGAACGCCTCCACCTGCGCCGCGTGCGCGTCGGTCGCGTTCCAGGACGCGCAGCAGCTGTGCGCGTACAGAAAGGAGGCGACCATCTACTACGACCTCTGCTACCTCCGGTTCTCCAGCCGCGACTTCCTCGCCGGCGCCGACAACGACGCGAGGTACTTCCCCAAGGCGGACAACGTGAGCGCGCCGGCCGCCTCGTTCGACGCCGCCGTGGCCGCGGTTCTCAATGCCACCTCCGACCGCGCGGCGGCAGACCCGACGAGGCGGTTCGCCACGGCCGAGGTGGCCGCCGGCGGGAGCGTCCCCGCGGTGTACGCGCTGGCGCAGTGCACGCCGGACATGTCGCGGGCCGGCTGCCGGAGCTGCCTCGCGAGCGTGATCGGGATGGCGCCCAAGTATTTCAGCGGGAGCCCCAGCGGGAGGTTCATCGGCGTGCGGTGCAACTACCAGTACGAGCTGTATCAGTTCTTCTCCAGTGCCCCGCTGCTGCAGCTTCCGGCGCCGGCGTCACCGCCACCGGCGGCGCCACCCATGCAGGTGCCGGTGAACTCGACTCCACCGGCAAGCGGAGGAGGTGAGTTTGGGAAAATTACCTTAAGCAAGAAATTTGAGTAGAATTTTTGTTTAGCTAACATAAGTTGTGGTAGCGTACTAGCTGGCGTGTCAATACCGTTTTAACCAATTGACCACCCGTTCAGATACTTCGTGGTTAGTCAAGCGGATGGTATATAGTTCTTCCAAAAAATTGCAGTTCATAAGAAGATATACTCCGTGTACTAACAGATTTCCGGAGGCAGCTCACATGCATATCACTACACGTAAACATGATCAACTGTAATCTACTTGTACTATCTTGACTTCTCCAGTCCCGTCGCAATCAATTGCTTCACTATCCAGAAAGAACGGCATGTGCGCGGTTAGGACTTAGGAGTCCAAGTTTGACCATTTCTTCTTGCGCTAATCAAAATATTCTTCAACCGTTGCATGCAGGGAGAAAAAGCAGAGTAGCAAAAATCTCTGCAGGTGTAACCTGTTCCGTTCTCTTGGCGCTGATTGTTTCAGCCTCTGCTTTCATCTGCCTGAGGAGGAGGAAGGCTGTCATTGTCAAGAACCCAAAAGGTGAGATGCTTTTCTGTTTTGACTGTTTCGAATGGAAAATGGGAACTTTAGGTTGTTCACATCATTTACATGTTTACAGAAGCAGCACCGAAGAAGATTGAACGGGGAAAATGTGCGGTATTTGATCTACCTACCCTGCAAGAAGCAACAGATAACTTCCATGAGAAGAACATACTCGGTGCAGGCGGGTTCGGTACCGTATACAGGGTTAGTAACCACAGTATGCAAGAGATAATGATAATATTGACTGACGATTTTATGTTTGCTAAAAGGTGTTGGTTTTGCAGGGAAGGCTCCCTGATGGACAAGATATAGCAGTGAAGAAACTATCCCGGAGTACTAGACAGGGACTGAACCAGCTGCATAATGAAGTGCGGGTATTGGCTGAGCTTCAGCACAAGATGCTTGTCAGATTACTCGGATTCTGCTCGCACCGCGATGAGATGATGCTTGTTTATGAACACATGTCAAACGGAAGCCTTGACAAACTTATATTTGGTATTTTCTCTTACAAACACATATACACATTTTTGTCCGGTTTATGACCTTTTACGTGTCCTCTTATCATCTTATGTTTCAGGAAAAGAATATTAAGCTGTTGATTAGGTGTGCTTTTACGATGGTGCTTAGAAACTAAACCTGAAATTGAAAAGGAAAAACATACCATAAAATTTTTGAGAACAGAATGTGATGAGCACCATTGGCAGCAGCGAAAGCACTGATTTATTTTTCGAAAGTTCAAGCACTGAATATTCACTGTAGCATTTCTGGCAAGCTACTTCTAGTTGCAGACAAGACAACATACAAATATAACTTGTCGGATTTCTCCTTGCACTAGTGTAAATTGGCCTATTAATGTATTCTGCATGATCAACTCTCTCGATATAATTTTGTCTCCTATTTGGTGAAACAGATCCTGGTAGGAGGGATATTCTAGATTGGGAGCAAAAGTATAACATCATTATTGGAATTGCCAAGGGAATATTGTATATCCATGAAGATTCAAGCATAAGGATCGTTCACCGGGATTTAAAAGCAAATAATATTTTGCTTGATGAAAACATGAACCCAAAAATTGCAGATTTTGGATTAGCCAGGCTACTAGGAGGTGGCCATACTCAGACCAAGACAGCAAGTGTGGCTGGAACATAGTAAGCTTATTCACCTAACTGAATCCTGAAACACTGCCCATGACATTGATGTGTCTTCTACCATCTATGCCTAATTATTACTGTTTTACAGCGGATATATGGCACCCGAGTATGCCTTGTCCGGAAATGTTTCACCAAAGATCGATGTTTTCAGCTATGGCATTTTGGTCCTGGAGATTATAACTGGAAGAAGAAACGGGAGTTCTGATGAATCAAACAAAGCAGTGAATCTGCTGACTGATGTAAGTAGAACTTTCATCCGAAATGAAATGTGGTTATCTGAAGGTATTTCAGTAATAGACATTGTCTTTAAAGATTTTCTGCAACAATGTTTTTATTCCTTTGATCTCAGCCGGATGGCTGTAAAACCAGTCCATGTGTGGAAACACAGAAGCTTAAAACTTTTCCATTTTCTAAGAAGAAAAAAGAAAATCTGAAGGTACTTGGAAGTTCGAACCAGAATATCTGATGGCAAACGTGGAACAGGTGTGGAACTGTTGGACCAAGGGGAAAGCGTTGCAACTGATTAACCAATCATCACTTGATGGGCACTCCAGGAGCAAAGTACTACGATGCATCCACATTGGTCTTCTTTGTGTCCAAGAACATCCAGATGACAGGCCAAGCATATCTTCAGTTGTTATAATGCTGACCAGAAGCAGGATGAAGCTTCAGCCACCGCGACAACCGGCATTTTTCTTTGGGAGCGACTCCAGCTCAGTTCTTGAACACCATGTACATGGAAACTGTATGTATGAGGGACCTGCTGTGATGGTAGAGGACAATTTCTCGGTGAATGACGTTACTAATACTGATCCCTATCCTAGGTAAGCAAAAGGGATGTGAAAATGACAATTCGAGTGTAATCCAGGCCTTCGATATTTAGATGTAAAAAATCATTCAATTGTACATGTGGTGATTATCATTTAGTGGTCATTTTTCCCCTACTTTTATTTCTTTCATTTCTTATTATAGGAATTATTTCTTGAGAGAACAGAGTATCAACAGATAAGAATTCTAAACTATAAGACACAGTTTTCTAATCCTAGATCTTAATGGTATCTGAGGATCCATGACTTGTTTTCAGAATCTTCAGATCATGGGCTCATTAGTGTCTCACCATGGCAGGAAAAAATGAGCATCATACTGCAGTCCCTACTCGTGCTGTGGTACATGGGCACTGCAGCAAAATGGACAACAAGCACTGCTGTCATATTTTTACTTTAGAGAAGAAAATATATTGAAATTATATTATAGCCTCTGCATGGACCAAGCCGAGATATCTTTGCAAGGTGGATAATTTTCTCTTCAAGATTGCCACATCTCTTTTTGGAAGATGGTGGAATTTTCCCATCTTTTCTTCCGCTCTTAAGTCTCTAAATTGAGAAAGTCTAGTTTTGGTAATCGACCAATTCGTTAACATACCACTGAACAACTTTTTATTAACATAATGACAACGAGACCTTTTTTTTTGTGTAATGACAACGAGACCTTATTGCAGCTGATGCTACTAAATCCGCTGTTTTTTTTTTGGTACCAACAATTAAGAAGCTTTTTCCTTGACTTGCTGCATCAAAAACTAAATCACAAGCTTCTTAATTGTTGATAAAAACGACCGTTCTAGCGAGATTTGTAATATGAGTACTTTTACGCTTTGGCGAGATGTAAGGGGCCATTTTAGGATTCCATTTCTTAATACCATGACCAAAATGAACTCCTGCTTCTATCATCTCTTTCAAATTGATGTTCCAATATCTTCTTGTCATTTTTTTCCACACTTCCTTTTTTTTCTTTTTTCGTCTTACCATTACGGAACTTATTTCTTTTTGAAGATTAAGAAAGAGCCGAAATATCTTGAAATAAATAATAATTGTTCCGATGGAACCTTCTACTCAGAATTGGCCATTGATACATGATATAAACATAGCCTTAATGAATTAACTGACTTCTTTTATCTTTTATTTAGTAAAATATGAAAATACAAAATCTAAAATCAGACCTGTTAGCATTCTAAGGTCAAAAATCTAGTTTAAATTAAACTAAAAAAAAAAAAAAATCTGCTTTATGTATCCTTAAATCGTATAAATGGGAGTAAATGGGGGTTCTGATGTCTCATAGAAATTGTTTGTTACGTCAGAATCAGAAGAAACTAATTCTGTATGGAGAAACAACATATCTCTCATTTCCGACGTGAATAGATTTTTTTTTTGAATTTCGAAATAAAGGTTCTTGTCTTGTGAGGAACGATGCACAAATTTTTGGAATCCGGTACCAACAGGTATAATTCCCCCCAGAACTACGTTTTCTTTCAGGCCTTTCAACCAATCAATACGACCTCGTAGGGCAGCTTTTGCTAAAACTCGAGCAGTTTCCTGAAAACTTGCTTCAGATATGAAACTTTGGGTATTCAGGGAAGCCCTTGTTATTCCCAATAAGATTGCTCGATAATAGATGGATTCATCCAAAGCACGCCCTGCTCGTTCCGCTCGCAATAGTCTAATTAATTCCCCGGGTAAAAAAACATTAGACATTCTGTTGACGGTTCATAAAATGACTGTCAACTTATCGGCGAATAAAAGGTATGCACCAATTTTTCTTGCATTAAACTAATAAAGTTCCACAAGTTTTAGATGTGATCTTGTTTTGCAAGGTACATACGAATATTGGTGCAATTGTGCTTACAATCATGGAGAAATAGCAAATATCCAAAAGCACATGTTAAAGCAAGACTATGCTCCAACATCTCGACGACATTCGATGCAAGAAATAAGGAACTACATGAACATCAAAGAATTATTATCCAAATCACAAATTTGATCTCTCCATGTCAAAGCCCTCGTCGAGATAGTCAAGATGGACTTTTGAATCACTCAATTCAGAGTCCGGGAGCAGAAGTTGTGCCAATTCCAAAATTGGGAGTCAGGCTGAAGAATTGTAGCCCGGCCGGCCTCGGCCCGGCCGGCCTACCCTTGTCTCCGATGGTTTCGATCTTCCTCCAATGGGCCACACACAACCCAAAACACCAAGCTTAAGTGCCCATCAAGGTGGAAGAACAACCGACATCGTAGAATGGGCTTTTTGGGCCAAAACGTGGCAATTACTCAACTTCTGCCGCCCCCACACGATATCCGACTTCGAAACCGTCATCAAGGAGCAATCTAGGACGTCTACGGCGAAGGCGGTGGCCAATCTCAACAATGTACAGCCGGCCGGCCTAGTAGGGTGGCCGGCCGGTCTGACTTGGCGGCTGCGCCACTCCACCGACTTCACACTAGCACTATTTAACCCCCTCATCTCATTGGGGGCTATAAATAGGTGGTAGCTCCGACGGTTTTAGACGCACCTTCACACACACTCCTCTTCAAGGAGTCACTTCCACTTGTGCCACAATGTAGAGTAGGCTAGTTGGTCATAAGAGTTAGAGTAGAAGTGAGAGCTCCCCCCGAAGTTTCGGAGTTTTCTTCGGATATTGGGTAAAGCTCTCTTGTATCTTTTCTTTTTAGATATTCTTTAATATAATTATTTTCTTGTTTATTTTATTATTTATTTATTTTAGTTTTCCTTTTAGTTTACATTTATTTATTTAAGTAATAATTATAGAGAAATTCTTGTGTTGGTTCCACGTCTGTGTATGGTAGGTCTATCTGCATGGGTTGTTTGCACCGCAAATGCTTACACAATCCACATAGATTTGTTATGCATGGTTGGCTTGCTCTTACGCGAAGAGTAAGTTATCTAGAATTTTTGCTTGTATAGCTCAAATAAGGAACTATTCTAGAGGTGAGTTTGCTCTACACCCCACGGAGGATGGTAGCCGCGAGTACGTGTGACAGGCGTACCGGTCTCTGTAATCCACCACGTCCGGGTGATGGTTTTAGTAGGGAGGTCAATAGCACGTAGTTCCCTAAGGTAGTTGAACCTAATTCTCGGGTTGCTACCTTAGCACGCGTGTGCCCCGATATGCAGGAACGAATCTATAATGAAAGTTTAAGTAGATATTTGTAACCCCTAGGCTGACACCTTTCTTCTCGTTGTCCTCCCAGTTGACTAGTTCTATCTTCATATGGAATCCTTGTGTGTGTTCGCTTGCCACTCATTATATCTTTCATCTTTACCCATGCTTTGGTTTAGTTTGCAAGTTATAAATAATAGATATTTCTTTGTTAATTAATGATATTCTTAGCCATGCTTTCCTGTGGAAATATAAATACGATACCCTTGGAATACTCCTGGGTGAAATGCTACAATGGTGTTCCATGCGCTTGCGGAAGTTGAATTTAATCTCTGTGCGTAAGAAACACCAATAAGCATTGGTTTAAGATATCTTTTATTGACATCGGTTATCTGTTATGTTAATTTGCTGCTAGCCTAAGTACCCACCTGCATTTTGTTTGAGCGTATCACCATCACATCTGCATTGCTTTCTTTTCAAACCATCGGCATGTTTAATTTCCCTCCATCCCACCCTGCTGCATTAAAAAAAAAAGAATCCGAGTGCCCAATCATAGGCCGCGGGTAAATAAATAAATAAATAAACCCGAGTGCCCAATCATAGGTCAGGGATTTTGCAAGAAAGGTTGGATTTTTTATGACAGGAGAAAGGACATATGTGGCGGATCCAAGATATTGAATGCAGAAATCTAAAAGCTCAGCCTTGCATTCGATTGCAAAGGCTAAGCTTGGGGAGGAACCGCCAGGTAAGCATCGTATTTATTTCTTGTTTTCCTTGTCATATACCCTCTCCTTACGAAAAAATAAAATAGAAAAAAATAGAAAAAAATTTAATAAATGAAAAAAATGCAGCCTGAATCGTTCCATGCTTTGTGAATGCAAAGTATTTTGAGTTGCTCTCTGATGAAAATATGTTGCTTTGTTGACCATACCCCTGCTCTTTTAGATCTTTTCCATACATGGGTGTTGGTTGAGATGTTACTCATAAATCAATCACTGTTGACGGTCCTTAGACCCAGTTTTTGACCGTCAATTAGCTCTATAAATAAGGAAGAACTAACACTTGTTACTTGCATTTTGTTATCAAATAACCTATTTCCACGTGTACCTCTAGATTTGGATGTGCAGGTGGAAAACAGGGATTTCCAGGTATAAACAAGGCCCAAGGCGACGATTCCAACACGTCCATCAAACGACGCTCGCCGCGGGAATATAATTCAAGTATTAAAGGCCCAGAACCACCCAGAATATCAACTGAGGCCACGCACCTGAAAAAGAGGCCTAAAGGCCGAGGGGAGGCAACCTGCCAAAGCCCAGCCCAGGGGGGGCCAGGGCCAGGTCGGCCGACCCCAATATCTAGGTCGGCCGACCTGCCAGGTGGCCCCCCTGGGTCCATCTTCTTATGGCGGTTTGCAACCGACTTCAGGAGGTCGGTTCCACCTGCAATCAATGCCACCGACCTAAGGAACCGCCTCAATTCCATCGCCTTTGGAGGGCTATAAATAAAGGGGTACCCCCTCCCCTTAGAAGACACACACAACACAAGAGGCTCATTCCCTCCTCCACACATCCAGAGCTAGGGGCTCTCTAGTTAGGCTTAGGCTGAGTAGTGGGCTGCCCTTTTGGCTCCCAACTCCCTTGGAGAGTTTTGGGGTAAATTCCCTTGTATCCTTTTACTCTCTTTGTAAGACTTATTTCTTTATCAGTGGAATATCATCGTTCTTATAGTAGTTATGTGCTTATGCTAGTTCATCGTTCATCCTTGATCTTGGATGAACGTTCTTCGTTCGTTCATGTTCGTTCATCGTTCGTTCATCGTTCGTCGATGTTCGTTCATGATCGTTCATGGTTCGTTCGTCGTTCGTTCATACTCGATCATCGGTTAACGATGATCGTTCTTCATCGTTCATCGTTCGTCGCTCGTTCTTGAGCGACGAACGCCTATGCTTAACGTAGTGCTAGCTTTGATCCTTTGTCTAAGTAATCGCTCGCTGGATCTAGTTGTTCCTTTTGCTTAGTCATCGGGTCCATTGTCTTGCAAGAGTGCTCTAGGTTTATCGCCTTGCGAGGCGCCTCGAGGGATCTAGAGTTGTGGTTAGTTACGCTAGCATGGTGCTAGGGCTTCCTTTCCACCCTTGGATGCGTGTTCGTGCCCCACGGTTTGTAGAGGTAGGCGGCAGGTGGTGACAGCCCTGTCCGTCCCTTGTAATCCTCCACGTTCGGGTATGGCGTAGGAGTATATATGAAACGTCCGGAGATTGGGGCAGACTCTGATCGCTGGATCTCCCGATGATGGCTTGGCAGTAGAACAGCTTAGTCTTGGCTTGTGTGCAGCTTAGGCTATAGGTAGATGCTACGCACGCTACTTGACGATGTACATTAGGAGCAGCAGTTCTTCTTACTTAACCTTAGTCTAGCTTAGAGCCGCCTCTCGCCTTTATCAGAGAGTGGAAATGCCTGCTGTGTGTGTCGCACTATCCTCTATCCATTTACTGCCTTACCCCTGCAATTGGATATTGGTTATGATCTATCATTTGTAACATCATGAGTAGAAGTACACACTTGTCAACTACGTCTTCCTTTGGGAAAATATAAATAACGATACCCTGGAATACTCTCGGGTGAAATGCTACAACGGGTTATCCGTGCGCTTGCGGATTATCTTTTAGGGAAAATTGTCTGAGAGACACTGCGAAAATGTGGCTTCGTCCGTAACACACCAACAAAGTTGAATTTGTCTGTAACATACTACGATTTTGAAACTCATGTCTGTGACACACTATTACCATTTTGCAATTGTTTTCAACTTTTTTATCTCAATCCATAGGATACATTAGAGATTGAAACTTGGCACCAATGTACATTGTTGCATCGTCTATCATTGAAAAATGGAACCAGATTTTTTTTTATTCTTTGCATGATTTGACCGACAAATTCAATATTAAAACCATGAGCACGCGATGCAAACAATGAAAAAAAACTGGCTCCATTTTTTAATGATACACAATGCAACAATGTACATTGGTGCCGAGTTTCAAACTCAAAGGTATCTTATGGATTGAGATAAAAAAGTTGAAAACAATTGCAAAATGGTAATAGTGTGTCACAGACATGAGTTTCAAAATCATAGTGTGTTACAGACAAATTCAACTTTGTTAGTGTGTTACGGACGAAGCCACATTTTCGCAGTGTCTCTCAGACAATTTTCCCTATCTTTTATAATTAAATACTAATAATACATTTCTGGCACTCGTTGCCAGTTGTGGATTATTATGTATCCGAAGCAAGTAACTTAACCCCAGGTATTTCTGGCGCCGAACCGGGAATATTCACTCTAGGCCTAACCAGCCTAAGGTGGTGTTTTCTGTTTGGTGTAAGAAATACCAACAATCACCTGCTTCTCCTTCTGTTGCTTGGGTACGGCACTTCTGTGTCTATGATCTTTTTAGACTATGCCTGGTGTCTGTCTGAACAACAGAAAAACGCATGCCTCTATGATGCTTTAATGATAGAAGGAGAGTATAACTGGCTCTGCTCTTCTTACACGATTGATCGAATTAGACGTGGTGTCTAGGTTGATCAATGGACCTATAGAGATATGTTCGATGTAGACGAATGGATTTGTACTAACCAGGGCAGGATCTTTCTGAAAGCAAACCAATCAGGCAACATGAAAGGCACACAATTCAAGAAGAAGGAACCAATAAGGCGGACCCAGTGCTTCTAAATGAAAGATTTAATCGCTTAGCTTTGCACATGTTGCAAGTGCTAAGCTTGGGGAGAGACCGCCAGGTAAGTACTTCTATACGATATTATACTCTTCTTGAATTGTGCCCTTTCCTAAAAAAAAATATATATATTAGGTTCTCGGCGAAGCCCAATAGGGGCTAGCCACCTGTATCACCCTCATTCTTTTTGCAGACACAAGAAGAATGGAGGAAGCGGTCTATTCAAGCTTAAGTCTTGCGAAGACTCAAGATTGGGGAGGACCCCCAGGTAAGTATCCCTATCGATCAATAAAATACTCCCTGTTTCGAATAAAATGCTAGAATATTAGTGAATGCTGCACTTAAAGGAAATGATGATTAGTTACATGATAGCTCCCCTTGTGTCGCATTGATGCAACCTCTACTCCTAACATCTGTGTTATTTATACTCGAGCATAGTCACATCACTAGTGTTGCTACATTTTTGTGGGTTGCATACATCACACCAAGTCTAAGCATTATGGATTATGATATGGCATGATTAGAACTTGTTGCAATTTCTTAGAATGGTGAAAGTCCAGAGATGTTTTCATATTAATTGCTGCAAGTACCTAAAAACCCTTTCGTTTTGGAACACTTCCCTTATGAGGATTTATTTACCTACCAGAGCCATATCATGAAAAATATTCGAAAAAGCCCCACTCATAGCCATTTGCTCATGCGTTGAGTTTTGTTAAGGTCTAAATGCTTTTAAGAGTAAGCACTCTTTTATCTCGGTCATCATTCCTTCGCGTGAGTATTTGAGTTTCTTTCCACCAAAAAGGAATGTTTGAAAAATCAAACATCTCCGTACCATTCCACCCACATTCATTCACAAAACTTTTGATCTACATCAAAAAGCTCAAGAATATTTTGAAATGCTCATGAACCTGTCATCGCTATTGCCTCATGCATCATGGAGTCTAAAAAAAAGAAAAGAAAAGAGAGACTCCATGAATTGCATCCAAAAAGGCATTATGGTTCTTATCATAAACATCTTGAGCATGAGCATAAAAGAAGACCAAAGTTTGCAAAACCGTTTCCATCAGCGTGCGTTCATCTTGTCCCCCTCCGTCACCATTTCCCATATGACCGAGATACAAGGAGTTGCTATGTCTCTTGAGATTATTCTTTAGCTTTACAATATACGCATGATAAATGTACATTTCCTTACCAAGCTCCACATACAAGCCCAATCTGGTAGAAAGAAGGATTTGAGTGAAGTTTGTAGGGATAGACTCACCTAGAGGGAAGGGAAGTGCGAACCAAAACAAAGGAGAATTTTTACCTTGTCTTGCAGCACATAAAAACTCTGCACATTGTTGGCGGTCGTTAAACCATGATTTGACCGCCACCCTACCGGTAAATAAATGCATAACACCAAGATTCTGTGCATAGTAGATAAGAATAATGCTACTCCATAGGTTTTGGTGGATATTTGGATGCAGGAGTGAATAATGGAGAAAAGTGGGCCCAGTCAGGGAATTTCCCTGGCCGGCCGGCCCCACCTGGTGGCCGCAGGCCCCAGGCTTCCTCCAGTGGGCTGGAAACTGGTCCACAACGCATGATTCAAGGCCCAACCCAGCGGATTTGCGCCGACTTACCAGAGGTGGCTCATTTGGGCCTTAACTTGGCCCCTACTGCAATTCTGCTGCCCCCACGAAGTAGCCGACCTTCAGACCGCCTTCAGGAGTGCATCAGGAGCGTTGAGGCAGAAGGCGGTGGCCAACCGCCACAGGGGACGGCCGGCCGGCCCCCCTACTTGGCCGGCCGGCCGACCTTGGCGCCACCGCCTCTCCAGCTTCGGCTATTTAATCCCCTGGGTCCTGGAGAGGCTATAAATACCCCTGGCCGGCTGCAGAAACAATGCGCACCATCACACTTCATCCAAGTGTTCATTAGTTTAGTTTAGTAGTAGCTTTGGGAGTTAGAGTAGATAGAGTAGAGTGAGAGCTCTCTCGGCTTCCGGAGTCTTCTCGGAGTTCGGTATAGTTCTTTTGTATCCTTACTCTTTAGAGATATTGTTATTTAATATATATTTAGTTTATTCTTTATTTATTTCTTTAGTAGTTCTTTTCTATTTAGTTTATTTATTCGTTAAGTAAGTGCTCGTAGAAGTCTTGTTGTGGGATTCGTGATTGTTGGAATAGCAAGTACGAGAGAGTGCCTTCGTCGGAGATGACGTCGTGTGAAATCTGTGCTTGTTCATTCTTAGATAGGACTGCTCCGTTGATCAAGAGTAGTTCCTCTAGGCGGGTTGTAAGCATGGCGCTTAGAGCTTGGCCTATGCACGTTTGGCACCCAACCCCACGGAGGATGGTAGCCGCGAGTGTATGTGACAGCTGCACCGGTCTCTGTAATCCACCACGTCCGGGTTGGACTCAGCAGGGTCTTAATTATAGCATACGGTTCCCTAGGTTTGAACTAGCACCATCGGTTAACCTAGCACGTGTGTGCCCCGAAACGACATGACTTGTATGTGTATGAACTTAGCTAGAGTAGATAATCTTTGTAGACTTGACTACTAGGAAGAGTAAATAATAGATAAACATACAGGTAGCCTTAACTCTGTCTCGTTGCTCTCCCAAATGTATACTACGTTTTTCTTTTAGTACCTTGGATTTGAGGATGTGTGTGCCACCTATATATATCATGCCTATCTTACCCCCGTCTCAAGTATAGTTTGATATATTATTCTTTCTCCAAATTGTCCAATGCATTGCTACTATTCAGCTCCCTTTCGCTCTGCTTTCCTGCGGAAATATAAATACGATAACCCTAGAATACTCCAAGGTGAAATGCTACAATGGTGATCCGTGCGCTTGCGGAATTAATGAATTTAATTTTATCGCATAACAACTGCCAACACACATACACCTGCCAAAATTGTTTGACTCGTCCAAAAGTGCTGTTCTAATCTTCAATGCTGTATGACAAGGTGAAGCATACGCGCCCCACACATGTGCAACACTCGTGAATATTCCGTGCTCTTGTATACTTACTACCATTTAGGGAGTACGTTGTTGCATCTTTATTACCCATGGGACGCTTTCTTTGTAACTACTGATCCGCCGATACTTAAGTTTTGAGTTTGCTCGGGACGAGCAAAGTTTAAGCTTGGGGAAGTGTTACGGTCGTTAAATCATAAAATGACCGTCAACTTATCGGCGAATAAAAGGTATGCACCAATTTTTCTTGCATTAAACTAATAAAGTTCCACAAGTTTTGGATGTGATCTTGTTTTGCAAGGTACATACGAATATTGGTGCAATTGTGCTTACAATCATGGAGAAATAGCAAATATCCAAAAGCACATGTTAAAGCAAGACTATGCTCCAACATCTCGACGACATTCGATGCAAGAAATAAGGAACGACATGAACATCAAAGAATTATTATCCAAATCACAAATTTGATCTCTCCATGTCAAAGCCCTCGTCGAGATAGTCAAGATGGACTTTTGAATCACTCAATTCGGAGGCCGGGAGCAGAAGTTGTGCCAATTCCAAAATTGGGAGTCGGGCTGAAGAATTGTAGCCCGGCTGGCCTCCTGCTAGGCCTGCCGGCCTACCCTTGTCTCCGATGGTTTCGATCTTCCTCCAATGGGCCACACACAACCCAAAACACCAAACCCAAGTGCCCATCAAGATGGAAGAACAACCGACATCGCAGAATGGGCTTTTTGGGCCAAAACGTGGCAATTACTCAACTTCTGCTGCCCCCACACGATAACCGACTTCGAAACTGTCATCAAGTAGCAATCTAGGACGTCCACGGCGAAGGCGGTGGCCAATCTCAACAATGTACGGCCGGCCGGCCTAGTAGGGTGGCTGGCTGGCCTGACTTGGTGGCTGCGCCACTCCACCGACTTCACACTAGCACTATTTAACCCCCTCATCTCATTGGAGGCTATAAATAGGTGGTAGCTCCGACGGTTTTAGACGCACCTTCACACACACTCCTCTTCAAGGAGTCACTTCCACTTGTGCCACAATGTAGAGTAGGCTAGTTGGTCATGGGAGTTTTCTTCGGATATTGGGTAAAGCTCTCTTGTATCTTTTCTTTTTGGACATTCTTTAATATAATTATTTTCTTATTTATTTTCTTATTTGTTTATTTTAGTTTACATTTATTTATTTAAGTAATAATTATAGAGAAATTGTTGTGTTGGTTCCACGTCTGTGTATGGTAGGTCTATCTGCATGGGTTGTTTGCACCGCAAATGCTTACACAATCCACATAGATTTGTTATGCATGGTTGGCTTGCTCTTACGCGAAGAGTAAGTTATCTAGAATTTTTGCTTGTATGGCTCAAGGAACTATTCTAGACGTGAGTTTGCTCTACACCCCACGGAGGATGGTAGCCGCGAGTACGTGTGACAGGCGTACCGGTCTCTGTAATCCACCACGTCCGGGTGATGGTTTTAGTAGGGAGGTCAATAGCACGTAGTTCCTTAAGGTAGTTGAACCTAATATTCGGGTTGCTACCTTGGCATGCGTGTGCCCCGATATGCAGGAACCAATCTATAATGAAAGCTTAAGTAGATATTTGTAACCCCTAGGCTGATACCCTTCTTCTCGTTGTCCTCCCAGTTGACTAGTTCTATCTCTTTATCTTCATTTGGAATCCTTGTGTGTGTTCGCTTGCCACCCACCATATCTTTCATCTTTACCCATGCTTTGGTTTAGTTTGCAAGTTATAAATAATAGATATTTCTTTGTTAATTAATGATATTCTTAGCCATGCTTCCCTGTGGAAATATAAATATGATACCTTTGGAATACTCCTGGGTGAAATGCTACAACAGTGTTCCGTGCGCTTGCGGAAGTTGAATTTAATCTCTGTGCGTAAGAAACACCAACACATTCCATCTTCGGAAACCTGTACTTTTGATGTTACTTGGCGTATAATAATCTCTATATGTCTATTATTGATCTGTAGCCCATGGGATCGATAAACCTTTTGGATCTCATTAACCAAAGAGATACGACTTTGGGCGATGGTTAGCTCAGCTCCAATCAAGAATCCCCAGGGAATCCCAAGAATTCTTGGTATACGCTCATTCCAATCCTCAATTCTCCTTTCGAGATTCGGCGATAGTGAATCAATTGAACGTGCTTCGAATATTTGTTCTACTTTTGGAATCCTTGCGTCATATCACTAGATCTCGTTTTTTCATATATAAAGGTAACTAACCTATCTCCTTTGTAAAGGGTTTTCCATAATGACCATAAACAGTTGCTCCTATAGTGGCCAAATAAGGCTTAGCTGCTCTTATAACATAGGAGTCCATATTAACAATGTAAATTTGACCAGATTTTTTTATGTGCGATTTAAATAGACATACAATATCACAAATAAATTGTCCAAGCTGAATTATTGCCAATGTCTCCTCCCATCAGTCATGATTGAGAAAGTGCCAATTCAAATGGAGTGCATTCAACATGATGTTACTGTCGAAATTGGAAATCCTTTTGTTTTCATCTATTAAAGAGTATTTAAGCCGTTGAAGTACTTGGAAGGTTTTTTTCAAAGTGTCAAGGAACAAGTATTTTTTTAACAAGATCTGATTATGCGTTAATAAATAGTAAGATGAAGAAAAATTCGATATATTAGGTACAATAGCCCCTAAGAGCCCAAAAATATCTCGAATAGGAATTTTAGGATTCGATTCTTTTGCCGCATTGGGATATTTCGAATTCTTGAATAAACCAATTCGAGAACAGTTGGATGCCGACAAAATCATCAAAGATGGGTAGTCTTTATTTCGATTCAACAAGGTGCCAATAGCTTCTTGATGTTGGCTAAGTGATTTAATCTTCGCCTTGGAATAAAAGGAATTGGTATTGTTGTGATCTAACCTATTATTGGGAATCGGTCCTGCACTTGTCCTATCATACCTTCCTCTTGTATATGAAATAGTGGACTTGACTAACTCAATTCTTAGGAAATCCCGAATCAGATCATTTGTCCTTAATTCAACAAGGGAAGCACGAGCCCCCTCTTTTTCTTCTTGTTCCTAAATCATTACCAAGCAAGTTCGAAGGAATTGACTATTCGTGTGATAATTCTTTGAGTTAACTTGCTATTTTCATGAGAAATAAAATTGACAAGTCGAAGTTGGAGATTATCCTTTTCTTGCAGGAGATCTTGCGGGAAAAGTCTTGCTAAATTTCTCCCTTCGTCCGTTTCATATGCGACTACAGGTCGAACCGAAACAAAATACTTTTCCTTGCTTTTGAGAATTTTTTTCCGTTGAACATAAACCCAATTTTTTCTTTTTTTTTGAGTCCTTATA
Organism: Eragrostis nindensis; assembly: GCA_012490785.1. Taxonomy (NCBI): domain Eukaryota; kingdom Viridiplantae; phylum Streptophyta; class Magnoliopsida; order Poales; family Poaceae; genus Eragrostis; species Eragrostis nindensis. The sequence goes on from JAAXCT010000599.1 coordinate 26,568, forward strand.
GTCTTTTTTATCTCTTTCTGGTGGTATCAAACTGGCGCCGGATATCTTATCCGCCTCTTTAGGAAAATGAATATCTCGGGAAAAGATTTTTAGTTCCGTATGGCTTTTTTTTCTCTTCACTCGGACCAATCCACCTAGTCGACTTCTTGTATCTTTTGTGAGTTGTGTATCCACTCCAATAGTACTATTGTCAAGTACCTTTAGCAATGAGGATCTTGGCAAGATATGCAGTTCTTGAAGAATGAAAAAAAAAAACGATCTACTTCTTTTTGGTATTTTAGACTAAATTCTTTCTTTCCTCGATGCTCAATAAAACCTTCTTTTTTTAAGATAGTATCTTCCTCGGGGCTCCCATATTCGTCCTCTGAGTCTTCCTCTGAGTCTTCCTCTGAGTCTTCTTCTAAAGCCCCGTATTCGTTCTCTGAGCCATCTTCACGGCTCCCATATTCTTCTTCTGAGTCTTCCTCTAGAGTTCCATATTCGTCTTCTACTCCCTCTGTCATATAATCTATCTAAGTTCAATTAAATTCATTTACGCCTTCAACTTTCTATAGTAAAAACTTATAAAGATTAAAAATGTAAAAAATAGTGTCACTAGATTAATCATAAAATAGCCTGTTATACTATATAATTTTCTATTTAAAATTATTTATTTCATAGGTATCGTAACCCATATTTTCAGATATTCCCGAAGACTTAGTTTGGTATTTTCCGAAGACTTGTATCGCACGAAAGGAAACTTGTAGATAGACTCCGAATCTGTTACTACAGATCGGAAGTCTTGTAGAACAAGGCAAGGACTCCTAGAGGCGGTAACAGGACTATAAATATACATGTATCCTCCGATGAGAGGAGATCAGATCATACATCATACACACCACCATATTCAACACGACATACACTGGACGTAGGGTTATTATCCTTGGGAGGCCCGAACCAGTATAAAAACTCTCTGCGTGCCCTAGATTGAGTCCTCGATTGATCGTTGTTCCACGAACCAAATATTTGCCGTTCTCTCGATTATTCGAGCGACGACAGAGGCGCGCGAGGTAGGGGGGCAGCGCTGAGGATCCGTCTAGAGCATCCGATGGCATTGGCGAACAAGATGAAGTTCCCGGTGGGCGCCGAATTCAAGTTCAGATCTTTTACGTTCGTCGCGGACAAGGACAGAAATATCCAAGAAAAGACGTCGTCGGTGGCGCAGGAGGCGTCCCCGGCGGCCACAAAGGCTCCGTCCCCGGACGGATCTGCTGAAAAGAGTTCGTCGGCGGCGCCACGCGTGTCGCCGGCGGTTACATGTACAATGTTCGGACTGTGGAATTCCGCGGCCGAGTTCCAGATCGCCTCGTGGGTATCGGGCTCTCCGTTTGGAACCCGCCTAGAAGACGGATCCACCTCGGATCCGCCACCTAGCTCTGCCCTAGAAGCGAGGATGCAAAAGATCGCTCTCGACATCACCGAGGGGCGGTATTTTCCTGGGTTCGGGCTCGGCCATTCCGACTACGAGTCCGACTTCAGCGACGATGACTGCTCCGAGATCGGAGAAGATCCAAACCAAGGTCATAACTCGGCCAGGGAAATTTTTATGGCGGGGCGTGACGATGAGGCATCCAGCGATTTGCGCACCATCGATTCGATCAGATCTCGTTCGGTTGCGCCATCCAATGTGACGCCGAGAAACCTCAACACCAACTTCGATGCCGTCCGGTTCCAGACCGCGCTGGATTCCCTTGCGCGTATGGCTCCCGACGGAACACCACTAGCTCCGATGGTACAACAGGTAGTGGAACTCGCTGGCCGTGTGATCCCACAGCAAGAACAAGAGGTGGCGGCACCGGCCAGGACTCCGGTACATAGATGCCTGGGAGCCACCAATGATCAGAGGGCCGACTCATCTTCGCATGGATCGTCTTCCGATCACCCCAGGCGACGTCGGCGTGACCTAGAGCCTTCGGACGCAAGACATCAGCTGAATCAGCGGAGGAATCAAACTGGCAATCCCCCAAGGGAGGAACCAGACCGACAAACCCCAGGCGCTACAGGTCATAGAGGGGTACGCTCAGAGAAGGCTCTTAAGCCGCCCCCGTATAGGGCTCTGCGTCGTTATCTCCGAACAGTTGAGTGGCCAGCCAAGTTCAAAGTGGGATCCATCGACAAGTACGACGGCACCATCAACCCAGAGGAGTTCCTGTCGATCTACTCCACAACGATAGATGCTGCGGGAGGAGATGAAAGAATCAAGTGCGCCTACCTGCCTACCGCCCTGACCGGAGCAGCGCGGTCTTGGTTGCTAAACCTCCCGGCATATCACTTCGACTCCTGGACGGAATTATGCGAGGTCTTCAAGGGAAATTTCCTTGGATCGTACAATCGCAACGCAATGCCAGAGCAGCTCCGAGGTGTTAAACAGAAAGCTGATGAAAGCCTCCGAGATTACATCAAGCGCTTCTGCCTAATGAAGAACACGATTCCAGACATCTCTGATCTGGAGGTGATCCTTGCCTTCCAAGAAGGGTGTTTAGATGTGAAGATGGTGGAAACCATAGCAGAGAATGAGCCCAAGACTACCGCAGAGCTGTTCCGATTGGCAGAAATCTGCGCCAAGGCTGCCGATGCCCGTGCTCGCCTCTCCGATGGCCGGGGCAAGGCTCCAAAGAAGAAGTCTGAAGACAGGGAGGTGAACGCGGTGGATCGACATGGGCCAGATCGTAACCACTTCCGCAAGAAGCGAGGTCGCTCCGAAGGCGTGGCTAAATGGTGTCCGATACACCGTTCCCCCAACCACGAACTAGAAGAGTGCTTTGATTACCTCAAGCTCGAAAAGAAGTGTCTGGAAGAAGGCAAGATCTTGCGGACAGCTAGAGAAGAGGATCGGGGCCGAGAGAATCAAGATCGGGAGCACCGGGATCGGGAACACCGAGATCGGGAGCACCAAGATCGTGGGCGTCGAGATCGGGAGTACCGAGATCGGGAGTCCAGGGAACGCGATGACCGAGATGAACGCCCATGCCACAGAAGTCGCAGAGATCATGACGATGACGAGGAGGAGAGGTACCCGGAGATCAACATGATCTTCGGAGGGAGCTCCGCTCTGTCGTCGAAGAGCCAGTACAAGAAGCTGCAGAGAGAGGTGGCTATGGCGGAACCCTGTTCTAGAAGACTAGAGTGGTCGGATACTCCGATCGCGTTCAATGCCAATGACCACCCGAAGACTCTACTGAGCAACCCAGAGTTGCCCTTCGTCGCCAAGATCATCATCCACAAGAACAAGATCGCGAAGACGTTGATCGACAACGGAAGCGGTCTCAACTTGCTGGATGAAGAAGACATACGACCAGATGGGTCTGCCGATCACCGCTCTCCGACCAGTGGAGGAGTCATTCCACGGCATCTTACCTGGGGTGTCTTCACGTCCTCTCGGGAAGATAGAGCTAGCAGTGACGGTGGACCCGAAAGGGAATAGAAGAACTGAAGTCCTGATGTTCGAGGTGGCTGACTTCGAATCCGCCTACAACTGCATTCTAGGAAGACCGTTCCTATTCAGGTTCATGGCTGCTGCACATTTCGCCTACGCCATGCTCAAGATCCTAGGACCTGCGGGTGTTATTACGCTGTACGCTGATCAGGATCAGGCCGTGAGATGCGACGTCAACGCGCTAATCATTAGCTGGGCACTTCGACTCCAAGGACCTTGACTCGCAGCGCCAGACGAAAACCCCCCGGGAGGATAAGAGGCAGGCAGCAGCAGTCGCCGACACGAAGGCTTCAGATGCAGCATCCCCGTCGACAGCGGCCGCCCAAGCGCCAGCAAAGACTGTCAACGAGCCAAGCACGAAGGAAGATGAACCTGCTAAAAAGGGCAGCAAGCAGATCAGCCTCAGCTTCGTCGACCCCGGCAAGAAGACCAACGTAGGAAGACGCGCTCGTAGCCTTCCTCGGGGAAAATATCGATGTGTTCGCATGGCAACCATCTGATATGCCCGGGATCCCCTGGGAGGTGATCGAGCGCAAATTGGGGATCGACCCGGCCTTCAAGCCGATCAAGCAAAAGCAGCGAAGGTACACGCCGGACAAACGCGACGCCATACATGAGGAGGTCACTAGGCTTCTCAAAGCCGGGTTCATCAGAACGGTAGACTATCCTGAATGGCTAGCAAATCCTGTACTAGTTCCTAAACCAGATAAATCCTGGTGCATGTGCGTCGATTACACTAGTTTGAATAAAGTTTGTCCTAAAGACGAGTACCCTCTTCCGAGGATAGATCAGATTGTAGACTCTACATCTACTAGTGAGTTATTAAGTTTTCTTGATGCTTACTCTGGAATCACCAAATTAGCCTCAATGTCGATGATCAAGAAAGAACGGCCTTCATCACGCCGTTCGAAATATTCTGCTACGTCACACTGCCCTTCGGGTTGAAGAATGCTGGGTGTACTTATCAGAAGTGCGTGAACATAGTCTTCGAGGATAAGATCGGGAAGAACGTCGAAGCCTACATTGACGACATCGTTGTCAAGACCACGAAGTCTGACGATCTCCTGGCAGATCTGAAACAAACCTTTGGCAATCTGAGAAAGTACAAGATGAAGCTTAACCCTGCCAAGTGTGTTTTCGGGGTGAAGTCCGGAAAACTACTGGGGTATATGATCTCTGAGAGAGGTATTGATGCAAACCCAATAAAAGTTTCAGCTCTTGAAAAGCTGAAGCCTCCGAGAACCAGGCGTGAAGTCCAGAAGCTAGCAGGCATGATGGCGGCCCTGAACCGGTTCATCTCAAGATCACAAAGGCTGGCCCAGGTCGGTCTACTAGTTTGGCTGATGTCTTAGGCACATGAGGGTTATAAGGCATCAGTACGAACAGCCTTTTCAGGCAAAATTTTGTCATAAGGTTTAGCCACACTGTGGTTCATAAGTTAATTGACCCCATGATGTTCTAGCGAGGGACCCTTAGCCTATGAGGTTAATAAGCGGCTCTCCCTAGGCCGGTTGCACGATCAACCAACCAACAGACTGCAAGTCTTATGTCATACGGTGCTACACGATAGCTACCGATGGTTCATAAGTTTCGTAAGTCTCCCCGAGTGTCTGAAGTAAGAGCCTTAGCCATCGAGTTATAAGTGCCAACTTCAGACCACGTTGCAAGATCAACACCCAACAATATTTAGCTTGAAACATAACTTTTCATGGCAAAGTCAAATGTTATACGGCTATCATCAGCTCCAATATGGAGACAAGATATCAGCAACAACAAAAGTAGTTCAAACGTAGCTTGTCACAGACAAAGCAAAGCGTCAATGAATTAATGCATTTAGATATTGCACAATAGAAATAATGCTTTCCTGCATACAGTTAAAACTGTATCCAAAAAAGCAGGGGGCTGGGCTACTATGCATATCTAAATCAAATTAACAGGAGCTTGAGCTCCAGTATTACATCAAAATATTGTTTGATTGCAGGGCTTTACAAGCAGTTCAAGGCCTCTCCTCATCAGAAGGAGGTGCTTCTAAGTTCAAATCCATGATGAACTTGTCGGCTGAACCCATCAGTCCATCAACAAGTGCATCATGCTCAACTACATTACAAGTAAAGCCTTGCTCTACAATCTTCACATCCAATTCAGGATGACGGTTCTTCAAAGCAGCCAAAGCAAAGGCACAGCCATTGACTAAACTATCAGCTACATTGTCAGCAAGTTTAGCCTTCTCTGCAGTCAGGATTTTGTTTGCATCCTTCAGTTTCTTCACCTCCCCCTGCAGAGTTTGGATCACTTGAGTCTTGGCTGTGTTCTCCGTGCTCAAGGCTTTAGAGCTCAAGTCTACAACAGAAAATGTCAGATTACTTCATGGATATGCAAAAGGCAAAAAGTAAACAGTATATGACAGGAAGAATTACCCTGCATTGTTTTCGATAAAGCCTCTCTTTCCACACGCAGATCCTTGAGGTACTCCTTATGTTCAGCTTTCATATCTGTGATCTCCCTGGCATGAGATGCCTTTGCTTCATCGTGGGTCTTGTTCAAAGCAATAAGAGCAGCTTCGAGCTCTCGAATTTTGTCATCTTTCCCAGATGAGGCAGAGGCAGCTTCAGTGTCAGAAAGTTTTTTCTGAAGAGCGGCAAGTTCTCCGTCCTTCTGCTTTATCCTGTCAGTGAGGCGCTTGCAAATCTGCAGATGCCACTTCTTGGCAGCTACTACCTCCCGGCTCAGTTTGTCGAACATCAAGTTCTCCCCAACTGTTCCGGATGCAAAAGCAGAAACAGCTAGGGCTTGTTCAGTCACTGGTTGTACATTTGAGGCCGGAGGGTTGGCGGCAGGAGCAGGTTCAGCAGAAGAGGACGGAGCGCTATAGCATAGTCACGCATCAGAAGATCGTACGAGAATATTTCAAACAGCAATGGAACTTAGCAAGAATACTTACGAAGTATCTCTTTTGGTGCGGAAGCGTCTTCTCTTAGAGGCAGGGCTTGAAGCAGATGTCGCCTGAGAAGACAAGACTTGAGAGATTTTGGAAAACCCATTAAAGAGACTGCCGAAAACTATTTCGATGGATACCTGATCACCGGTACGAGGATTAGCGACGCGAGTCGGAGGCAATTCAGGGACATCGGAGGCAACAATTGTTGGAATCGCTGGAACTGCTGAAGCTGCTGGAGTTGCTGAAGCTGCTGGAGTTGTAGGAGTAGCTGTTCGGAAGCGCTTGCGGGTCGTCGTCTTTGTTTTTGTCCCAGCTGGGGGCTTCGAAGACTCGACATCAGGTGGAGGAAGATTGGAGGTTTCGATACCCATCGGGATATTACCGAGCGTGGGATTAGCCGCCGGTTCAACCCTCTCAGTTTCTCCAGGCGCCTCAGATTGCTCGCCAGCAGCAACAGCAGCCACCTTTCGCTCAAGAGAGCTGGTAGCGTCGTCAGCAACGGTCATGTCCTTCTCCTGATTGCCGTTGTCTTCTTCGTCACTGTCCCCGATGACTATATCAACATCAGGTCGGACATCGTCGGGGCCAGGTTCATAAAGGTTCTGCAGAATACAAGATTAGCATGGTGAAAAATATATTTTCAAGCAAAGCGAGGAGACCTACGACCAACATACCTCGGGAGGTGGGTTTTCTGCACTATAAGGAAGAGGTACTGTCGAAGGCTTATCTTTTGGTCCAGTACCCATGATATCATATACTCTCTTGAAGACATCGTCTTCGGAGAGCTCAACAGCTGCAAAGGAGAGAAAAAGGTGACAGGCTTATCAAACAGAAATCAGATATCAAGTATATACTGATATATTGATGAGTAATGGACATCTACCTCCTACTGGTAACCAATTAGGTTCACCAGGACCTGTGTAATGCATAGCCAGTGGATCACGCTACTGAAGAGGGAAGATGCGTCTTCGGACAAACTCTTCCACAACATGTTCTCCTCTCAAGCCCAACTTGATCAACTCATTGACCCTGGCTATCATCTTATTTAATCGAGGAACATAGGTCGGAAGACCCTTGTCCCACTTTTCATGATTTGGCATCAAGCCGTCAAGCTTGATTACAGTATTTTTCTTCCCCATGTCCAAGATCAAATATTTGGTGTCATATGAGCTCCAAGAAGACTTGTATTTGTACGGGATGAATTCGTTCTTGTTCCTAACTACAAAGCCCACTGAAAAGACCATCATCTGACCCTTGTAGTACTGGGGCTGGTGATAATGGCGCCACAGATTCAAGCAGGGGGCTACGCCCAACCAACATTCGCACAAGATAGCAAACATGCTAAGCATCATCACAGCATTGGGTTTGAGTTGAACAAGCTCTATATGGTAGAATCTACAGATTTGCTCAAGAAATTTGGAAGGTGGAAGATTGAAACCACACATGAGATGAGCTTCAAATACCGGGAGCTCCGTGGTGTTGCAATGATGATAGTCGTAGTCGCCGTTGTTCCGCCGGGTCAGGAAAGCAGAGATCATTCCCCTTCTTTCCAGTTCATCCAAGTATTCCAGGGTGAGAGTGGATTTCTTCCAGTACTCCTGCAGATTTGGGATTTCTCCCTTCTTCATCTTCTGCTGCGCCTGAGTAAGGGAAATGTTGGAGTCTTGGGAGTCGGAGGATTGATTTTCGTTGGGATTGTCGGAGATTGTGGCGGACAAGGATGCGGTGGCCATGAGAAATGTTTAGGGTTTGAGGAAATGAAAAGGAGTGCGGACTAGAGGATGGAGGAAAAAGAATACGGCGTGAAGGGCTTAAGTAAAACCCGGCGTGACGGTTCGCCTCCCCGTAAGTGCGGGATTTCTCTTCCTTGGGTTACGCGCGGAATATACCGAGGTGATGCTCTTTTCTGTTATTAAAATAATGAGTTTGGATCTGTGCTCGGTTTTTGGAAGGATAACTACCTGGATGTGAGGTAAGAAGTTGGAATATTTTCTGGGATCAGTTGCCCAAATAATTAAAAATGTTTGACTAATGGTCCGGATCGGAAAGAGCCTTCGGTGCGTTAAAAACGTGTTGAGTAATACTCTCGAAGAGTTCTCGGCCAGTGATCTGTTAGTTGTTATGAAGACTCGTTTCGTCAAGGCACATCGGAGAAGCTAAGTTCAGTTCTCTCGAAGGCTTATGCAAGGCATATTGTCAAGAAGAGAAACCAACATCACAGATGCAATATTATTCAGAGATTATAACTTTGGATTGAAGGCAGCCATCAAAATCCTTGATGCGCCCAGGATACGTCCCAGGACGACCTCAAGAAGGCCTACCGTGAGGTAGCCAAAACAGATTACAAGCAGACATGCAGAAAACTATCTAGGTTTTACACCCCGTCCTGCTTGACAGAAGAATAAAACAGGAGAAGAAGAAAAAATAAGAAAACCTAGGCTACTGCAAAGAGAATGGCATGACAGCCATTCCCTTATCCCTAGTTCCGCTGATCATCAGCGTCCTCAGGGGCTGCAACAGCAGCATCAGCATCAACCTCGTCCTCCTCATATGTGATGAGGGGAGAGAAGGCTTCGGCAGCAGCAGCAGCAGAGCCTGCACCTACGCCGCCCTCACTTAGAGTGATGAGCGGGAGGGGCGCCTCGGTGGTGGAGAGGGTAGAACCCTCGTTCAATGCCATGATCGGGTTGATGACCCCGGTAGGAAGGAGAGGATCTTCTGCGGCGACGGGAATGGAGCCACCCGCCTGACTGGACCCGGCTTGAGCGCTCGTCCAGGGAGCCCAGCCAGGGTTGTACAGGACCATGGCCTTCTTCTTGGCCGGCTCGTCATCGTCGTCGTTGTTGCCATCGTCGTTGTTGCCGTCGTCGTTGTTGTCGTCGTCGTCGTCGTCGTCGGAGTCGTCGAGGAGGATGGGTTTGGCGTCCGCCGAAATCCCACGTGGTCCCTTGTTCAGGGCGAACTCTTCATCTCCCGCCGTGTCCGCCTCTAGGTCAACGACCTGAGATGGATCTGGAGGGGGACTCGGTGGAGGAAGCCCGTAATCCTCCGCGGAGAGCGGGGAGGAGCAGCAGCTACCGGCGGTGGAGCGCCAGCGGGATGCGCGGAGGAGGATCCCGACCCGCCGGCAAGCTCGTCGTCGAACCACTTCATGAACTGTGGAGTGGTGGGTCTTTTCTTGCCCATGGTGGATGGTGGATGCGAAAGTGATACTTGGAGGCTCCGCCGTCTCCATCATTTATAGCCAAAAGATGGCCTTTTGGAAACCGAAAAGTCAAGTGCAAAGTGGATTTTTTATGTTTCTTTCTGGGGAACCGTGCGGCAACGCGGTGAATCCAGAGGAAGCCTTGGGTAGGCCTGGTTTGGAGAATAAAGACAAAGAGCCGAAGGGTCGCGTCAAAGTCTTTTCAACTCTGAAGTGGATTCAATGCCATGGCTGGACCAAGAAAAAGGGATAAGGATGAGAATTATTTATTGTTTTCTCCAAACTCCCTGGATTGACGGTTCTCTTAAAGACCTGGTGTTCCGATCACTCAGCACAGTTGTCCCGATGACCCGGTTCGTTCAGTTGTTTCGAAGACCTGGCTCAGACAATTATTCCGAAGGCTCGGTTCAGACAAGTTGTTCCGAAGACTCGGTTTAATCGGTTGTTCCGATGACTCAAAAGTTGAATATGAGAATATCTGAAGTATGTGTTCTCAGTACAGAACATATCCCTTGTCAGAAGTTCGCATGAAGATAAAGACCTCTTCGTATCAAAGACGAATCAGCCAAGTGTCAAAGACGAATCAGCCAAGTGACATGTTCGGGGGCTTATGTCGTAACCCATATTTTCAGATATTCCCGAAGACTTAGTTTGGTATTTTCCGAAGACTTGTATCGCACGAAAGGAAACTTGTAGATAGACTCCGAATCTGTTACTACAGATCGGAAGTCTTGTAGAACAAGGCAAGGACTCCTAGAGGCGGTAACAGGACTATAAATATACATGTAACCCTCCGATGAGAGGAGATCAGATCATACATTATACACACCACCATATTCAACACGACATACACTATTGATCGTTGTTCCCCGAACCAAATATTTGCCGTTCTCTCGATTATTCGAGCGACGACAATAGGTATTGTTGGCTAAAGTCGAAAGAGTTTGACTAAACCCTGTAATCCTTAATTTTTTTTGTACAGAGGGAGTAACTCGTAATTATATTAGTGCTATTTCGGCATGTATATTTTTCCAAAACGGATGGACATGACCTTTAGAAATACCAACTTTGACAAAAGGCAGCGTATTCCTGCCGCAAAATGTACTAATATTTATATGTTTAGTCAAAGTCAATGTATTTTTAACTTTTGATGGGTAATATGTATAATACATTATTTAAATGAAAAGAATTGTGTATTATAATAGTTGGTTTTCAACGATCTAATAAAATGAATTTTTATATTTCGCAATCTTACTGGATAATGTTTTTGCTGTTGCTAGTAAAATATTGAAGGTTTTGACTTTGACCCAATTCAAAGAATTACTTTTGAGAGGGGTATATAGCAGATGTCAAAGTTGACCAGCTCAAAGCATTCAACCAAAACAAATTCAAGATGCAGTTTGTCTGTACACGGGCAATAGTTCGCAATAAACAAAGCCACACTCCACAAATCATATCTCTGATCAAAGCCCACTGTCTCAACATTGTTGCCTCTAGTGTTTCCGCCGTCAAACTTGTCGGCAAACACTCTCATGGCGGCTTAACGGGTGAAGGAAAGTGAATCTAGCTAGGCTGCAAGGCCCCTGTAGCCACAATGCGTACGTGCTGTTCATGCTTGCAGCGTCGTCATTAATTGGAGATTTGGAATAATACTGTACTCAAGCAGTCAAGCGTGCGCCACCAACTTGTAGCGCGCACGCGAGCACGATCGATAGCAGTATGTAGCGGCAAGGATCGGGGGCCGTTGCCCCAATGGCCGCCATACCGTGCCAATTCGTGAGCGTTTCGATGTTGCACCATCACCTCAGAAGAAAACACGCCGATTCGCCACCGTTTCGTTGGGCAACATCGCGTGGATCGACCACTTCATCAGTGTCGGCGGCCACCACAAATCCAAGGGGCCAAATCGTACGACCGTAGAGCATGCCGCCACAAATCAGATTTTTGTAATCCCTTATGAACACGACCGTAGTATACATAATGCACGAAATAGTATCTCTTATTATCCAGGCTACATGTCCTGACGGCTTGATGACGTTGAGTGTCACGGTCCGGCGACATGGTGGCAGTCCCCGCCGCTTGGCGCCGCGCCGCACAGCAGGTGCATGCGCATGGGGGTTGAATGGAGATGCCACGTGCCCGGTGACCGGCCGGCTGCTGTGGCCATGCTACCGTAGCTTCGCCTGGAACGGCGTTGACCAACTGCCAACGGCTTGGCCGGCCGACGGTTGCTGGTGGGAACGGGGAAGCGCATACGACTTCTCCTAATTAATAGTAAATTCAAGTAAGAGCGACTACGAATAAAATCCTGACTTTGAGTTCAGTTGATCTGGTCCTGCGAGATGCGGACTAGCGATCTTCCTTTCATGTCGCTCCTATGTTACTTTATGTGCATGAACACCTATAGCTTTGTGTGTTTTCATTATTCTGGTTGAGTTCGCAAGAGGCTGGTTGAGTCCCAAGGGGCAACGCAAATCCAAATGGAATAAACTGAGGGCGCCATACTCTCAAAAAAAAAAAAAACTGATGGCACCATGGTTTTTTACCTCTCGGCTTGTTTTGTTTATTGAGATGGAAGAACGACAGCTAAAATAGCACGGAGTGAGTATATTCATTAAGAAGTTTAAATAGCATGGAGTTAACGAGAGAATGAGCGCAACAGTTCGTTAAGACACATTTTGAGGAAAAAAAAATTTAGGCTAGAAAACCGTATTAAGTGCATTGTTGCTCCCATAGAAAATGTCAAATGAATTAGAAAGCCTAAGATACAAAATTACGAAGATTTCCTTTCCATCAATGGCGAAGCAATATGTTGCATCGGGAGTGCACGACCCAGACAAAATTCACCAAAATCTATAGAAAACTAGTACTGTTCATCATGCTGCCGATCCCGTTGCGCAGGCTTGCCGACCCGGGCGAGCTCTGCGGCTGATTTCTACTCAAAGGAAAAATAAAACATCACAGGGCGCTTTCCTTATTTACACTACCTGACAACAACCTTCCTCTTCTCTTCCTCAACTGGATCCGCCCTTCTTCCTTTTTCTGACCACCTGACCTGACTGAGCGCAAGTTGTGTTATCCAAACATCAATAGTCAAACGATCCTCCTTTTATATGGCGTAGGTCAAGGACAAATTTTCAAATCGAAACCCCCGCGAGTTCACTGCTCCTGCACCGTCGTCCATCCACACACGCCAGGCACCGTTCTTACTGCCGCGGCACCATGGGAACGGGCTCGCGCCTCTTCCTCCTCGTCCTTGTCGCCGCCGTCCTCGCTCCGCCGGCAGACGCGCAGCCTGTGTCGTACTACTGCGGCGACAGCGGCAACTGCACGGCGAACAGCGCCTACCACGCCAACATCCAGCGCCTCGCCGCCACGCTCCCCGAGAACACCTCCTCGTCACCGACCTTCTTCGCGACCGCCACGTTCGGCGCCTTCCCGGACGTGGTCTACGCGCTGGCGCTCTGCCGCGGGGACGTCGCCAACGCCAGCGCGTGCGGGTCGTGCGTCGCCGCCGCGTTCCGGGACGCGCAGCGCCTGTGCGCCGGCGCGAGGGACGCCGCCGCCTACGCCGACGCCTGCTACGCCCGCTTCTCCAACATCAACTTCCTCGCCACCACCGGCAACGACGACCTGCAGGCCTACGAGAACGGGCAGAACGTGTCGGCGCCGCCGTTCGAGGCGTTCGACGCCGCCGTCGGCGAGCTGCTCAACGCCACCGCCGACCACGCGGCGGCGGCGGCCGACGACGCGACCAGGCGGCGGTTCGCCACGGGGGCGAAGGCGTTCGGCGCGGACAACGTCGCCGCGATCTACGCGCTGGCGCAGTGCACGCCGGACATGGCGCCGGACGACTGCCGGAGCTGCCTGTCGGGTATACTCCGGTTGGCGCCCTCGGTATTTGGCGGGAGCACGAGCGGGTGGATGATTGGAGCGAGGTGCAACTGCCGGTACGAGCTGTATCAGTTCTTCTCGGGCACCCCGCAGCTGCAGCTCCCGGCATCGGAGCTCCCTCCCGATGATCAGGTGCCCGTGGGATTGACGACGCTTCCAAGACCAGGTGAGGCTGAGAAAACTGGATAAACTAATTTTCAGAGTAATTGTTGGTTATTACTTGGCTTTTAGTAATGTTCATGCTGGCATTAAGCTATTGCTCCACAATCTACATCATTTTCTATTGTTTGCAGTTCGTTAGACTACCTTGTGTATTTGTCCTTTCGACGTCATTATATTTTCCGGCTGGCACCTCGCATGCATGTCTTCTGTAGTACTGGTCAGCATAATAACCTGCCAATATTTATTTGCTCTATTTTGACTTCTCCGTTCCCATCAGCAATCAGTTGCTTCTTCATTAATCATGTATAGAAAACGAAATATCTGACTTATGAGGTGAGGCTGACGGATTTTAAGTGCTAACTGATCATTCCGTTGACTTATGCAGGGAAGAAAAAAGATAAATCAGCAACAGTCGCTGCAGCTGTTGCTTGTTCTTTTTTCTTGGTGCTGATGATTGTTTCAGGTTTGGTTTTCGTTGGTTTCAAGAGGAGGAAAGCTTTCAAAGATCAAAACAGTGAGAAGCATTTTTTTTTGGCACTTTAGCGCGTATATAACATGGGATTTCATCACCTTTCTTATGCTAGTTATGTTTTAACAGCACAAGCATCCATAATCCTGAGGTCATCACCTCCAGCAATGGAAGCTGAAGGCGGAAAATGTGCTATCTTCGATTTGCCGACACTGCAAGAGGCAACCAACAGCTTCCATGCGGACAATAAGCTTGGGGAGGGTGGATTCGGCACTGTATACCAGGTAAGCAAATAGACAAGAGACAACAGCACACCTGGCTGTTTTTTTTTACGTGTCTAAAATGCTATTATTTATACAGGGAGTGCTCTCTGATGGGCAAGAGATAGCAGTGAAGTTGTCACGGAGTGTCAAACAGGGACTGAGCCAGCTGCACAATGAAGTCCAAGTATTGGCTATATACTTCACCACAAAAACCTTGTCCGGTTACTGGGGTTCTGCTCACATCAAGATGATACTATGCTTGTTTATGAACATGTGACAAATGGGAGCCTTGACAAATATTTATTTGGTACTTATTTTCTTCTAGAGTTACTAACATTTACTACCTCCATACTTAAATACATTACATTTTTTTACCGCTAACAATCTTCTTTTTTTTGCAAAAAAATGTATAGTAAATAATATAGTTTATTGGAATTATATTTTTCATATTCTAGATTGGAGAATTTGCCTGTAGAACACTGGGTTCAAAAAATTTTGCATGCAAGACACTAGGTAGTGTTCTTCAAACAAAAAAAAGTGTTTTTTTTTTTTTTTTTTTTTTTTTTTTTTTTTTTTTTGCGAAAGGGAGGGGCATATATATTAAACAGAGCACAGTACATCCCCATCTTACAAACAGACCCTGAAAGAAAAGAGAAATACAAAACAAGTACAAGGACTTTTCTGCAAAACTCCCACTTCCAGGATCTTCTCCAAACGCCGCGAAGACGATGACGCCGATTCACGGCCGGCCACCGTACACCGGCGCCTTCTCCACTCCGGCAAGACGAGGAAACCCAACGCATGTTGAGCCGCAAGATCCAGCACCTCGTCACCTTCCACAAGATGCATCGAAAACGATGAACGACCATCGGCAGCTCCCTCGTCAGCACCGGATGGAACAAGATTCCGCCACCACCAGCAGAGCCGGCGGCCGGAAAAGCAGACCCCCACACGGGGACCAACTGAAGCTCCCACCCCTTCGCAGAGATGAAGCAGAAAAGCCTCACGAATCCATCTCCACAGGTAACCTCCACATGGAAGGAACCCCTGGATCTGAATCGGAGGAAACAAAACCTCACCTTCTTCGCCGGCGACGACGCCAAGAACATCACCACCAGGAAAACAAGGGAGGAACAAAAGAACTTCACCAATCCGACGACGAAACCAACGGCACCGACGAACGGGAAGACACCAACTCCATGGCGCAACTTCTCCATGGAAGATTATTAGACCCTAGACAACTAACCTAGGACTAAACTGTACAGCACCCAGCGGATCCGGCTTCCCCTCCCTCTCCGGCGCCGACGAGGTCGCCGGAGAGGAGGGGGAAGCCGAGGAACGACGCCGGAGCCGAGAGTCGCCTCCTTTTCGCCTGTCTCTACTGTAGATGGGGAAAAGGAGCGAAGGGTCGAGAACTGGCAGACTGGAATTTTTTTTTTTTTTTATAATAAAAAAAAGTGTTATATATCAAGATCTCTTAACATGGATCACCATAGGTAGTAGAAAAGTCAACTCCTCTTCAATTTTGTTATCATTGTTTTCTTATAAAATCAACATTTCATTAATACGTATGTGAAATAAAATCTAGGAAGAATTAGGAAGCATAAGCACAGAATGACCCGAAAGACTTATTTGCAGAAATCATAGCCAACCAATAGAATTAATGAATATAGCAGCGGTGACGCCATGGATCAAGGAACAAGGTTTTGTCTTGTCCCAAATGAGTGCCTCTTTATTTTCTTGATGTGAATACACAAACCCCTATAGCGTCCAAAACCACTCACATACCTAGAAATTCTTGTTGTGGGGCAAGTGAAAGTACTTTGATATGCCCCAGAGGTCTTCGAACCTTGGTATTTTGAACCAGATTGACATCTTTTTGAATGGCTGCAGTTATGGGACTCAAGTCTTTAGTTTACAGGTTCTATTGACAAATATTTTGTAAAGTAAACATGTTTATGATTCGACAAAATTTTGGTTAATATTTATAACATGTATGCGACTTATCTGAATGCTAATATAGTTTATATTTTTTATCTTCGATCACTAAGTCAGTCAAATATCACAGTAAAAATCGTTGTTTGTTGTTTACTCTTGCTTGTAATTTGACCTTTTCTCATAATATATGTTTGATGAACTACACTTCAATACTTCATCTACTTTATCGAAACAGATACTAGTAGGGGAACAATTCTAAATTGGGACCAACGATACAATATCATTCTTGGAATTGCGAAGGGGATATTGTATCTTCATGAAGATTCACGATTAAGGATGATTCACCGAGATTTGAAAGCCAATAACATCTTGCTCGATGAAAACATGAACCCGAAAATTGCAGACTTTGGATTAGCAAGGCATTTAGAGGTGATCATACTCAGAGCAAGACAACACATGTAGTGGGAACATAGTAAGCTCATAAATCTAACTAAATCTTGAAACACCGCATGTGAGATCAGTCTATCTAGAGTCTAATACTAATCGTTAATGTCATTGCAGTGGATATATGGCACCGGAATATGCAATGTACGGGGATCTGTCACCCAAGACTGATGTTTTCAGCTTTGGTGTTTTACTCCTAGAGGAGAAGGAATGGTGGTTCTGATGATCCAGATAATGAAGTGCATCTCCTAACTGATGTAAGCTGCCTTTTTTATTTTAGTTGATGAGCTGGTCATCTGATACCCTTCAATAAAATATCTGACGGAAGCATGTAATAGGTATGGAACTATTGGACCGAGGGGAGGGCGTTGCAACTTGTTCAACAATCACAACATGTGGATATTCAGAGATCAAAGAACTGCGATGCATCCACGTTGGCCTTCTTTGCGTGCAGCAGCATCCAAATGATAGGCCAAAAATACCTTCAGTCGTTCTAATGCTAACCAGGAGCAGAATCGAGCTCCAACCACCGCGACAGCCTGCATTCTTCTTCGGGGAAGAGCCTGGCATAACTGAGGCGTTTAATGGCATCGTTGAGAATAATTTTCGTTGAACGGCGTAACTAATACTGACCCCTATCCTAGATAAGCTGAAATAGAGGATTTGAAATATGACAGTTTAAACCATGGTTGAAGGATGGGCCACTTTATTTGTTGTCACATGTTAGAAAAAAAAACAAAAGAAAAAAAATAGCAGAAGGGGTTCACCTTTGATGTTAGATGTCAAGGTTCATTCAATTGCATTGTGGATTCATCCCTTAGTTACCATTTCTTCTCCTTGCTTTTCTTTTCTTTTGCTGGTTATTATTACCTCCATTTCAAATTACTTGACACATTTGACTTTTTCAGATCACGTTTGACTGCTCGTCTTATTCAAAAAATTTATGCAAATATAAAAACAAATAAGTCATGCTTAAAGTATCTCTAATGATAAAACAAACCATAACAAGATAAATGATGTTTGCACAAATTTTTTGAATAAGACGAATGGTCAAACGTGATTTACAAAAGTCAAAAAGTCAAGTAATTTGAAATGGAGGGAGTATAGAAGTTTTCCTTTACCTATTTGTTGAGAGAAGACATAGTATCAGCAGTTCAGAACACTAAGGGGGCGTTTGGATACCCCTCTATTTCACCCTCTAAACTTCTACCCTCTAAAGTAAAAAAGAATCTTACTATTTAGGGGTACTAAATAAAATTTAATTGCAAAACCTTTCTGCAGACGGGCGTTATTTTTCGAGACGAATCTAACGAGCCAAAGAAATCAATGTTTTGACACAGTGATGCTACAGTAACCATCGTCTAATCGCCGCTTAATTACCCTCATTACGTTCGTCTCGCGAAATAGAGGGGGGGTCCTGGACTTAGTTTTGTGATTTGACTTTGTTTAGTACACATAAATCGTGCCGGAAGTATTGATGTGACATCTACAGTAATAATCGCCCCCTATTATTCTCATCCGAACGGGGCCTAAACAAGGCTCAATTCTCCAAACAAACAATGACTTATATATTTGGTAATAAAATGCATGGCATACTACTGGGCAAAATGCCCTCACTGCTTGGATGATGTTTGGCGCCATCTTTCCAGCGCGGCAGCCAGCCCGGCGGGGGGCTCGAGGCGAGTATAGTAGGCATGCTATAGCCTATCTGTCAGTCGCACACGTATGCTACGCACGGGGTGGCATGGATTTGCCATGCGCGGGGCCCGGGGCCTCTCATGGCGAGAGCTAGAGTGCCGAAGCTTCGCGTGGAGTGCGGCGACCGCTGGCCGGTTGGAACGGGGAACTCGCAAACTGCAAGGCCCAGAAGAAACATTCCTGCGAGTTTTTCAACAATTCAAGAAAGAGATACAGTACTCTGTCACTGTACTGCAGTGGATACCTTGAGGGAAGTGCTTAGCCGCCAGGTGCGCGCGCGTGCGGGTCCCGCACGTCAGGCCTCCGGACAAAGTCAAAGGAGTAGCCGCCGTCGCCACCAGCATTGGTCGTCAAAACCAATCTTATGATGGGCGTCAAGGACATTTCCACGTTCCACACACGCGCGACGTTAGCTGCTGCTCTGTTTCTTGGCCTCCACCGCGCTCTCCATCCACACAGCGCTACACGCCTGACGTACGCGCCGCCGCGGCACCATGTCCACGGCCCGGCGCGGCGTCTCCCGGTGCCACCTCCAACTTCTCCTCGTCGTCCTCGCCGCCGCTGCCGCGCTCCCCGAGAACACGGCCAACAGCACGTACTAGGCCAACATCAAGCTCCTCTCCGCCACGCTGCCCAGCAACGCCTCCTCCTCCCGCGACCTCTTCGCCAAGGCCAGCGCCGGCGCCTTCCCGGACGTCGTGTACGCGCTGGCGCTGTGCCGCGGCGACGCCAACGCTGTTGGGGGAGGCCCACTGTGCCCCCTCCCCCTGGCCCAAAGGCCTGGCCTGCTATGAAGCCCATCAAGGCCCAAGATAGTATAGAATAGGCCCATGTATGTTGGCCTCTGGCCCACTAAGGTTAGGGAATCCCTCGTTGTAATAATAGTGCCCTGGAGTAGGGGCAATATGGTACTTGTAATTCTAGGGTTGTTGGGGTGTCTCAGTCTATAAATACCCCCCTACCACCCTCAAAACAAGGCATTCAATACAAGCCCTTAATTACCTACCTCTCTTGGCTCCTGTTTGATCCCTTCCTAGGTCCTTCCCAGGGGTCCTTCACTTATGGTAGACCCTTGGAGGATCGCCCTTCTACTATTGTGGGCTTGTAACCACAACAGTTGGCGCCGTCCGTGGGGATCGAACAAGAAGCCACGACGAGATGACTAAGAGGGCTGAAAAATCAAAAACTGACCTTCCGGCCGGAGGCACCCGGAAGACCAGGTCCGCGGCTTCGGACGACGGCATCGACCCACTGGCGACAATCCGCACCTTCCCCAGCGGCTCGACGCTACCTTCGGCATCGACGCTTCCTCCGGCATCGGCCTCGGTGGTACCGCCTTCGGAGAACAACGCAGTCAACGTCGACCTTCCAGCAGTGGAGGAAGTGACCGAAGGCGCCGAAGGCTCCTCCGAAGACGAAGAAGAGAACATCGACACGGCCGAAGTCGAACGCTGCGACGAAACGATGGAACCGCCTCGAAGTGAACGCCGAAGCCGAAGCACGGAGCCAGAGGGGGCTCGCCGAAGCCGTGGCCGAGGAGCAGCGTCTGACGGAACTCTAGGAGGCGTACAACCGCGAAGCTCGCGAAGCCGACGAACGGCTGCTGAGGCAGCGCGCCCTCGAGAACTTCGATCGAGACGAAGAAACGTATCGCCTTCGAGCCGAAGCCGCGCGTCGACAGCAAGTTCACCTCCAAGCGCAGCTGAACACCTTACGACGCACCGGTCGTCGGGAGGCCGAGACGCCGGAACACCGCCAAGAGCGCGACGAGAGGCACACCCACTCCAGCGGAAGCAAGCGTCATGCAAGCTACTCCGACACAAACCAACCGCTCTCCGCGCGGCTACAATCGGTGGCGTGGCCCCGGAAGTTCATCTCGGCGAAACTGCCGACCTTCGACGGCACCTCCGACCCCCGCGAGTTCTTCATCAGCTACGAGACCGCCATCGAGTCAGCAGGGGGCGACGACGACATCAAGGCCAAGGCCTTCGTCCTCGCTTCAAGCGGGATCGCCAAGACATGGTACGCCAAGCTGCCGGCGAACAGCATCTACTCGTGGGAGCAGCTTCGGGACCAGCTTCAGATCCATTTTCAAGGCAATTACGCTGCGAAGGTCACGGCGGCAGACCTTCAGGCGTGCAAGCAGAAGGACGGCGAGTCACTGCAAGACTACACCCGGCGCTTCATCCATCTTAAGTGCCAGGTGGAGGGAGTGCCCGATTCAATCATCATCGAAGCTGTCACGAAGGGCATGAGCCTCTGCCCGGCGCGGTCCGAAATCCGAAGGACCGAGCCGAAGATCTGCACCCACCTGCTGCAAATCCTGGAAGCACATGCACGTGCCGACGAAGACTTCCGACGCGAGAAGGAGGCGCGAGCAAGCCAAAAGAAAAACGACCGGGGGAAGCGTCACAGCGACCGAAGTGACGACCCCCCGGATGACCGCCGAGGCCACCGCTCCCAGCGCCGAGAGGTCCACAACATCGACAACTCCCGAAGCCGGAGCCCACAGAGGACGGACAATCGTTCCGGCGGCTCGCGCAACAACTCGCGGCACTCCGACAACGGTCGCCGATACAACAACCGAAGCTCTCGCGACCCATACTGCGAGGTGCACGGCGTCAACCAGGGCCACACGTCGAAGCAGTGCCCCCAAATCGCCGCCTTGCGCGAGGCAAGGGAGCGCCGCGACGCCGATGCCGCACGAGGAGTCAACGTCATACATGGGGCTTCCGGAGCGGGCGAGGCCCTGCCCCCGCCTCCGGAACACCATCCAACCGGCCACAACGTCATCTTGGCCATCACCGGGGGCTCCAGTCAGCCATACGCCTCGAAGAGGCAGCGTCGCGACTACGTGCGAAGGGTCAACCACGTGGCCGCCCACCCGCCATTGGCCCAATGCCGCTGGTCGCACGTACCGATCACCTTCACTCAGGCCGACCTTCGCCCGATGGAATACCCGCACAAGGACGCCTTCGTGATCAACGCCAACATGCGCGGAACGGAGGTCCGTCGCGTGCTTATTGATGGCGGCAGCTCTGCTGATGTCATCTTTATCGACGCCTTCAACCAACTGGGCATCCCCCGATCTGAGCTACGGGCCTCCAACAGCCCCCTCGTCGGCTTCGGGGGAGAGCCAATACACGCCCTCGGGAGCGTGAAGATCGCAGTCTCCTTCTCCAGGCCCGCGGGACACCGCACCGAGTTGATCTCCTTCGACGTCGTCGACATGCCCTACGCCTACAACGCCATCTTCGGCAGGGGGCTCATCAATGCCTTCAACGCAGTCACCCATCACGGCTACCTCTGCATGAAGATTCTGGCTCCGAACGGCGTTATCACTGTTTACGGTGATCAACTCGCCGCCCGCCGCATCGAGCACGGCCAAACACCAGGCCAGAAGCAAGTGCACCCGCTCCGACACGAGCCGAAGCCGGAGACGGTCGAAGCTGCCACACCGACACCCCCGGCCGGAACCCCGAAAGCGCGCGTCGACGGCGAGGTCAAGAGCGTGGTCTTGTCTCCCGATCGCCCCGACCAAGCCGTTCTCATCGGCGAGGGGCTCCCGCCGGAACTCGAAGCAAGCATCATCGACCTCCTCCGGAACAACAAAGACGTTTTCGCGTGGTCCACCAGCGAGCTCTCCGGAGTAGACCGCAGCATCATCGAGCACAAGCTCGACATCGACCCGAAGGTGACTCCCATCAAGCAACGGAAAAGGGAGTGGTCGGAGGAAAAGAAAGTGGCGCTTCGCTCGGAGATCCAGAAGCTCAAGGATGCGCAAGTCATCCGGGAGGTGAACAAGTCCACTTGGCTCGCGAACCCGGTCCTCGTCAAAAAACACACCGGCCAGTGGAGGATGTGTATCGACTACACCACCCTCAACAAGGCATGCCCGAAGGACGACTTCCCCTTGGCCCGCATCGACGAGTTGGTTGACTCGACGGCCGGATGCGAGCTCATGAGCTTCCTCGACGCCTACTTCGGGTACCACCAAATATGGATGGCCCCCGAAGACGAAGAGAAGACGGCGTTCAAGACGGACGATGGGACCTACTGCTACGTCCGCATGCCCTTCGGCCTCAAGAATGCCGGAGCAACCTTCTCCCGGGCAATACAGAAGACCCTCGGGGACCAGCTCAACCGAAACGCCGCCGCCTACATCGACGACGTCGTCATCAAAAGCACCTCCGACGCCGGCCACCTCGGCGACTTGGCTGAAACCTTCGCGAACCTGCGTAAGGTGGGTTTCAAGCTGAACCCGGCGAAATGCACCTTCGGCGTGCGTGCTGGCAAACTCCTCGGTTTCCTCGTCTCCAAGCGAGGCATCGACCCGAACCCAGAGAAGATCAAGGCCATCACCGACATGGAGGCGCCGAAGACCACCAAAGAGCTACAACGCTTCACCGGCAGGCTCGCTGCCCTCGGGAGGTTCATTTCCCGCGCGGCAGAAAAGTGCCTCCCCTTCTACCAATGCCTTCGGGGCTCCGGCCCGATGCGCTGGGGGGACGAGCAAGATAAAGCATTCGAAGAAATCAAGTCCTACCTCGTCAAGGCGACCACGCTTCGCCCGCCGCCGCCGAAGGCGCCGCTTCTACTGTACGTGTCGGCCGCTTCGGCAGCAATCAGTGCGGTCCTCGTGCATGAAGTCCTCGTCGGCGACAAGCTGGTGCAGCAACCCATATACTACGTGTCGGAAGCCCTCTCCAGAGCCCGCCTCAACTACAATGTCGTCACCAAGCTGGCCTTCGCCGTGCTGATGGCGTCACGGAAGCTGCGCTGGTACTTCGAAGGCCACGAGATCACGGTGCCCACCTCGTTCCCACTGAAGGACGTCCTCGGCAACAGGAACGCGTCGGACAGCATGGCCAAATGGGCCATCGAGCTCGCAGCCTTCGACATCAAGTTCGTGGCCCGTAAAGCCATCAAGTTCGGCATCATCGCCGACTTCATCGCCGAATGGACACCCGCTCCGACCCCGGAGACGCTGCCCCAAGAGCCGCTCTGGACAGTACACGTCGATGGGGCTTGGGGCTCCTCCGGAGCGGGATGCGCCGCCGTCATCACTTCACCAAGCAACCAGAAGCTTCGGTACTCGGCCTCGCTCGCGTTCCCAACAACAAACAACGCAGCTGAGTACGAGGGTGTCCTCCTCGGGCTCCGGCAACTCCGGGCCCTCGGCGCCCAACGAATCATCATCTACACCGACTCGCAGCTCATCGCCGAGCAAGTCTCGAAGGAGTACATGGCCCGAGACCCAGAGATGGCAAGCTACCTCAAGATTGTCCGGAGCATGGAGAAACACTTCTCCGGATTCGACGTGAAGAGTATCTCGAGGGTCCACAATCAAGAGGCCGATACCCTTGCAAAGGCAGCAGCAAATCAGCTCCCGGTACCCGCCGACGCCTTCCACGAGGTGCTATCAGAAGCATCCTTCGCTCCGAAGAAGCCGGGGTCGGTCATGATCCTGAGCGGTGAAGACTGGCGCGCTCCCCTTCGAGCACAGCTCGAAGGGCGCTACTGTGCCGATGACCCGGTCGAAGAGAAGAGGATCAAGCTGCGCACCCGAAACTACCTCATCCACAAAGACATCCTATACAAGAAAGGTGTTTCGGAGCCACTCCTGCGCTGCCTTTCGTTCGACGAAGGCAAGGCTCTCCTCCGCGACATCCACGAGGGTCTGTGCTCATCGCACCTCGCACCCCGGGCCCTCGTCACCAAGCCATTCCGGCAGGGTTTCTACTGGCCTAGTGCAGCCCGCGACGCCGAAGAACTCGTCCGCACCTGCCCCAGCTGCCAGTGGATGGGAAGACAGTCTCATCGCCCGGCCACTCCGCTCCAGCCAATCCCTCCGGTCTGGCCCCTCGCCCGATGGGGCATCGACATCGTCGGCCCCCTCCCCACCGCTCCCGGCAACCTCAAATGGGCGGTGGTGGGCTACGAGTACTTCTCCAAGTGGGTCGAAGCCGAACCCCTCGCGAAGATAACGGCGCGGTCCGTCCGCAAGTTCCTCTGGAAGAACATCGTCTGCCGCTTCGGGGTGCCGATGCACATCACCGTCGACAATGGCTCCCAATTCGAGTCCCACCTCTTCAAAAAATACTGCCTCTCCATCGGCGTTCGGCAATGCTTCGTCTCCGTCACCCATCCGCAAGCCAACGGAGCGGTGGAGAAAGCCAACGGCACCGTCTTCGACGGCATCAAAAAATGCCTTCTCGGCTGCCGAAGGGCAAGGGCCGAGCAACTGCCCAATGTGCTGTGGTCGCTGCGCACGACTAAGTCAAGGCCGACGGGCTTCTCGCCCTTCCTCCTCCTCTTCGGCGCCGAAGCAGTCACCCCGGAGGAAGTGCAAAACGGTTCACTTCGCACCACTTCGCCGCCTGCCGATGACGAGGACGTGTCCAAGGACCTCCTCGAAGAAACACGACTCCAAGCAGTCGCCAACTTGAAGCGATACATGGCTTCGGTGGAGAACTCGTACAACCAAAGGGTCAACCCCCGACACTTCATTCCGGGCGACCTCGTCCTCAAGCGAAACATCCACCCGACGTCTGTCGGCAAGCTTAACAGCAAGTGGGAAGGGCCCTTCATCATCTACAACTCAATTCGCCCGGGGGCATTTCATCTGATGGAGCTCGACGGGACACCAGTTCCGAGGACATGGAACGCCGATGCCCTCCGCCGATACTATGTCTAAGGACTTAGCATCCGGCGGCCTCGAAGCCGCGTAGCCTGTGCGCTACAAGTTACCTGTATCTTGCTTCGACGTGTTCTTCTTCCTCTCGGCAGTAGGGTGACGATGATCCCCTTAGCTGCATTCCCTTAAGGGGTCATGTAATCGGTACCATTGAATGAAACGAGAAACTCTTTCGGTGCCCTATCACAACGAAATCCAGCCGGGAGCCGGAGGCAAACGCCAGAACAGGCTGATGCTAGGCACACATAAGTCCTAGATCCCGAACCCTAAGGGGATATCGATGCCGACACGATAAACCGAAACTCCCATCGGTGACAGTCGAAGGCGGGGCATTTGTTAAAGACCCTGCAAAACGTGCACGAAACGAACCTAAGTCAATGGGGGGACGCCTCCGACTTAACCATTTTCGTTCCACTCCCGACGAGCAACGGGGGGGGACGACGCTCGAAACGAGCTCACTTCCTCGCCGAAAGTAGAGCGACGGACTACCTCCGAGGCAATCCTCGGCCAACAAATGTCGTTCCACTCCCGACGAGTAAAAGGGGGGACGACGCTCGAAACGAGCTCACTTTCTCGCCGAAAGTAGAGCGACGGAATCCATTCGAGGCTATCCTCGACTTCGACAAATTTTCGTTCCACTCCCGACGAGTAAAAGGGGGGACGATGCTCCAAACGAGGTCACTTCCTCGCCGAAAGTAGAGCGATGGACTACCTTCGAGGCTATCCTCGACTTCAAATTTTCGTCCACTCCCGACGAGTAAATGCGGGACGACGCTCGAAACGAGCTCACTTCCTCGCCGAAAGCAGAGCGACGGACTACCGTCGAGGCTATCTTCGACTTCAAGATTTCACTCCGCTCCCGACGAGCAAAAGGGGGGACGACGCTCGAAACGAGCTCACTTCCTCGCCGAAAGCAGAGCGACGGAACACCTTCGAGGCTACCCTCGACGAATAACCTTTCGTTCCACAAACGAAACAAAGGACGACGCCAATAACATTATCATACGCTCGAAAGAGCTTACATTTCAAAATACGTCGAGCTTAACAGCTCGACATGGATTACAATACCGGCCAAACGGCCTCGACATGGGCCCGAAGGCCCCCCTCACAGCCCACTCCCGGGGCGCATCCCTAATGACGCTTCAGCCCTAGCTATCTCCTCCCGAGCTCGCGCCAATGTGCGCCGGAGCGAAACGAAGTCTGCCGAAGTCGATGCAGAAGCAATATCGTTCTGCAATTGCTCCAAGTCCACCTCGGCGGCAGCGTCTTCGTCATCGCTCGACACGTCAACCACCTCTACCTTCGGAGCAACAAGAAGAGGAGGATTAAGCGCTAAGTCCAAACAATGCGCTTCGCGACGAATTCGCCTCTGAAGCAGAGCTTCGGAAGGGACCTTCGGTACCTGCGCCATCAACTGCGCGTTTCGAAGGCGCAAATCCCGAAAGAAGTCCCCGAAGGACCCACCCGGGTTGTGCCGAAGCCAACGACGCCACTGCGTGCCCTTTACATAGTAAGGGCGACCCTCCGGAGCTGGAATCAGAATGCTTTCCGGAACGACGTCAAGACACATTAAGGCTTGATTGCCTTCGGCCCCACCCGGAACCTATAAATCGCAATGGAAGCACATAAACATCCCGAAGACCAAGTTCATTGCAAAAAGCCCGAAGGGCACCTAGTACAATCTATGTACACCAAAAAAGCATGGCTCGAAGCCAGCGAAGAACTCACACCTGGGGGGGAGGCTGGGCCGATGAGTCAACCTCCGTGACATTGCCCTGGGCCGCCACCGAGCCTCCACCCCCGCTACCCACTAAGGTGTTAGCGCTCCCGGCCCCGGCTGGGATCTCGCCCGATGGAGGCGTCAGCACAGAGGAAGCGGCAGCCGGAGCCGGAGCGGGAACAGAGGCGCTGCTTCCGGGCTTCGACTTCCGGGATGCTGCAGCAGCGAGAGCAGACTGGCGGGCCAGTTTCTCACCCACCGGCAACCAGAAGTGTTGGCCGAGCCGGTTCCCGAAGTCCCGCACCTTCGAGGCCAGCTCCCGAAACCGGCCTCCATCCCCAGCCGCCATCTCTGCTAACTGCGGCGAAGTAGAAGCAGCAGCGGAAAGGTGAGTGCAGCCCACTTGCACGAGGGAGGCGAAGGCCGCAGTCCATGCAGTTTCGGCGCAGAAGGTGCCAAAGGACTTCATGGCCCGAGAGGCCAACTTCACGGAACGCACAAGGCGCCCGATGCTCCCTCCAAGGTCGTCGGCGGCATGCTTGACCGGCTGCACTTCGACGCCCAGCCCTTCGAGCAGGCTGTTGAAATCGCCAAGCGCTTGCCACGCTGCAGCAGCTTCTCCATCCCTCTGCTCCTTGGCGGCACTCAGCAGTGCCCGCGCCTTCGACAGTTCCTTCTCGGTGGTGTCCTTCGCGCGGGTCAAGGCATTGAAGGAGACCTTCAAATTCTCCAGATCTTTCCACGCCTTCTTCGAGACCTCCTTCGCCGACGCCAAGGCATCGGAAGCAGTCTTGTTCGCTGCCAAGCTCTTCTCCAGCTCCAATGCCAGAGCGTCGCGCCCCTGCTCCGCCGCCTTCTGGTTCTCCTTGGCAGCCTCGGCAGCCGCCTCCGCGGCTTCGACACGCGCCCGGAGACGCGCAATGTCGAAGCTCTCGAGCGACCCTTGCAGATGTCGAGCAAGCACCGCCACCTGCCGAAACGAAGCAAGTCAGCCACAGTAATTAACGCCAAGTAAAACACAAGTACAAACCTTCATCGCCAGCCCGGAGAGGGCCGCTGCAGCGTCCTCCGGAGCAACTCCCTCCATCGCATCCTCCAGCTCACCGAGCCCATTGAAGTCATAGATCCCTCGAAGGACTTCGGCGGCCTCCGGACGATCCACGAAGTCGCTCCAATCGAGGCGACCCTCCGACTCCTTCGAGACTCCTGCCTCCTCGATGGGCGACTTCCCGAAGTAGCCTTTCCCACGGCCATGACTGGGCCCCGGGTTGGCCGTCTCTTTCCCCACTTCTCCCCCGGAAGGCTCCTCCTCGGAAGTCTCTTCGACGCAGCGGCCTTCCGCTAGAGCAACAGAGTTAGTAGGACTTCCGCAACCGGCAAAGCAAGAGTGATGGGAAGAAAAAATGATACTGGGAGACCGAAGGACCGGCTCCATCGTTCCCTCGACGCCCGCTGCGAAGGAGGGCATCCCAAAGAAGCCGACGTCCTCATCGTCGGACTCCAGATTCACCACCTTCTCGACCGCGCGCGGAGCCGCTACCGCGGCAATCGCCACGCGAGCAGCGTCGTCGGTCAATTCCTCCGGATCGGTGCCATACCCCAAATCCGCGGTGACACTCGACGCCCCGGCTCGGGAAGTAGATCCCTCGACGCGCGTCGCGGCGGGCCGAGACCTCTTCGGCGCCGGCCTGCTGGCATCTCCGGCAGCGCGTTTCGAGCCAGCCGGGACACTGCTCACCGGAGCCGAGGGAGCCTCGCTCTCGGCCTCCTCATCTTCCCCTTCGCCGCCGGCAGGGACAGGGACGAGCACCTCTCGCTCCGGCAGCACCATCTCCGGGTACTTGATGGACAGCACCCGATTGATACGGGGACCCCCAACAAGCTTCGCCCGACGCGAAGCCTCGTCCGGAAGGAAGGGACCGAGAATCTCGGCGGCGCCGTCTTCCACCTCCCTCAGCGTCTTGGCTGCAAAGCCACGTCGTCAAGCCACAGCAAATAACCGAAGGGAAGTGTCCACCGGAGCAAACGTACCTGGGAAATTCTCCGGCCTCAAGTGCACCTCCGGCTCTCCGCCCGGAACCTCAACAACGAACCTCTGCTCCCAGTTCCGGAGCAAGGGCCACACCCCCGCGGCGACGAACTCCTCGCAGAGGTCGCGCATCGAGAACTTCCGCGCCACCGCCTCCAACAGCTGCACCCGGGACTCGCCGGTCCCGTCCAACTGCACCGTCGGGTATCGATGGAAAAGCACCTTCGACATCGTCGATCGAAGCGGGCAGTCTTCCTCCACGCGGTAGTAAAACCACCCGGTTGTCCAACGCCCCTAATGCAACTTGTACGCCTTCGCCGGAACGACGGCTTCGGGGCGGGGGACGAAGGAGATGACTCCCATGGAGCCGACGACGTCCTTCCCGTCCAGCTTCAACATCTTTTTCACGGCGTGCGCGTAATACGTCGCCGCGAAGGCCCCGGCGTGCGGCCGAGACCCTTCGAGCCAGAACGCCCACTCGAAGAGATCCAACACCTCGGCCACGAAGGGGGAGCAGGGCATCCGAAACCCGGCCTCGAAGAACCATCGGTACAGAACGATGTACCTGTCCTTCGGACTAGGGGTCGTCTCCCCCTTCCTTGGCGCTTCGGCCCGGCTTCGCTCCAGCAGCCCATCGACGGCCATCTCGCCCAGCGCCTTCGAGTCGATCGTGCTGCGGTCAACGAACGGCGACGCCGAGAAGCGGTCATCGATGCGAACGCGCTGCGAAGCGCTGGCCCTCCCTTTCCGGGCCATTTCCGAAGCCAGGGCGACTACTTCGAAGCACCGAGCTAAAGCAATGAAGCGCGCCGAGGCAGCGAGGACGCCGAAGCAAGCTAACCAAGCGGCGGCGGCGCGGCGTAGGTGAGAGCGAAATGAGTGGCGGGGTGAAAACCTTAGGCGCCCGGGCGGTAAATATATAGCCCCGGGTGAATCGGTATGACCGTCCGATGAAGGATCAACGGCCGCAGATCACGCCACGCAACAAGACGCGTCCCGTCAGGCGAAACGGCGTCGCATCGCGATCCGTGCCGATTCAGTCCTAGTAAACGAGACGGAGTCACTCCGCAATTCGCGCCGAGCATTCAAGACACCTTCAACGCGTAGCTGGCAACCACCTCCGCGCCAGCAGCACCAACTTTCGGCGAAAGTGCCCCTTCGGCGATCACGGCGCCGTAGCTGGCAGCTACCTACGCGCCATCAGCGACAACCTTCGGCGACTGTGCCCCTTCGGCGATCACGGCGCCGTAGCCGGCAGCTACCTTCGCGCCATCAGCGACAGCTTTCGGCGACCGCGCCCCTTCGGCGACGCACCGAACCGTAGCCGGCAGCTACCTTCGAGCCATCAGCGACAACCTTCGGCGACCGTGCCCTTCGGCGATCGCGGCGCCGCAGTCAGAAGCAACCTTCGAGCCATCAGCGACAACCTTCGGCGACCGTGCCCTTCGGCGATCGCGGCGCCGCAGTCAGAAGCAACCTTCGGCCCATCTACGACAACCTTCGGCAACCACCATTCCGTCGGGTACCGCGCACCTTCGGGTACCACCTTCGGAACCGCCAACGCACCTTCGGGTACCACCTTCGGCGACCACCGCAACCGACGCAGACCAGACCTTCGGAGCGCCGAAAGAGGGGACGACGGGCGGACCTCCGGACGGACACAGTTTCAGCCCTACCGAAGGTGGATCTCGACTGTGTGGGGCTAGCTGTTGGGGGAGGCCCACTGTGCCCCCTCCCCCTGGCCCAAAGGCCTGGCCTGCTATGAAGCCCATCAAGGCCCAAGATGATGTACAGTATAGAATAGGCCCATGTATGTTGGCCTCTGACCCACTAGGGTTAGGGAATCCCTCCTTGTAATAAGAAAATGACCATAGTGCCCTGGAGTAGGGGCAATACGGTACTTGTAATTTTAGGGTTATAAAGGTGTCTCAGCCTATAAATACCCCCCTACCACCCTCAAGACAAGGCATTCAATACAAGCCCTTAATTACCTACCTCTCTTGGCTCCTGTTTGATCCCTTCCTAGGTCCTTCCAAAGGGTCTCTCACTTGTGGTAGACCCTTAGAGGATCCCCTTCTACTGTTGTGGGTTTGTAACCGCAACAAACGCCACGGCGTGCGGGTCCTGCGTCGCCACCGCGTTCCAGGACGCACAGCAGCTGTGCGCATACGACAAGGACGCCGCCGTGTTCTACGACCCCTGCTATCTCCGCTTCTCCAACGCCAACTTCCTCGCCGGCGCCGACAACGGCAACCCCATCACCCTCGTAAACCCGCAGAACGTGAGCTCGCCGTTCCCGGCGTTCGACGCCGCCGTCGCCAGGCTGCTCAACGCCACCGCCGACTACGCGGCCAGCAACTCCACCAGGCGGTTCGCCACGGGGGAGGCGGGCTTCGACGCCAGCAGCTACCCCACCATCTACGGGCTCACGCAGTGCACGCCGGACATGGCGCCGGCCGACTGCCGGAGCTGCCTCGCGGATATATTCGGGATGATGCCGCAGTACCTCAGCGGGAAGCAGGGCGGGAGGATCATCGGTGTGCGGTGCAACTTCAGGTACGAGGTGTACTCGTTCTTCTCCGGCAGACCGCCGCTGCGGCTGCCCGCGCCGTCGTCGCCGGCGCCCTCACCGCCTCCTGCGCCGGTTAACGCGACGCCGACGGTGGTGACCCCACAAGGTATCACACACGACATTCGATATTTTTGCAGTTAAAACTCGTCATGGTTTCGATATTTTGGCAGCTGGACTGGTAATTTCAGGAAAACAATTAAATTCTACATTTGGATTTTAGTATAGTGCTCTTGGAACTTGTCAAGTTTTCGATACAGGTCACCTAACGCGTGCTCTTGGTTTTCGTTGTCGATGTTGACATCTCAGGAGTCCCGTCGCTATCATTTACCACATCTTTGACTGGAATCAGCGAGTTGTGTATTAATTGATTAGTTCTGTTGAAACTCACGCATCTAAGCAGCCTCGGAGGTTATGAATAAGGAGAAAAATGGTTGATATACGTAGAAGGAAATACAGAGCGTGGCTCCTTTTTAGCATGTTAAAGTCAGACAGAATAGTCTTCAAAGCAATGCGATTAGTTCCGTTTCCAATGGACATGGGTGGCCATGCAACCAAAAGTTTATGCGTTCCAGTGACATGATTCCTCAGACGTCTTGCTAATTAGGAAAAGGGATACAGAAGTTGCAATCGTGTCATAAAGCTATCTTTGTTTTTGTCTGTTGTAACTTTATTGCGAATAACATATTCTGAAGTGCCACATTGTAGTTGCTTTTCCAGATTGTATAGGTCTAGCTGCACTAAGATTGTTTGTGCTGTTCTACAAGTGCTCGAGTCTTTGCAACCTTTCAAAAGAAGCTAGATAAAACATATTTTTTACTAACATCTGAATTTTGTGGCATTTGTTTACAGGAAGATCAAAAAACAAAATGGGCATTATTCTTGCAATTGCATTGCCAATAGTTGCTGCAGTTCTAGCAGTAACTCTGGTGTGCCTCTGTTTCTTGACGAGGAAGAGGAGACCATCAAGAGTGCATGAACCATCTTGTAAGTTAACTTACATTTCGGAATTCCAAACATATCGCTGGAGAATGATTGAATTCCCAATAATTCAAAATTGTAGAATGTGACTTGTAACAGGATAAATAGCCCTTCTATATTTGAGTATTTAGATTATTTTAAATATGATTTTTCCTAATTTAAAGGAATTATTACGAAAAATTACTATGTTTGTAAATTATGTCACTATATGCCTAATTTTTGTTTCTACATACCAGATTCAACTAATCCTGAGGACATTGAAACCATTGATTCCCTTCTTCTCGATATATCAACACTACGTGCCACAACTGATAACTTTGCTGAGAGCAATAGGCTTGGTGAAGGAGGGTTTGGTGCAGTTTATAAGGTTGGCGCCCATTCATACCATTTAAATTAATAAAGTGGTTTCAACGTCCACAACTGATTTCGTACATACTTTTGCAGGGCGTCCTTCCTGATGGCCGAGAAATAGCTGTGAAGCGGCTCTCACAGAATTCAGGGCAAGGGATACAAGAGCTGAAAAATGAGCTTGTTTTGGTCGCGAAGCTTCAACACAAGAATCTTGTCAGGCTCGTTGGTGTTTGCTTGCAAGAACATGAGAAACTGCTTGTATATGAATATTTGCCCAATAGAAGCATCGATACCATTCTTTTCGGTACTACTTTGCAATAACTGTTTTCGGTACCATAAGCATTACAAAGCATTTGACACTAATATGACATAAGGTTTCTTGTTGAATTGCAAGATACTGAGAGAAGCAAGCAGCTAGATTGGGGAAAGAGATTAAAGATAATAAGTGGGATTGCTCGAGGATTACAGTACCTCCATGAGGATTCTCAGTTGAAGATCATTCACCGGGATCTTAAAGCAAGCAATGTCCTACTAGACTCTGATTATACTCCTAAGATTTCTGATTTTGGATTGGCAAGGCTATTTGGAGGGGATCAAACGCGGGAGATCACAAATCGTGTCGTCGGAACATAGTAAGTCACTAAGTTGTTGGGTTCAGTGGGGGCACTTTGCACCACTTAATTTTTAGTCATTAGGCTCTGATTATTCTTCTTCAATGCAAGCAGTGTCCACTCCATAAAAGTCCCTCGCTCAATATTCGGGTTGGGTCTGCCCCTACTAATAACAGTGAATTCTCTTCATGTTGCAGCGGATATATGGCACCAGAGTATGCCATGCGAGGCCATTATTCTATAAAATCAGATGTCTTCAGTTTTGGTGTTTTGATTTTAGAAATCTTAACCGGAAGAAGAAGCAGTGGCTCCTTTAATCTCGAGCAATCTGTTGATCTCTTAAGTCTGGTAAGCCATCATACTACTCCAAAATAGTACGATGCGTGCTGCAAAAATGCTAACACAATTTCATTTGGTGCAGGTGTGGGAGCACTGGACAACTGGAGCAATTGTTGAGATATTTGATTCATCCCTGAGAGGAAACGCTCCTGTGGAACAGATGCTGAAGTGTGTTCATATCGGGCTACTGTGTGTTCAGGATAACCCCGTAGATAGGCCAACGATGTCGACAGTAAACGTCATGCTTAGC
Source organism: Eragrostis nindensis (assembly GCA_012490785.1). Taxonomy (NCBI): domain Eukaryota; kingdom Viridiplantae; phylum Streptophyta; class Magnoliopsida; order Poales; family Poaceae; genus Eragrostis; species Eragrostis nindensis. The sequence goes on from JAAXCT010000599.1 coordinate 60,601, forward strand.
AGCGACACTGTCTCTCTCCCGGCTCCGTTGAAGCCAGTATTCTTCATTCTCAAAAGTGGCACCTACTCGACTGGTTATTCAGAGTCAGTTCAGACTTCCTATTGCCAAAGGAAAGGTACAATAAAAAATGTGCAAAACTAGTCCCCAGATCATGTGGTTGTTGGTCCATATGGTAGCCCTGGGCAAGCTTGTTGTATAAAAAAGAATCTTGAGAAAGATAACAACTGTTGTAAAGTAAATACGTCAGGGCACCTGGGCCGGACGGGTATACCGGCAGATTTTACAAAGCTTGTTGGCACTTGATCAAGTCGGATTTCATGGCAGCTATCCTCACTTTGCAGCAGGGAGACACGAGGAAACTCTGGCTTTTGAACTCAGCATACTTAACACTTATCCCGAAAAAAGAAGAGTGCTTATCACCTCAGGACTTCAAGCCCATCAGTCTAGTACATGTCGGTCAACGGATTTCTTTACATGCAGATGATGTGGCTCTCTTTATTAGACCCGTTCAAGAGGAGATGAATATTACCACACAAATTCTAAATGTCTTTGGAGGAGCCTCAGGACTCCGGAGTAATTTCCAGAAGACTTGTGCAATACCTATTAGTTGTGCAGAGTCTGAAACTGAAGTAATCTCGTCGACGCTAGCTTGCACAGCCGGGGAATTTCCTGTACATATTTGGGGCTGCCAATCTCGGACAAGAAACTAAGAAAATCTGATCTCCTTCCGTGGATTGAGAAAATTGGGGATAAACTTCCTAGCTGGAAAGCAAGCCTCATGAACATGGCAGGGCGAGCCACACGGGTAAAGTTTGTGCTCTCGACGCTCCCGGTGCACGTTCTAATCGCTATCAATGTCCCAAAGTGGTTCCTAAAGGCTGTGAACAAAATCAGGAGGGGTTATCTATGGAAAGGAAGGAAAGAGGCCAACGGTGGATGTTGTCTGTCGCTTGGGATAAGGTACAAAGGCCTTTGGATCTCGGTGGTTTGGGCATCCCTGACCTCCAAGTTATGGGATGGGCTCTCCAAATTCGTTGGTTATGGCTCAGGAAAACAGACACAAATGGTTCTCAAAAAAAAAAAAAAAGGAAACAGACACAAATAAACCTTGGATTGGTTTGGATATACCGGTGCACTCCAATGCAGTAGCCATGTTTGAAATTGCCATGCAGTCAGTGGTGGGTAATGGCAATAACACTTTCTTTTGGAAGGAAAGATGGCTAAACGGAAGCTCTATAGCTGATATAGCTCCATTGGTGGCGGAGGCAGTTCCTAGCCGAACTCGGAATTCACGGCTAGTTTCGGAAGCACTAATTGATCTCAGCTGGACTCATGATATTCAGGGTGGATTATCGATGATTGGTTTATACGAACTGTTTCAGTTAGCGGACATCATCTCGGAGCTAACAATAACCGAGAACGAAGATAGGCATGTCTGGCGCTTGGATGCTTCTGGGCGGTATACGGCCAAGTCAGCATACCGAGCTTTTTTCAATGGGGCCATCAACTTTGAGCCGTGGCGCAAAATCTGGAAGACTTGGGCACCACCTATGTGTAAGGTTTTCCTATGGCTAGCAGTGCGCAATAGATGCTGGACGGCTGACTGGCTAGCTAGAAGAGATATGCCTCATCCGGCCTCATGTTTGCTATGCGACCAAGAAGCAGAAGACGTGCAGCATATACTCACCACTTGCGTATTTGCCAGTGAGTTCTGGTTTACCATTCTCTCTTTGCTTCGGTCTGCAGCAACATGCCCCTTCTCTACATGCTCGGTCCTTTTCAGATTGGTGGCAGAAGAGGGCGATGAGGGTGCAGAAAGAAAAAAGGAAGGGATTCAACTATCTGGTGATGATGGGTGCTTGGATGTTATCGAAACACAGAAATAGATGTGTTTTTGATGGTGCTACCCCATCCATGCCAGTGCTGCATCAGGCATTCGAGGATGAGCATCATCTTTGGTGTATGGCCGGAGCTCGGAGTCTCACCTCCTCGAGTGCTGGCCTTGGTCACGGTCTACCAGGATAGGTTCCTCTTCGCTAGCTCTTCCTGGGTCAAGTCTTTTTCTAGTTTTTCTTTTATAGATCACAATCTCGGTCCGGAGTGGGGGTCGTCGTTTGTAAGGGACCGTTTTTCTCTTCTTCTTAATACAAAGATGCGCAGCTCTCCTGCGTATTTGAGAAAAAAAAAGTAAAGTAAATACGTTAGTTGGGTTGGTTTAGCTGGTTTATTTGGCTGAGTGGTAAAAGGCTATTCAATTTGGTCGGGTAAAGGATGGTTGACTCCCAACTGTCAAAACGGTATGTCTTCACAGGAACGAAGGCCCCGAACTTGGGATTCCGTGTGAGTGTAGCGACTTAAAAGATCGAGTTTGGCAGGCCTCCCTATAACTCCGGTCGGTTAGCAGGAAGGGAGTGGCCGGGGCGCCGCTCCCTAGCCTCATTTGTTCAAGGGTATTGGATATACATCATGACCACCCATGTTCAAGTGTTCGTCGATGTAATTAAAGGGTTTAGGGTTTTTACTATTCTTAGTTAAAGAAGCCATTTTTTCTCTCTCTCGAATACGCAGGAGAGCTGTATATCTTTGTATTAAAAAGAGAGAGAAAAGATTGTGACAGCGTGTGTGGGGTGAGTGGTGTACTGGGTTCTTGTCCCATTTTTTTCTTAATATATGAAGCACAACTCTTTTGCGTTTTTGAGAAAAAAAAAGAGCGAGAAAAGAAGCCATTTGTTCCACCTAGGTCGGTCAAGTTTCTTGGAACAATAATGAGTTATGAAGCTCACCATGGTTCCATGACAATTGAACTATTCCTTGAAACATAACTAGGGCAAGGGCCCTATCATTTATATTACTAAGTTTTTTGAGTTATGGTTCCTCTGGAGCCGCTGTCTCCTGATGCATGTGTTCTGTACTTTGAAAAAATTATTTCAATCACAATTTATATTGATCTGTACAGAAATAATATATATTAGTTACGACTTACGACCATCTCTAATCACACGGAGATAAATCTCTAATTAAAAAATAAAATTTGAGAACAGTGACATGGTTTGGAATTACTTTGACTAGAAATTGCTTCGCATATGTGATGTTTCAAGTTAAAGTGATGACAAATTTTATGCAACTTAATATCCATGATGAATCTAATAACACTGATTTTGCATTATCAACACGCATATCTATATAATGATAGCCCAAGTTATAAAAGTTTGATCCACATTATTCATAAAGATCCTAATTTTGGATCAGAGGGAATAAGTTTTGTAGGCTGTGAGCACTGAAACTATTTTCATCCGATCCAAAGCATAACTTATATTTTTCCTATAAAAAAGTTATAAAATACTCCCTCCTATCCACTAAAAGCAATTTTAGACTGGGGCAAAACAGATTGATAAAGTTAATTACTGTGGACGTAAAATGTACAATATGAAAAGGGCAGTACAATTAATAAAATTAAAGTAATAATAATAATAAAATCATGTAGAGGGATTAGAGAGATTTATATTGTATATACAGTTTTTGATGGCTAAACTTTATATTTTGGATTGGATGGATTGTTATTTTGCCTACCAATAATGTTTTGTATATTCAAATTTTGGAGATTTGAAAACAACATTAATAATTTTTCCTTGAGAAGTAGTTTTAAAAACTGACATTCAATACACTTTAGAAATATATGATGTATAGTTACTACTCCCTCTGTTCCATTTTAACTCTATTTCTAAAGTTGGTCACATTCAAACTGAGTTAACTTTTAGCAATTCTATAGAGATAATTACTAATATTTTCTTTATTAAATAAGTGCACTATGAAAATACAACTCATGATGTATCTAGTGATACTATAACTATAGTGATACACAACTCATAAGTGCACTATGTAAATACACAACACCTTTTTTTTTTCTATGAGCTTGGTCAAACTTAAGTTTGCTTGACTCTGACCAACCCTAGAAGTAGTTTGTTTGTGTCGATACGCAGAACAATAATTGTTTAAGACAGGCTGTTATATTTATGGGAATTATATGATGCTTAACCTTGATGCCATGCCATAGAAATGAAAGCCAAGAGATGATAGATGATTTTGAAACGGTCATTTGTCAAGAGTTTATAATGACTATATGAGGAGAAATGCTAATGGATGATTTGACGAGTGATCAAAGGTTAATCAAGAAAGATTAACTAGTAGTTCAAACAGGGAAAAGAAAAGGATTAACAGGATAGGGTACCACCCGCAGCAGGCATGGCGGACAAAGAGGGCCCAACGGCATAGTGGTGCTGCTCTTGTGCGGCCCAAACATAAATGACGGAAACCATCTTTCCTTTCTTTTCACTCTACATAAGATATAACTTATCAACATATTACTTGTCCTTGGTCTAAAAAAAAACATATTACTTTTCCTTTCTTAAAAGCATACAATATTTTAACTTCATGATGTATTTTTTTTCCAATCCTGATTTAACAAGATTAAAACAATACTGCAAAATATGTGTCATTTACAGCATATTAAAAAGAGGTCAAATAGTTTGGAAAAACATAGTACATGACACATATTTTGATTATAAAAAGAGTACTATGCAAACTATTTGAATTTATATTTTGATTATAAATGTGTGTCATTTATATTGTTTTTCTTCAAACAATAAAAAAAGATTCCCATTTTAATTATAAATAACACTATGGTCCCCAAACAAGTTTGAAACAAAAACAACTTTCGAAATTATAATACATATGAAGTATAAAATATAATTTTCTCTTCTTTCCATAATTTCCTATACCTATTATTTTTACAACGGTGGTATCTCATAAAAAGACAACCTATTATTTTTCCTATACCTATTAATTTCCTAGACTTGATTCAAAAGACTACGCATAAACAGAAATTCACAGAAAGAAATATTGGCTTATATTGAAAGATAGACTGAACATGAGAGGAGTCCGACGAAGGAGATCCATACAGCTTGACGACCACTGGGTACAAACTATGAAACGTGCATTTTGCAAAGGGAAGAAACCATTTATTATCAATTTCTGAGGTGCCACTTTGCAAGAAACTATTGGGATGCTATTCGCAAGGACCTGATAGTTTTGCATGCAACAAAAAAAAAATCAAAAAGGAATAGGCCTTGGTTATCCACAAAGCGAAATCAAGATACCTCCCGCAAATCGAAGGATGGCTATAAGCATTAGCATAGCTTTTTTTTCCTTTCTTTTTTACTCTGGAACTGTTGTTAAACTTTGACCTTTAAATTATAAATATATAATTATTGGGGGGATAGTCCCAATTGTTTCATTAAAAAACCCTTCCTCGACGACGGCGCTGCGTCGACTCGTCGACGCCGGTCGTCCTTTCCTCTGCTCAGCCACCACTGTGCGCCACCTCCCTTCCCCCTGCCTGCCTCCTCGCGCTGGGGAACCTCCTGGCCTCAAAATCAGGCCTGGGCACGGGTCGGCGCTGCGTCGATGGCGGGCGCGGCCCAAGTCCGATGGAGCCCACTAGCGGCCAGCCGCGTCGCGCGGGCCACACCGGCCTGTCGGCGGGAACCGACGTACGGAGAGCGGCGTGGCAGGTGCGGGAGGTGTCCACGCCAGCCGTTGATGACGCGTCGCGACGGGAAAGAGGCCACGTCAGGCAAAATGCTGTCTGGGGTCTCAAGCTCTGTGCTATCAGAGTATAATTATCATTTTTCTTGACCTACGTGAGAGGTCTTCTCTATCATGCAATGCCAGGAGGTCGCCTTACCCCCGCGGTCAATTTATTTTAATTTATCACCAACAAATAGATAAAAGACAGCAAAACCTCTTTTGTTAGGTTAAGACAGCTCACTCTACTTCTGGCCTCCCATAAATTTAATAAGGTACATCAATAATACGAAACAAATACTTTCCAGCTAGACAACTTCACTAAAAGACACAAAATGACTTTAAATAAAGAATGCTCCAAATAAATATTTTAATTTGTTGCATTCTTAATTACTTTGGTTGCATTTATAGTATGATGTAAATGTATTGTAAGTTCGACTGGTTTCGATTTGGAGTCATATCCACTTGAATTGAAAATTTGAGTGGTCTTTACTCTTTAGTTATTGCACTTATAACCGGAAACCACTACTAATCAGAAAAAAAAGAACCCCGGCAGATGCTTCTTGTGCATCGCCTCATCTGACTGAACCATAGAGAAACACATACACATATTTTTCTTCTATATCCGATCATCTCTGTACTATCAACTGAAAACTGTTCTGCATTCCCGTGCCTAACTCTCTTGCGCCGTGTTTTGACTGTTGTTCCTGGCAAAGAACCCCGGCTTGGACGGAGCCTGGAGGCTTATCGTGTCGGTGCCGAGCATCATCACCACTGATGACATCACCGGCCGGGCCGCCGGGTCTCCCTGGACGCACAGCAACCCAATGTGGAAGCATCTCAGCACGTCGCCCTGCGGGAAACTGCCTTTCATGGATGGGTCTACCAACTCCATCACCGTCCCGGCCTCCCAGTGCTCCCATACCTGCACGGTAGTTTGCATCCATGAGCCAAGCTGCGCACCGTGGCAACAATGGCGATTCAGATGTTCAGTTTGCACTTACCGTGTTCAAGAGATCTCCAGACTGTTTGGAGTTGTAGCTGTCGTTGTTCTTCCTCCCAGTGACGATCTCCAGCACCATGACGCCGAAGCTGAAGGCGTCCGACTTCACCGAGTAGTTCCCCCGCATCACATACTCCGGCGCCATGTACCCACTGAAGCGAGAAACCAAGCAAATTTTCAGCGACTTTTTCCTTAAGATATGCTGAACCTGAACAGAGGTGAAACAGAGTTTCGGTGGTGCTTACTAGGTTCCGACGATTTGGCTTGTCTTTGCCTGCGTCTGGTCCCGGTCGAAGATCCTTGCAAGGCCGAAGTCCGAGATCTTGGGGTTCATGTTCGCGTCTAGCAAGATGTTGCTAGCCTTGAGATCACGGTGGACGACTTTGAGCTGCGAGTCCTCATGGAGGTACTGCAGGCCCCGAGCGATGCCGTTTATGATTTTGTACCTCTGACCCCAATCCAGCTGCTCACGCCTCTCATTCTCAGTGTCTGACATGAACATACAGGAAGTGGGAGTGATCAAATAATGTGATGGATACAGAACTTGCTGAGAAAATGAAGAAGAAAATGGAATGGGTTGGGCAAGGTTAAATTATTACCGAAGAGGATCAGGTCGAGGCTCCGGTTGGGGACATACTCGTAGACGAGCAGTCTCTCCTGCTGCTCAAGGCAGACACCGACAAGCCTCACGAGGTTCTTGTGCTTCAGTTTGGCCACTAGCGCGAGCTCGTTTTTCAGCTCGTCCTCTCCCTGCGTCGAGCTGTCCGACAGCCGCTTAACTGCTATCTCGTCGCCATCCGGGAGGACACCCTGAACAAATCAAATCAACGTAAGCTACAATTCAGGAGCATTTTTTCTGTTCACAAATTCACAGGCCATGCCTAATCAGTTGTTCAGTACCTTGTACACCGCGCCGAACCCGCCTTCGCCGAGCTTGTTGCTCTCGTCGAAATCTCCGGTCGCCGTTCGCAGGGTTGAGACGTCCATCATCATGGAGTCCACCATTTCCACATCCTCTGCTTCAGTGGAATACATGGGATCTGCTCAAGAATGAATGTGAAAGGTCATTTCTTTTCATGTTTCTAGGAAGCGTGTCACGCTATGTGACCAGAGAAATTTGCAGGAACATACATGGCTTCTTCGCATCCGCAGTTGCTCGCCGCCGCTGCCGCCGCCTCCATAAACAGAGGCAGGCGACGAGGTTGAAGGCTGCTAGAACAGCCAGCACAGTGGCAAGAACAATACCCGGCACATTGTACTTTCTCCTCCCTGTGAATTGTTGAATGTGTAAGAAACCATCACGACAGTTAAAGTGTCAAACAAACATAGTTGCAACAGAAAACAGAACATATCATACATAAGTTTCTCCTAAGTGTCTACTACTTTTCATTGCAAAACCGATGCCAGAAACTGGAATCGACGAAGGGATCCTAAGTGCGGGACAGATGGTCGCTAGGAAAGAGGTGTCTAAGACTGACTCCAATAGAGAGGAGCCAAAGGGTGAGGCAAATTCATTTTTGGCTCTTCAACAGCTACTGTAGACCATCCAACAGAAGAGCTAAATGAAGATGCATTTATGCACGAGAGGAGAGAGGTGATCTAAAAGTGCCGTGCCTCTCTTCTCCGATGCATTTCTTCCAGCTCGTTCCACTCCACCGCAGTCCGCCACTACGGCGCCGGCGTCCAGCCACCGCCTCCCCTCCCTCCGCTTCCATCCCGTCGCCAGCGGAGCCGCCGTAGCCGGCCTCCTCGTCTCCTTTCTTCTCCTCAGCCGGCCACGTCCGGCCCTACCCCGTCCCTTGCCCCTGCGTCGTCGGGGCGTCCTCGCCAGCCACGTCGGTTGGGCAGCGCGTGGAGGAGGAGGGGCGATTGGAGGTGGAGATGGAGCGCAGCTCGAAGAGGAGGATGAATAAGAGGTACGCCTCCGCCGCGGGTTCACCAGCGTGGCGCGGCTGGTGGGGACGCGGGCGCGCAGGGCCGCTGGCGCGAGCTCGCACGGGGAGGCGGGCACGCGGGGCCGTCGACGCAAACTCACGCGGGGCCACCGACGCGAGCTCGCGCGGGGAGGCGGGCACGCGGGGCTCGCGTGGGGAGGCGGGGCGCGGCGCGGCAAGAGCTTGTGCGAAGGTGGGGGGGGGCGGGGCGCGGCGCGGTGGGGATGCAGGCGCGCGGGAGGCGGGGCCGCCGCTGGCGCGCGGGGAGAGAAGTGCGGGCGCGGCGCGGGGAGGTGGGCGCGCATGGCGGGCGGCAGCGCGGCGCGGGGAAGGGCGCGGGCGCGGCGCAGGAGGTGGGTGTGCACGGCGGCGGCGGCGCGGCGCGGGGAGAATGGCGCGGGCGCGGCGCATGCGCGTCACTTGGAGTGGAGGAGAAGGTGGCGCGGGCTCGCAGGGAGGTGGAGATGGAGATGCAGTTGCGTCGGCGCGTCGGAGGGGCGCAGGGCGGAGGCGGCGCGGAGGGAGAGAGATAGGTGATGCGGAGAGAAAATGCAATAGCTGTTGGAGCAGGCGTGGCGCGAGGGAGATGCAGAACACTGTACATGAAAGGCAATTCTCAATTTGGCTCTCCTCCTTGTTGGAGTCAGTCTAAGAGTAGTTGCAAGATGCATAATTTCCATGTGACTAATCAATCATTACCCTCGCTGTCGCGCACTAAACAAAGTGCAGTCACTAAATTATTCTGATTCAGACATTCCGTCTGAACGCAGTTCATCAGATTGAACCGTGTGGGTGTGAGAAGTTGCTATGGCAGTCAAAAGACCGTGTTCGAAGTTGCGTTGACTCACCTTCTCCAGCCGCTGCCGGCGTCTCGACGGCTGGTCCCGGCGCCGGTGCTCCAGCGCCCGGTGATGGCAGCCGCACCATCGCCGAACCATTATAGAAGGGCGCGGTCTCGAACCGGTAGGTGCAGTTGACCCAAAGCACTCTGCCTCCGATAGAGTTCAGGAACCTCGGCAAGCCGTCCGCTATAATTCCGGCGAGGCACTTCCGGCACAGCGCCGGCGGCTGGTCCGGCGGGCACTGCGCGAGGCTGTACACCTTGGGGAACTTTTTGTCGGAGAAGTCGGCCTCCCCGGTGGCGAATCGCCGCGTGGAGTTGAACGCGGCGTAGTCGGCGGTGGCGTTGAGGAGCTGCGCCAGGAGGCGGTTGTACCGTGCCGGGTCGGAGGTGACTTTGCCGCTGTTGACGACGCCGGTCTCGTCGGTGGTCGGGCCGGTGTCGTCGTCGCCGGCGAGGGTGTGCACGTCGGAGTAGTGGAGCGTGCAGGGGTCGTAGTAGATGGTGGCGTCCTTGAGGTAGGGGCAGTCGCTCTGCACGTCGCTGAATGCCTGCTTGAGGCAGGTGGCGCAGGCCGTCGCGTTGGCGTCGCCGCGGCAGAGCGCCATCGCCCAGACCTGGTCCGGCACGGCGCCGGCGACGGCGGTGGCGTAGAGGTTCGGCGACGCGGAGGCGTTCCCGGGAAGCGTAGCGGCGAGGAGGTTGAGGTTGGCCTGGAACGTGCTGTTGGGCGCGAAGGTGTTGGTCGTGCCGCACATCGGCCACGGGTAACCCGCGGCGAAGGGCGCAAGCAGCGCGACGGCGGCGACGATGGTGGCCGCGGCTGCCAAGAGGTGGCGACCCATTTGAGCACTCGGTGAGCAGAGTCAAGGAGCGAGTCAGCTTATGTAGACGCGGAGTAAAATACTCTTGGGCGAAGGTCCCACCCACACGGCAAATGGCACTGCAAGTTGTGTGCTTTCCAGAGTACCAGGCTGGATTCTGCGTTCTGATAAAAAAAAGTGCATTTCATTTTTTTATTTTAAAGCAGCTTAAGGTGGCCTTTTTATGATTTTATAACGACTCCTCTACAAAGTTGGAAAAATGAATGAGGTGTCGTGTCTCTAAACATGTGACCCTCTATGTAAAAGATGTATAATCATGTATACTTTTTTTTTTTTGCAAAAGGGTGGGACATATATTAAAACACAAGCACAGTACATCCCAGACTTTTTACAGAAAAGCCCTTGAAGAAAAAGGAAATTACACTGAAGTCCTTCTTCATCCAGAGACTTCCCAACATCATCTTCGTCATCGCCGGCGGCCGCCGTCGGAGCCAGCAAGGCCTCTCCTCTCTCCTTGATGGCGCACACCAAACATTGGAATAGCCGATTGGATCAACACGAAGAAGGCACAAGACCGGCCAACGCATCATCCAAGAAGCAGAAGAAACAACCCAAACCACCTCCTCCAAACAGCAACCAGCACGAAGAAGCCAAAATCCGGCGAGGTTATCGTCGATAGCCGACGTCAACCACCCAGAAACACCATTCCACACCACCAGCAACGCCGGCGGGGGAAACCAAAATCCCACACCACCAGCACCGCCGGCGGGGGGAACGACGATCTTCCACCCTTTCGCAAAGGAGAAGAAAACAAACCTCCACATGGTCTTGCCAAGGGCCTCGTCGCCGTCACCGACGCCTCCGCCTTCAGCACCGCCAAGGGAGACAGCACTTCCGGACGACGCCGACAAGAAACGCCGCCGGAACCCTAACCCTAGCACGCTAGACCTAACCTACTAGAGCTAAGACCTACTCCAGACGACGATTCGCCAGCTCTCCCAGCCCTCCGGCGCCGAAACGGCCACCGGAGATGGGGAGAAGCCGGCGAATCGCCGCCGGAAACTGTGACGCCTCCCGGTCGCCTCTCTCTCCTGTAGCAAGGGGAAAGACGGTTCGCGAGAGTTTGGTACTTACGTATAATCATGTATACTTTTCGACTTAAAACTAAAAAGTGGCCCACATCTCTGCAATTCTAGTATAAAAAATCTGACTATATGTAATGCTGCATTATGTTAGCTGTCTCGTCAATCTATGCTTGCATTATCATCTTTTTTTATATATCTCATATTTCTTTTCCAATCTACGTATGCACAGGATCGGTAATAATTTGCTTAATTTGTTTTTGTAGATTCAGCTCTGTAATGGCATTGATTAGCATGCAGTAAATGTCTTTTGGAATTATTTCGTAACGATAGTGATGAGTGATCCACATTCAAACCTTGTCGACAATCCCAGGGCACTGTTCCAATATTGAAACTCTAGTACTACGCATGTACTGTGTTCACGTCAGGATCATTCTAAGGCTGCGTTCGGATGCAAGTTTATAGGGCTCTAAAGTACTGTAGCTTGTCACATTAATAATTCCGACACGATTTATGTGTACTAAACAAAGTCAAATTACAAAACTAAGTCCAGGACCCCCCTCTATTTCGCGAGACGAACGTAATGAGGGTAATTAAGCGGCGATTAGACGATGGTTACTGTAGCATCACTGTGTCAAAACATTGATTAATTAGGCTCGTTAGATTCGTCTCGAAAAATAACGCCCATCTGCAAAAAGGTTTTGTAATTAAATTTTATTTAGTACCCCTAAATCGTAAGATTCTTTTTACTTTAGAGGGGTAAACTTTAGAGGGCACTTTAGAGGGCTCATCCAAACGGGGCCTAAGACTTCAGGGAGGCACCCGACTGAGCATATTTGGTTGGGTCAGCCGGTCAACTCTGTGGAAGGAAAGCAAGTCGCGGAAGGTGGCTTGGGCCTTCGTTCGCCGTGCATCGTTCGGTTGTCGCCATCGTCACCCCAGGAAAACAATAGGAGCCTAAATTGCGGCAACTTGGCGCACGAGGTTTGTCAAGACGTGGAGAAAATAAAACAGCAACGGCATATATATTCATCGTCTGATCCTCATGGGTAACGTGAGAGCTCAGTATTAGTATATCTTTGTGGAAAAATTACTACAGTCTGCTCACACAGAAGACCAAGAACATCAACTCGATGAGAGTCGTCGTCTCATCTGGAGACTTTTGTGCCCACTAACATTGAGACAGTGACACCCGATATGCGTTCTCACTCGCAACGCGGTGAGACACGACTTGCATCGGCAATAGCGTCGCAATGACTAATCGGCGACTCCGTCTTATTGGGTGGAGTCAATCATCACTATCTGAAGTGATTGCGTAAACATGGCATGTATAGTTCAAGTAATTAAACAATTGGAAGTTGCAGAGCGAGCATAACACAATTGATTAGGTTTTTTATGGTGAACCAATTTATCCAAGTTGAAGTTATAGATTTCGCACGGGTATTATATATTTACTGCATATGTACCGTGTTTTAGAAAAAAATAAACAAGTGAAAGTTGATTAAAATAAACAAGTGAAAGTATTTAGAAATCAGCACCCCTACGAACTCTCACACTCAGTGGAACCTGCCATTGAGCCTCTGGTCTAGTCTTGGCTAAATATTAACTTTGGGTCCTCCTTCATCCAATCCATCATGCCCTGGAAATTAACACATTAAATAGCCTCAGTCTTTGAACCGTGTTGGGCATCTTGTACATGCATACTGACGTGAGCTTAATTTGCGAAAAAGTCTGTAGCCTAATAGTTACAAGAGCCTCAGTAACACATGAGGTTTTGAGTTTGACTATAAAGTGCTATTACATCCAGCCCGATTAGTTCTTCTTCTTCCTTTTTTTTTTTTTTGAGGAGAGCCCGATTAGTTCTCAGCCGTGTCATGCTGGCCCACTGAGAGATTGTGGCATACTGCGCGAGCCCACCACATGTGCAGCCTGATGTCCAAAGTAGCCCGTTAAGCATGTTAAGCCCATTTATTCTTAACAATTAAAATAAATAAAGAATAAAATTATGCACAATAAATAAAGAACCAATGAGAAAAATACTTTTGAACGTGGCTATGCAAAATTGTCTTGCGAAAGAACAGCTAGTTTTTTTTGTGGCCAAGCCAAAATGTTGGTAGGCCGAAATTGGGAGGTGATATGCAGCATCAACCTGGCATGCAATGTTTGGATATATACTAGTAAACTAGGACCTGTGGGCGCCCTCCATCGCGCGCTGTTTTTTTTCCTTGAGGATATGCATAATATCCAGAACAATAAAAGGAGGACACAATATCTAGAAGAACATTAGATATTTGCAATGAAAATATTAAATCTGCACTATGGAGTCATGTATTAAACACATCCCTGTGACACTGACAGTGTAGCATAGCAAGAACTGTTTACAGCAGCTGGAGACTCTATATGAAATCAACCATCTTTGTCAGGTCTATTTGTTTTGAATTATGCTGAGCATAGCTATGTTAGGCAATGAGAAAACATGGGTGTAGAATGGTGTGCATTTGAAACAACCTATCATACATCTTGATAAATCAAAATCGGTAACTTTCCCTACCAAACAGGAAGAGCCATTATGCTGGGCGAAGAAGATAGAATCACAGTGCAGCATAAATTATGTTTCCATAAATGGTTGATTTGAAACTTGTAAATACATAGTATATCTGAAGTGAACTCTGCATTTGAAATTACTCATTAAGGAGGTTAGCAGCAAGGGTACGGTTTACGGTATACATAGCAGTGAAGTACTAATGGTTTTACAGGTTAGGAAACCCAATTCATCCTAAAGACACAAAGACCAAGAAAATGAATGAATCAGCACATGGTTATTCTCTGCACCTGTAAAATAGATAACATGATAAGAGTTAGAATTTGATTACGAAAGCAGGTTGAACTCTATAGAAGGGAACCTTTAGGGAAAAAAGAACATTCTTGACATCTCATTGCATTAACAATAGTAAATACATGAAGTAGAAATCCACACATAAATTGGAGTAGTCTAGAACAGATAAGATAAGAAATACAACGTTAATTCTAATATCCTGATGGCATAGAGATGACAGGTAACACTACTGCATGAATCCTCAACATGTTAACTTGCTAATTACATGATAAGTGGATTACTAAAATAAGTCGGCTCTCAATCACATTGGAAATGAGCACCTAAAACTAATCAGGCATGTATAAGCTGTATTATTAAACAGATGTACAGTGTTGACAGAGGGCTATGTTTAAAGAGCAATTTTGCGAAATAGCATCCTCTATTTATTCATGCATAGCTTAGTCATGCTTCTCGAAACTATAGTACAGAATAAAATGTTAAACAATTATGCTAATCAGCGTGCACATATACCTTTTCTTTTCACAACAATATCAGGAATGGGACATAAATAAATCAAAGGATGGTGATACTTTATACCTAGTATGTCATGTCCAAACAGGATCGATGTAGCTCTGCCTAACCATCATGGCACTAATTCCACAACAAAAATGACACCAACATGAAGTACATCCACAAGGCTTAACGCTCTCAGCACGTAGCGAGCCTTAAACAACTGGCAGATTGGTAGAAAGTCATCACCATCAAATTTTAGCGTTATTACCTTTATACTGTTACGTGTAAACAAAAGATGACATGAACTAATTTGGAATCTAATATGACAAATAATTCACTCGCTTAACCAAAAGAATCCAACGATTCATTAGATCACTTTATTTCACTTTATTTTTCAACAAAATAACTGAAAGCAAGCTCCGTGATGGAAGAAAAAGTCGAACTTGAAGTGATTTTGATGACAGGAAGAGGATAAGTTGATTAGAAAGAACACATGAAACCAAAAGCACCTCTGCTTGGAAAAGCTCAAATAGCACCAAGAAAGAAAAGGCTAGATTGTGTGGCTCAGCAACCACTATTTAGTACGAATTGATGAAATGTCAATAAAACATATATGTCTGAGGCATGTACATAATTCAATAGGAATATTTTTTAAGAAATATTATCAATATGCATATCAGATCGGGTCAAAAAATTTAAAGGGCAGATGGGTACAACATATCTCAGGAAAATAGAAACTGCTGCCAGGTTCACCTTCCTTCTGATGCTATCTTGCTTAGCTAATCGGAAATTACAGAGTGAGACAGAGCCATGGGATGAGTCGATGAGCCAGCTGGTTCAATTAATTTATGGGCTAAGCGTCTTTGCTGACATACGCTGACCCAGCTGGTTCAAACAATTACAGTCTCAAAGAAACTTATTTTCTTCAGTGAGAAATAGCTTAACATTTTGTTGATATCTGGTAATGATGTAACCACTATATTATGGTAAACAAGGAAGGCCCAATAAACTGAATGGCATATATAGGTCGTAATAGTAGATAACCAATTAAACATGATGAATAGAACAACACACAATACTGTAATAAAAAATTCACATAAGATACCTGGTTACACAATATAAAATCATGCATTAGATATGTTTTTGGACATACAATTGGCTAACCGAACAGTGAAGATAGCGTTCAGAATAAACACTAACTAAACACTAAATTAACCCCAACTTTCAGAGGAAAATAGGTTACAAAGCTCAGATATTACTCGGCCATGAAAGATGGGCGCAATAATAAAGGTAAAATAAACCTGGAAAGAGACGAAAGGTTCCTTTACAGTTCAGGGGATTGTGTTCATGAGTATGTTTCCTGATATTTAACGTCAAACAGTAATTTCGGCGACTAGTTGGAGGCATGGTGTGGATCATATCTTCTTTTTTTTTTTTTACAAGGCACGTGGATCATAACTGTGCGTGAATTACACATTTCCACAATGATCTGTGGATAAATTAAAATGTCTATTGTAGTTTGAAACATGTATTCTAGCTCGTTTCCACAACGACACAAGATCAAAACTGAAAGCAAAGTAGTGAAGATATGCGTCCGTCATCATTTAGCAGCATCTAAACTATTTCGCTGCTACTATTTCTCGGGCTGGGTGATGACCTTAGCCCGACTCTAATGCTGGGATAGTTTGTGTACCCTTAGTTTATTACTTCTATCTTAATTAATGAGCCCTATTTTTTTTAAAAAAAAACTATTTCGCTGAACGGGACCGCTACCTAACCTGACGTGTGCAGATACCATGTATGCGCATAAGTACACTGCACACAAGAGAAGAATCAAACGATACAGCAGCATTGGAGTTAATTATCATCATTCGTCAGTCATTCAATTGGCTTACATGTGAAATGATTAAAACAAACAAACAAATCTGTGGATCGGGATCGAGCGAGGTCGTCGCTGGCGGGTCATTGACGAAAGGATATTCGTGGTTGGTTTATTCAGAGTTCTGACGGCACTTGGGACTCTTGAGCAAAGATAGTGCTTCGATGGTGCCACATGCACACGAGAAAAAATGGCAGATTGGTGAGTTGTATACGAAGCCGTAGCTACTGATGAACCTGCACCGAAGCCACCGGGGCAGGACCCATCGCGATGCGGCGTGCGGATCTTGTTGCCAGCTTTTAAGTTCTTGCGAACCCTTCGCTGGATCCCCACTCCTTTGTCTCTCTTCCCCACTGCAGGAGAGCATGGCGCTCACCCGCTTCCTTGTTTTCGTCCTCGGTGCCGCATTGCCACTACTCTTCGTCCCTGCAGGTAAATCTCAGAAAAATTACTGTCATTGTTCTGGAAATGAGCTCTGCACATTGGCAGGTGAACTTTACAGCTAACTATTGTCTCGTTCATGTTGGCAAAATGTACGTGTAGAAGCGGGCGGAGTGGGGGTGAACTACGGCAGGGTGGCCAACGACCTGCCGGACCCGGCGTCGGTGGCGCAGCTGCTCCAGGACAACGGCATCACCATGGTCAAGATATACGACGCCGACGCAGATGTCCTGAGGTCGCTGGCCAACACGGGGGTTAAGGTGATGGTGATGGTGCCCAACGAGAACCTGGCCGACGCGGCCAGGGACCTGTACGCGCTCGATTGGGTGCGGAACAACGTCGCGGCGTTCCTGCCCGACACGCAGATCAACGGCGTCGCCGTGGGGAACGAGGTGTCCAAATCGAGGCCGGACCTGAATGCTCAGCTCGTCCCGGCGATGAACAACGTGCAGGCGGCGCTGGAGAGCCTGGGCCTCGCCGACGCCGTGAAGGTGACCACGCCGATCGCCTTCGACGCGGTGGAGGTCTCGTTCCCTCCGTCCCAGGGGAGGTTCCGGGACGACATTGCCCAGTCCGTGATGAAGCCCTTGCTCGACTTCCTGCAGCGGACCGGCTCCTACCTCACGATGAACATATACCCGTTCTTCGCGTACGCCGATCCATCCAGCACAATCTCCCTCGACTACGCCCTGGGGAACCCCAACCCCGGCGTGGTCGACCAGTATTCCGGCCTCGTGTACCCCACCCTCCTGGACGCCCAGCTCGACGCCACGTACTACGCCACGGAGAAGCTGGGGTCCAATGCTGTGCAGTGGCGCACGTCCCGACGGAGAGCGGGTGGCCGTCCGGTGGTCGGTGGCCTCCCAGATTGGAGGCCGGAGACAGAAGCGACGCGGCCTCCATTGCCAACGCGCAAGCGTACCACAACAACCTCATCAACCGCATCCTGGCCGGCAACACGGGCACGCCGCACCACCCCGACGCCGACATGGACGTCTACATCTTCGCCCTCTTCAACGAGAACCAGAAGGGCGCCGGACCGGACGACATCGAGCAGAACTTCGGCCTGTTCTACCCGAACAAGCAGAAGGTTTACGACTTCGACTTCCACGGCGGCGTTGCGCCACAACCAGGACCACCGGCGGCGAGCTGGTGCGTGGCGAACGCGGCGGTCGGCAACAATCGGATCCAGGAGGCGCTGGAATGGGCGTGCAGCACACTAGTACAATAACACCCTGCAGTGGCGGTCGTTTGTGCCATGCAGTGGCGGGCAAACCGACCGTCACTGCGCTTCCGCCACTGCAACTGGGCAAAGAGCGGTGACGGACGGATTTGCCCGCCACCGGAGAGTCCCCAGGAATTAAAAAAAAGTGCGGGCCCCACGGCCACAGCACCCACCCGCGACGGGCTGGGCTGGGCTGGGCCGCGCCCATCGCCTCGCCGTCGCACCGTCCGCCGACCCGCCGCTCCATCCGCCCATAGCCCAAACGCAGATCCCGCTGGACCACCATGTGAGTTGAGGCAGATCCTCGACGGCGTCGGAGTCGGCTCGTCGTCGGGGAAGGGAAGGAAAGCCGCTCCGCAGATCCGCGCCGTGGAGGGGCAGCGCCGTGTGGATCTAGTCATCGGGAAGGCGCAGCGTCGCCGGAGAAGGGCCACATCGTCGTCGTCGTCACAGATCCGCACCCGCCGTCGCCAGATCCGCCCCGCTCAAGGCACCACGGAGGTTGCCCTCGACGGAGCCGCGCGCCGGCGAGAGGGGCCTCCATGGTTGCCGTCGCGCCCGCAAACCCTAGGAGAGGGGCCGCGCCGCGTCGCGCCGAGCTTGGGGAAGGGGAAGGAGAGGGGCCGCGCTGCGCCGCGCCGAGCTCGGGGAAGAGGAAGGAGAGGGGCGGCGCCGAGCCACGCTCGGGGAAGGAGATGGCGCCGCGCCGCGCTCGCTCGGGGAAGGAGATGGGTGCCGCGGGAGGGGGGAGAGGGAGAGAGGCGAGCGGGTCGTGGAGGAGATAAGTGCGGCGGGTGGGGAGCTGAGAACCCTAGGGCGTATATATATCATGTCTAGCAGTTCGGGCCGATGCGGGCCAAATATGGGCTTGCCCGCCACTGCTTCCTAAACGACGTCATGAAGCCCGCCACTATCGTGTCATCTTTAGTGGCGCTCGCGCTGACGTCAGGTTGTCCGCCACTGATAAGTGCTCCAAGCACTGTAGCTTTGCTGATGTCATTGTGTCCGCCATCGTTAGGTGCTATAGTAACCGGCGCGAGCTAGCAGTGACGCTTTTTTTTGTGCCCGCCACTGCTTAAAAAAAAGGGGTCCGTCACTGTAGGATCATTTTGTACTAGTGACAACGGCGCGGACTGCAGCAACACCTAGCCCGGCGCGGCATGCTTCGATCCCAACACCATGGTTGCGCACGCCTCGCACGCGTTCAACAGCATAGCGTAAGCATAGGGCCAGCGGCACGTGCTACTTCTCCAGTGCCGCCTCCGTCGTCTACGAGGAGCCAAGTGAGTTATTTCGAGCTTTGGTCGGTCACTTTTTGTTCCTCACGAGGGTTTCAAGGAAAATGTAATCTCACAGTTGTTTATTCACTGTTTGCTGTAGAGATTGGAAACTGCGTACTCCCATGGAAGGAATCCATACAAGAAACAACATCAGTGTCGGAAGGCAGCTATGCTGCCATCTGATTTGCGCCAATAACAGACATAGGCATTGATCCGTGCGATCCTTTATTTTCAAGAGGAGTCCTGTCTTCGCAATAAATTGAGAAATTGGATAATAGAAATCCACAGGCCTACTATATCTACATGGTTGCACAATGCATCCAACAAACAACTAACGTGTCACCGGCCGTGTCATTGATTTATACTCTATCCCTATACCGTGATTCAAGCAAACTGCAACCTGATGTCTGCGTCTATACTTTGTTTTGAAGTTTCACAAAAAAAAGATGTGTTCAATTTGTGGCCAAGCCAAGTGTTTGGTAGGCCGAAATTGGGGCGGCGGTTTTGGCTTCTTCGCCCATGTTTTGTCCAGCTTTTCTATGAAAAAGAAAAAAATTAGCTGGATAAAGTTCTGTTTTTGATAGGCGAAATTTAGAACCAAATGTTGACGCGACTAATTTTTTTGAGCCCAGCATTTGGGTCATGAACCAGACGCACCCGAATATATATAACCTTTTACTGGTGCGGCAGAAAATTAAAGAGAGAGAGCACTTCCGTATCAATGTTAAGACACCGTTTGTAAAACAGTATCAAATGCATGGACGCATGTTGCTCCCCATATGGAGAGGTGATATGCAGCATGCATCAACCTGGCATGACATGTAAAGGACAATGATGTAGTGCAGTTTAAACTAAATATCTAGCTTGTCCTAACGATATCGACTTCAGAATGGAGGTGGCATGCAGCATCAAGCTGGCATGCAATGTTTGGATATACAGTAAATTCTTTTTTTATTAAATAGTACAACTCAGACACTCACAACTAGGGATTCATAATGAGCCAACTTGGCTCATTAAGACTCGGCTCGTTAAAGCTCGTTATCAGGCTCATCTCGGGTGATTAAGATTAATGAGCTATCTTATTAAGCTAAAATGAAAGCTCGGCTTGGTCCATTTAAAAAGATCGAGCTAGCTCGTTAGGCTTACGAGTCAAGTATGTTAAAACTTTTATAACAAAAAGTTAGGTGATTTTAAGTATTTTTAAAATATTAGCATGTGCCAATAAGACAAAAATCATAATATAACACAATATTGCAGAAAAAGTATCAATCTAAGTCAACAAAGATGAAAATAAATGAAAATAAATAGATGATCCAACATTGAACATGATTTTTATTTTTTATCTATACTGAAGTGATTTATTTTTTTGATGATAAATTGAGCTTCACCCGACATGAAACTACCATCTTATTAGAGAATTAAAGTTGGTATTTCTATATAATCAAACCTATCAAACTGTTGTGAGCAGCTCACGAGCTGGCTCGTTAATAAACGAGCTATGATGGAGGCTCGGCTTGGTTCGTTAAGAAGACTTAGCCAAACCGAGCCGAACCAAAATTAAGATCGAGCCGAGCCCGCTCACGAGCTTCTGAGTTTTTTTCCAGCGCTACTCACACCGTATGCACACTCATACCTATAAACACACGTACGCAAACCTTATCTTACATAGTATAATCTATCGTGCATCGAGAGTTCATGAGTATGTCTCTAGATATTGAATGTCAAACAGTAATATATTTCCGGCGACCAGTTGGAGATGGAATATATCTTTTTGTTTTTTTTTTTGGCAAGGAATGTGGATCATATCTGTGCGTGAATTACACGTTTCCACAATGATCTGTCGGTAAATTAAAATGTATCTTGTAGTTTGAAACATGTATTCTGGCTCGTTTCCACATTAACTATTCAAGATCAAAACTGAAAGCAAAGTAGTGAAGGTATGCGTCTGTCATCATTTAGCAGCATCTAAATAACTATATGTTGATAGCACAAAACTTTGGTTTTGGACTCCTCACAGTATTTTGGCTTATGTGGCTGCTTCTCGTATTGACACATCACCCCTTTTTTCTTGTAGCCTGTCTTGGTGCGCTTTGTCCGATTTTTGATAGGCCTTTTAATTATATAGGCTCTTTTTTACGGGCCTAATCGAATATGTTGTCTCGGTGGCCTGTTTTATATTGCTTAAGAGGCCGCGATCCCTCCCAACTCGTGTCCGACCAAAGTTTTGGTGTCTTCCAGACCGTCTCTGGTGTCCCTTTGATTCCATCAGGAGAGAAGTGACCCGTTAAACTTAGCATTTACAAATACCTATTCTCATCTTGACGCGGCGGCGCGTGCCAGCCTACCTTGTTATTTTGCTGAACGAGACCGTTACCTAACCTGATGTGTGCACGTGCATACGCACACTGCACACAACGGAAGAATCAAATGATACAGCAGCATTGGAGTTATCATCATTCGTATTGGAGTTATCATCATTCGTGAGGCAGTCAATTGGCTTACATGTGCAATGATTGAAGAAAAAAAAAATCTGTGGATCGAGAAATCGAGATAGAGCCAGGTCGCCAGGTCGTCGCTGGCGGGTCATTGACTAACGGATATTGGCTGGTTTTTATTCAGAGTTCAGACGCACTTGCGACTCTTGAGCAAAAGCTAGTGCTTCGATGGTGCCACTTGAACGCACAGAGAAAAAATGACAGATTGGTAAGTCGTACGTGGCTCCTGATGAACCTGCCCCGAAGCCGCCAGCGCGGGACCCATCGCGATGCGGCGTGCGGATCTTGTTGCCGGCTTTTAAGTCCTTGCGAACCCCTTTGTCCTTCTCTTCCCCACTGCAGCAGAGGATGGCGCTCACCCGCCTCCTTGTCTTCGTCCTCGGCGCCGCATTGCCACTCCTCTTCGTCTCTGCAGGTAAATCTCAGAAAAAAAAAACTGTCGTTGTTCTGGAAATTTGTTTTGCTCATTTGCAGGTGTTATCTATTGCATCGTTCACGTTCGTGCTGTGCAAATCTGTGTAGATGCGGGCGTAGTGGGGGTGAACTACGGCAGGGTGGCCAACAACCTGCCGGACCCGGCGTCGGTGGCGCAGCTGCTCCGGGACAACGGCATCACCATGGTCAAGATATACGATGCCGACGCAGATGTCCTGAGGGCGCTGGCCAACACCGGGATCAAGGTGATCGTGATGGTGCCGAACGAGAACCTGGCCGACGCGGCCGGGAACCCGTCGTACGCGCTGAACTGGGTGCGCACCCACGTCGCGGCGTTCCTTCCCGCCACGCAGATCAACGGCGTCGCCGTGGGGAACGAGGTGTTCAAATCAAGGCCGGACTTGAATTCTCAGCTCGTCCCGGCGATGAACAACGTCCAGGCGGCGCTGCAGAGCCTGGGCCTCGCCGACGCCGTGAAGGTGACCACGCCGGTCGCCTTCGACGCGGTCACGGACACCTTCCCGCCGTCCCGGGGCAGGTTCCGGGACGACGTCGCGCAGTCGGTGATGAGGCCGATGCTCGACTTCCTGCAGCGGACCGGCTCCTTCCTCTCGATGAACATATACCCGTTCTTCGCGTACGCCGATCCATCAAGCACAATCTCTCTCGACTACGCCGTGGGGAACCCCAACCCCGGCGTGGTCGACCAGGACACCGGCCTCGTGTACCCCCCCTCCTGGACGCCCAGCTCGACGCCACGTACTACGCCACGGAGAAGCTGGGGTTCAACGCTGTGCGGGTGCGCACGACGCTCACGGAGAGCGGGTGGCCGTCCCGTGGTCGGTGGCCTCCCAGATTGGAGGAGGCCGGCGTCGGAGCCGAGGCGGCCTCCATTGCCAACGCGCAAGCGTACAACAACAACCTCATCAACCGCATCAAGTCAGGCAACACGGGCACGCCGCACCACCCCGACGCCGACATGGACGTGTACATCTTCGCCCTGTTCAACGAGAACCTGAAGGGAACTGGACCGGACGACATCGAGCAGAACTTCGGGCTGTTCTACCCGAACAAGCAGAAGGTGTACGACTTCGACTTCCACGGCGGCGCTGCGCCGCCGCCAGGACCACCGGCGGCGAGCTGGTGCGTGGCGAACGCGGCGGTAGGCAACGATCGCCTGCAGGCGGCGCTGGACTACGCGTGCGGCCACGGAGCGGATTGCAGCGCCATCCAGCCCGGCGCCGTGTGCTTCGAGCCAAACACCTTGGTCGCGCACGCCTCGTACGCGGTCAACAGCTACTACCAGAACAAGGGCCGAGCGGACGGGTCGTGCGACTTCAACGGCGCTGCTCACGTCGTGTTCCAGAAACCAGCTGGTGAGTCGATCGTTTACGCTACTTCTCTTCCACATTTTTTCTTGGAACAACTACCCGGCACAAGGACCGGTACGTCAGCTACAAACATATTCTCACTAGGTGACATGTTCTATCTACCCTGAACAGAAATTTGTGACCCGAATGCGAGCTGGTGCGTGGCGAATGCGGCGGTCGGGGACGATCGGCTCCAGGCGGGGCTGGATTACGCCTGTGGTCACGGCGCGGACTGCAGCCCCATCCAACCCGGGGGGCAATGCTTCGAGCCAAACACCCGGGTCGCGCACGCTTCGTACGCGTTCAACAGCTACTACCAACGCAACCACCGGGCCAGCGGGACGTGCGACTTCTCTGGTGCCGCTTCCGTCGTCTTCAAGGCGCCAAGTAAGTTATTTCGAGCTTTGGTCAGTCACTTTTTGTTCCTCACGAGGGTTTCATAGAAATTGTAATCTCACTGTTGTTTGTTCACTGTTTACTGCAGAGATAGGAAATTGCGTACTCCCATGGAAGGCCTCCATACAAGAAACAACATCAGTGTCGGAAGGCAGCTATGCTGCTATCTGATTTGCGCCAACAACAGCTAGTGCGATCCTTTATTTTCAAGAGAAGTCCTGTCTTCGCAATAAATTGAGAAATTGAATAAATGAAATCCACAGGCCTACTATCTACACGGTTGCACAAAACGTCCAACAAACAACTAACATGTCACAGATCCGTGCGATTCTTTATTTTCAAGAGAAGTCCTGTTTTTGCCATAAATTGTTTTTTAATACGCATCTCTCCTACATATTCGAGAAAAAAGATTATTTACATATATTATCCCTACTCATCCGTGATTCAAGCAAAGTGCAACATGATGCCAATTGGCTAATTGCCACATCAATCAGTACGAAAGAGCTAGCGAGAATTTATGTAAGTGTAAGGCTGCTCATAAAAATTTAGTAAAATACATATGCGGTCTTTAAACTGGTCACGGTGTGGTTTCTAAGCCCTGAATCTCAAAATAGATATTTGTGTCCAAGAGCTCACTAAAGTATGTTAATGACATGTTTGATCCTCTTACGGTGGTTTTGTGCTATGAGACCTAGCTAGGCCATCTCATCTTGGGTACAACACAACATGTAGTGTTGCATGTTGTATCTTACACTCCCACATTATTTACGGATAGTTTGGTAGGGCTCTGGCTTACATATACAAGCCCTGCAGGGTGGACGTCTTTAATGATAACGTTATGACAAAAAAATAGTGTAATTTTGAACTAAGTATTTTTGTTGTAACATTATCAAAATTTCACAACGGAGGCAGTATGCATATAGCATCAAAACCTACTGGCTTGGCATGTCAGTCATGTTTGGATATATACTTAGCAAATTGAATGGCACGTGCAGAGTAGTCTGGGAATCGTTTCAGTGAGTATGCTTGTGGATATTAAATGAACGTCAAATTAGTAATTTTGGGTTGGTGACATTTGTTTGGTGAATTACACGTTTCCACAATGAACCGTGGGTAAACAGGTCTTGTAATTTGGAACATGTATTCTGACTCTTTCCACAACTACTCATGATCAACAACTGACATCAAAGAAGAGAAGGCATGCATCCGTCATCATTTCGCTGAACGAGACCCGTTACCTAACCTGATGTATTATGCAAGTACTATGTACACAGGAGAAGAATATATAAAACGATACATCAGCACTGGAGTTATCTTTATCGTGAGTCAGTCAATTACTAGCTCGCATGTGCAATTATTAAAGCAAACAAATCTGTGGATCGGTCGCTGGCAGCTCATCTGGGAAATGGATATTCGTGACTGGTTTATTCATAGTTCAGTCAGACTGCAGCGGTACGGCCGCTCTGGTATACAATGCACCATACCAGTGATGCCTCTTGAGACACTTGAGCAAGGGCGTGCCTCGGTGTCGCCACTTGCACACGATAATTATTTTTTTGGGCAAATTGATGAGTCCTGGGTACCGATGAACCTGCAATGAAGCCGCCAGCACGGGACCCATCGCGATGCGGTGGTCGCACGCTGAATGTTTTTGCCGGCTTTTAAATCCTTGAAAACTCTTTGCAGGTTCCCCACTCCTCACTACTGCAGGAGAGCATGGCGCTCACCCGCCTCGTCGTCTTCGTCCTTGGGCGCCGCATTGCCATTCCTCCTCTTCCATGCCGGTAAACTTCAAAAAAACTGCTGTTTTGGCAATTAGTTATGCGCATTTGAAGGTGGAGTTTAAGAGCTAACCTTTTGTATCGTTCCTGTGTAAACTTTGTAGAAGCGGGTGAGGTGGGAGTGAACTACGGGATGGTGGCGAACGACCTGCCTGACCCGGCGGCGGTGGTGCAGCTGCTCAAGGACAACGGCATCACCATGGTGCGGGTGTATGACGCCAACGCCAACGTGCTGAGGTCAATGGCCAACACCGGGATCAAGGTGATGGTGATGGTGCCCAACGAGAACCTGGCCGACGCGGCCAGGGACCCGTCTTACGCGCTCGACTGGGTGCGGAACCACGTCGCGGCGTTCTTACCCGCCACGAAGATCCACGGCGTCTCCGTGGGGAACGAGGTGTTCAAATGGAGGCCGGACCTGAACTGGCAGCTCGTCCCGGCCATGACCAACGTGCACGACGCGCTGGCGAGGCTGGGCCTGGCGGATGCCGTGAAAGTGACCACGCCGGTCGCGTTCGACGCGGTCACGGACACGTTCCCGCCGTCCGCGGGCAGGTTCCGGGACGACGTCGCGCAGGCGGTGATGAAGCCGATGCTGGACTTCCTGCAGCGGACCGGCTCCTTCCTCTCGATGAACATCTACCCCTTCTACGCGTACGCGAACCAGGGACCCGCAGGCACGATCTCCCTCGACTACGCGCTGGGGAACCCCAACCCCGGCGTGCGCGACCCGGCGACCGGGCTCGTGTACACCAGCCTCCTGGACGCCCAGCTCGACGCCACGTACTACGCCGCGGAGAAGCTGCTGGGGTCCAACGCTGTGGCCGTGGTCGCGACGCAGACGGAGGGCGGGTGGCCGTCCGGTGGCCGGTGGGGCAGGGGTTTGGAGGCCGCCAGCCGGGTCGGAGTCGGAGGCGATGCGGCGGCGTCCGTCGCCAATGCGCAAGCGTACAACAACAACCTCATCAAGCGCGTGCTGTCCGGCAACACGGGCACCCCGCACCGCCCCGACGCCGACATGGACGTGTACATCTTCTCCCTCTTCAACGAGAACGGCAAGGGCGCCGGGCCGGACGACATCGAGCGACACTTCGGCCTGTTCTACCCGAACATGCAGAAGGTGTACGAGTTCGACTTCCACCGTGACGGACCGACACCACCGGGACCACCGGCGGCGAGCTGGTGCGTGGCGAACGCGGCGGTCGGGGAGGATCGGCTCCAGGCGACGCTGGACTACGCGTGCGGCCACGGCGCCGACTGCAGCGGCATCCAGCCCGGTGCGGTGTGCTTCGAGCCCAATACAAGACTGGCGCACGCGTCGTACGCGGTCAACAGCTACTACCAGAACAAGGGTAGGGCCAGCGGCACGTGCGACTTCTCCGGCGCGGCTTTCGTCGTGTTCCAGGAACCAGCTGGTCAGTCCTTCACGCAATTTCTCTTATACACATTTCATAAAAAAATTAACTACCCAGACTCCTCATCTCACATTTCACTGGGTATTTATTGTGCTCCGTGTACCCTGAATAGAAATCTGTGACCCGAATGCGAGCTGGTGCGTGGCGAATGCGGCGGTCGGGGACGATCGGCTTCAGACGGCATTGGACTACGCCTGCAGTCACGGCGCCGACTGCAGTCCCATTCAACCTGGTGGGAAGTGCTTCGAGCCCAACACCAAGGCCGCGCACGCTTCCTACGCGTTCAACAGCTACTACCAGCGCAACCACCGGGCCAGCGGGATGTGCGACTTCGCCGGAGCCGCTTCCGTCGTCTTCAAGGCACCAAGTGAGTTATTTCGAGCTTTAGCCACTCGTCTCTTACGAGGATTTAATGAAACGATAATCTCACTGCTGTTTGATCACTGTTTAATTACTGCAGAGATAGGAAACTGCGTGCTACCATGGAAGACCTGGATTGGAGAAACAACATCAATATCGGAAGGCAGCTTTGCTGTCATACGATCTGTATATGAAACACACGGTGTTTTCTTTACGGTCTATACACAACAGATATCGGCATAGATCCTTGTGATCCACTATTTTCAAGAAAAACCACCTTTTGAAATAAATTTTGAAATTTCATAATAGAAATGCTGGCCTATCTTTACAAAATTTGCAAAGCCCAACAAACGGCTAATGTGCCACTGTGTCAACGATTTATACTCTCCCCGCTCCATGATTCAAGCAAACTGGGACATGTTGCTGATTGCCATGTCAGCCAGTGCGTTTGTGAGACTTTTTTTTTTTTGTAAGTGTACCATTGTTCATAAAAAATTCCACACATCGCCCTCTACCTCTACTTGGTACAGTGGCAGACCTTTCGGTCAGGCAACACAGGCCTCAGCACGAGTCATGGCCCAAAATTACAGTGGAGCTCCTCTCAATATTTTCGGGAATTCCCTTGTATACCATTTAAAAAACTTCTAATATCTCATATGCCATCGTTGTCTCAACGACATGTGAGACTGGCTATGTCAATGACATGTGGCCAGGATTTTAAATTCAAGGGGTTTTAGTTTAAGCCAGTGGCATACAAGGTATTTTTTCTTTTTTTTTCTTGACTCTGTGTATCAAGTTTCACTGCTTAATGGGAATTGATAGGGCTTGTAACTGGGAAGGAAAAAATTCAAACAAAATTAATATTTTTCAATTTCAAAATTTATCTGGTTCAACATTTTGTATTTACAAACTTAAACTCTAGTAACTCTAGCATCCATACAAGTTAGTTACATGGCCTAGTTGTCATTAGTCACTAAAACATTGATACCGTAGGCATGAATGTTACGTAGCCTCATGTATATTTGTAGCCAACGTATATGCCAAGGGCACTTCTGTCATATTTCTATTCCATCATTGGTAGAAGAGGGAAGTACCCCTCTTCCCCTGCTATAAACATGACATCCCACTTTGTTATGAGCCTCCATAGGTTCATACACTCATTCTCCTTCTCTTATATATCCTCTGCTTCTGTAGCCTTTGGCCCACCCTTTGGGCGAGCAAGGCCCCTACTTGTTGTTAGTGCAAGTTTACAACATGGACTACGAATATTTTAATATAGTCCCTCTTAATAAAAAAAATGGGCAATGAAATGTTTGTTGTATTCACCTAGGTTTGTAGACAATGGATTCAATTTTATGAATCACACTTATATGAAACTTGAATAAGAGTTCTGGTGCTTCTAGCAGTTAGGCAATTGCTTAGTAGGTTAAGCATTTTGGTAAGAGCCTACTTGTTTTGGCTAGAGTGTGTTGGCACTCATTAGTTTGAGCACCATTTTTTAACACAAGATTCTTGTATTATGCTCTTGGCAATCATCATTAGTTACAGTTGTTGATAATAACATTTAGATCATGCAACATAGTGTGTAGTATTTATTACATAAAATAAGTCTCAAATTGCGAATAATGAAAGTTGTACGGGTCCTATCGCGTCATCTAAGATAGACCAAAATCTCACCTTGCAGAACCTTAAATATTCTCCTAGTAATATATGAAGACTACAATTCTAAGCCAATGATATAGATCAACTAACAATAAATTACTCATTCATGATTATTCGCAATCTTTCACCACACTTGATTATATACAGCTAATGCTTCAAATTGAGGCAACAAGGAATGGTGTAGTCTATGACACAAGAGGTCTGAGAATACAAGTTGATCCACTAGAAAAAGTACATTAAGAATAATGCTAAATAATATAAGGGTCTAATCGTAAATATTACTAACTTTATGTCTTAGCTAGTAGCCCAGACAAATCCAACAGAAACAAACTGAAAAATAATGATTGGACAACAAAACTCTAAAGCGGATGCAACAAAGAAAAAACATGTGTACCCATGCATCATGGAGAAAAAGTAATGTGACATGTCGATATAAATAATTATATATATACATTGCACTACAAGAAGAATAAAATGACATAGCAACACTAAAATTATTAATGTTATGGTGGCACATGGCCAGTTGGATTTCAGGTGCAAATTTTCAAGGAACAAAGTTGGTCAAGCCAAGTCGTTGCTAGTTGCTACCTCGTCTTAAAACCAGATTCAGGGCTTCAGAGTTCACGCGCCGCGGCAGGTCGATGCTGTTATACAATTTACATGTGATGCCGCTTAGTGCACTTGAGCAATGGTTGTTCACATTTTTTATGAACACTTGAGCAAGGTTATGCTTCGATGGTGCCATTTAAAACGAGAAAAACTGGCAAAATGGAGAAACATATGTGCCTGATTTAGAGATTCTGGTCCCATTTAGATCCATGGACTAACCCATTTAGATCCAAACGGGTGGACTAAAGTAAGAGCTAAACTTTAAACTTGAGGCGAACTACCCATTAATCCACTAGTCACCTAATCCTAGCTAAAGTGGACTAAAGTCAGGATAAGAGATGTCTAAAGACTAAATTATCCTTACCTTTTCCACTCTTATATATAATTGATTATTATAAGGAGCCTAGGGGCAAAAGTGACTTTGCTAGTTTTAGTTGCTAAACTTTTAGCTTTAGATCCAAACAGGCAAAACTAAACTTTAGTCACCTAAACTTTAATATAAGCCAACTAAACTTTAGACCTAAAGGATACAAACAGGAGGGCCTCAAACTGCATAACGTGCCGACGTAAGGTTGTGTTTCCGTGTGCCACTTGCACTTGGAAAGAAAAAAGGCAAATGCGTACTGATGAACGTGCATAGAAGCCGCC
This sequence comes from Eragrostis nindensis, assembly GCA_012490785.1. Taxonomy (NCBI): domain Eukaryota; kingdom Viridiplantae; phylum Streptophyta; class Magnoliopsida; order Poales; family Poaceae; genus Eragrostis; species Eragrostis nindensis. Next base: position 91,192 of record JAAXCT010000599.1, read on the forward strand.
GTCGCGGGCTCCATGCATCGCCATGTGCAACGCTTCCACGCTGACTTTGTTTCTGGCTATAAGGCCCTTTTTGTTTGCGATTCTGATTCTAAAAATCCAACTTTTAGATTGTGATTTTTCAGAATCCAGGTTCTAATAAGTAAAAGCTTGTTTCCTTATATTTTGACTCTATGGATTCTTGCTTCAGGAAGAGAAAAGTTTGAAATGCCCTCAAGTCCTGTTTGCTTAATTAATTAAACACACATTGTCCTAACAGAGTCGCTTTGGAGCAATTAAAAAATACAAAAAATTCAAAATAATTAGGAATACATAATGTGGGTACAAACTTAATATTGGTCCATACAAATATCCTCTCATAAAATAACTACTCACTTCTAGCAACGTGGGTAATTTCCGTGAATTTCAATGGGCACTCAGTCTTTTCGAAGCAAAATCTGGAAAAGCTGTTCTGGGGCAGATTCTCAGATTGCGGAATCTGAAGAATCTGATTCCACAATCTGGGTCAGAATCGTGATTTTAGAAGCTAGAAACGGGGCCCTTCGCGCGCACCATCTGCGGCGCGGACTGCAGCGCTATCATGCCCAGCGGGGCGTGCTTCCAGCCCGACACCGTGTCCGCGTTCAACAGCTACTACCAGAACAAGGGCCGTGAAAGTGGTCTTGGCCTAGTGGTTAAGACATCCGAGTAACACCTCTCAAGTCCTGGGTTCGACTCCCCGTGGGAGCGAATTTTCAAGGATTTAACGACATTTGTGCTTTCAGTGGTAGGCGACGCTCCCGTCGACAGCGAGGCGCCAGTGGTGACTTCGTATCTCTAGATTTGCCGGCTCAGTCTTCGAAGATGCTCATAGGGGTAGCGTTTGCGTACGTGTGTTCATAGAGGTGAGTGTGCGTGCGTTGTGAGTGTCTGAGTTGTACTGTGTAATCTAAAAAAAAAAAACCAGAACAAGGGCCGGGCCAGCGGGGCGTGTGACTCCGGTGGCGTGGCTACCATCGTGTACCAGAAACCAGCGGGTGAGTCCACGCTACTTCATTCTACACAATTTTTTCATCTAAAAATCTGCCCTGCCCCGGGCCTTAGAATCTTATTCTTATTACTGGGTATTTGGTGTCTTCTGCGCGTACCCTGTATGGCTGTATAGATCGACCTCTGTGATCTGAATGCAACTTAGCTAGCTGGAGCCACTTCGGTCGTGTACCAGGCACGAGGTGAGTTTCTGATTTGTTCACTTGTCTCTCATGAGGACTCAACGAAACGGTATCCTCACTGCTTGTTATTATCCACTTTCAACTGCAGAGAAAGGAAACTGCGTGCTCCCTTGGAATTAAGGCCTGGATTGAAGAAACGACTTCAAAGTCTGATGCCATCTGATCTGTATACCGTATACGTATGAATATATCCATGTGATCCTCTATGTTCAAGAATCTTTTGTGTTTGGAATAAAGAAGTTTCAGCCATCACCAAAAACTGGATGATATTAATCCCAGCGCACTTCATTTCCGAGCACCTTCTAACCATTCGCCTCTGATCTCTATGCGTGGTGACCATCATAGATTCATAGTTCTAAGGCAATGCCAGTCAATCTCTCAGAGTACATTTGCATGTGTTATATTTTACATGTCAGACACAAAACAATGAACAATCCTGTTAATTTTGGATATCTTTAAAACCTTTCACTGTCCTTACGCTTACGATTCATGGAAAAAAATAGTGGAAAATAAGTGTGACAATTTTGTATTTATGGAGTCAAACTCAACATTGTATCACTTGTGATTTTCATACAATTCTCTTCCATTGAAAAATAAATTTCCATTTGAACGATGTCTCCTAATGTCACGAGGGCACATACAGTGCAAGGTGCTCAGTCAGGACAGATGCTTGAATTGAGTAAATCATTAAGCGCTTCTACAAAACTCTAGTCATGAGAGACAAACCGGTGAAGCTAGAGGCACAAAACATCAGAAAAATAGGTAAACGTGACCTCAAAATTTTAAAAATATTTTTCAGAATCACACTGCAACATGCCAACCTCGTTACCAACCATGGTTACGTCCCCTCCAACTAGGACTACATTTCCTATGTGTGGACATGCTTTGAATTTTACACAAATCGAATAGTGGCTGTTTCTGACCAGAGGAGACATATTTCCTATGTAGGCATGTTTTGTCCTGGTGGACATGATTAGAATATGTATATAATATAGTTTTCTATTTGATATTATAAATCCTTCATTGAGACTAATTGTTTATATTGGTAGGCACTTTTCCTTGTCTACGAATTGAATGGGCCATGTTGAATGTTGGTGTAAATGGTTGTATGGTTGTTCTGTGTTTTCAGACTGATGAATGAGCTGCCTTTAATGTCAGCAAATGGGCCAGGCCACATTATATTCTTTTTACTATTAGGATTCGAGCCCATTAAACCAAATGGGCTTTCCTATACCCAGTTATAATAGTTGTGCAATGGCAAATCCGGTCATTTCCATGTCACATGTGAGCCCAGAATTTTGTGATGTTTTTAGGCTAAATAAAGATGAACATCGAATGTCATAAAGCGAGGAGGAAGTAAGGTCATCAAAAAATTATAAGGAAAACATTTTTTCTTCACAAAACGCGCGTGATAGACGTGACAAACTTATTTTTGTTACTGGAACGTCACAAACTTTGATCAACAGTGGCGGACTCAGCGCGTAGTCTCGGTAGTCTGCTACCTGGCGCTCGGCAATTCCAGTGGACTCGGAGCACTGCTCACTATTGTTTCACAATTGTTTCACCATTGTTTAGGTATTGTTTTGCTGCTGTTTAGCTACTGTGTCCACCACTGTCGACCAATGACGTATTTTTTCAGGTTTTTTATGTAAATAAAATGACACATATAATAATATTTCTTGTAGGGCCATTTTTTAAAAGTAAGCTTCAACATTTTGCATGTGACATCATTTTTAAATTGCTAAATAGTAAAACTAATTACTGGCTTTAATTCTTGTTATTTATATATATATTTTTTATTGCGGTAATTACAAATAACATTGCGATTCAAATTAATTTCGAATATGGCTGACATTAAACTATGGACTTTGGCTAGCTATGTTCTCTGAGCTGTCTTCTAAAATAATGAAAGAGTGCAGCCCTTTCCATTCTTTCGAGAAAGTGTTGTAGCGATATTACTTCATTTTAAACTGTTGTAGTTGATTCCTAGTGTCAATTGTTCATCAACGTCTTCGAAAAAAAATGTTCATCATTAAGAAAGCATATACAAATGTATCTTTCTCAGTGGTTCGCGGCACTAAGAATGGGTTCATCGTTATCTCCTTCCCGGCCGCTGACCGACAAAACCGTATTTGGTCTCGTTCACATGCGTAAATCGCTAACAACAAAAGTGAGAGGAAAACGTTTAGCTTCTCTGATCGTGACTGTTACCTAACCGCACATGGGCAGTGAGACAAAGAGATAAAAACCAAACAATGCAGCAGCTTTCGGATTATTATATAGTAGAGTATATTATCACAAGATCTGCATGCGCTTGGGCAGGTGGTGGACAGGTGGAGTCAAACTTGTTGTCGGTCAGCATGTTCAGATCGGTAGTAGGAAAGTGGAGGTCCTGGTGTACATGTGCCACGCGGGCACATGTAACCTATGCTCGTATCGTACAAGAAGGAATAGTGGTTCCTGGTCTCGCTAGACACTAGTAGTGCATGACTGTTTGCCATCAAAGTTGGACGGGCCAACCAGCTTTTGTTTTTCTTTTCCTTTCCTCGTGGGTTGGTCACTAGAGTGTACTGTTTTTATCATGGAGAAGGGAATCTTCCGTGTTTCGTGCATGATGCACATAGGTATAAAGCAGCACCGAAACATCCAACACTTGGAATATTGAAAATATTATATAGAAAAGTTAACATACACAAAAGAGAACTCCTCATAATCAAAAGAGTCGCATAGGTTCAAGTCAGTCGTGTATGTATAGAGCGAGACGATATAAGACCTTCAAGTCACTGTGTTGGCTTCTTGCTCGCCTTGCCTTGCCCTCTCGGTCTCGGCCCATCGGTGCAGCAGGAAGCATGGCGCTGACACGCCTCCTCGTTGTCTTCCTTGGTACCGCATTGCCTCTACTCTTCTTCTCCCCTGCAGGTAATCCTCACAAATCCTGATGCTCTTTGTGTTCTGGATGATGACGAGTTCAGTTCAGGCCCATTTCAGTGCTAACTAGCTACTGTTTCTTGTGTAAAAAAATTGTAGAGGCGGGAGAGGTGGGAGTAAGCTACGGCAGGGTGGCCAGCGACCTGCCGGACCCGGCGTCGGTGGTGAAGCTGCTAAAGCAGAACGGCATCACCATGGTGAGGATATACGACGCCAACTCAACGGTGCTCAAGGCCCTGGCCAACACCGGAATCAAGGTGCTGGTGATGCTTGACAACGACGACCTGGCTTCCGCGGCCGATAGCCGGTTGTACGCGCTCCGGTGGGCGCGGCGCAACGTGGCGGCGTACTACCCTGCCACGCTGATCGACGGCGTGGCCGTCGGGAACGAGGTGTTCGAGTGGAGGCCGGACCTGACGCCGAAGCTGGTCCCGGCCATGATCAACGTGCAGCTGGCGCTGGCGAAGCTGGGCCTCGCCGACGCCGTGAAGGTGTCGACGCCGATCGCGTTCACCGCGCTCAAGGACACGTTCCCGCCGTCGTCGGCGCGGTTCCGGGACGACATCGCGCCGTCGGTGATGAAGCCCATGCTCCAGTTCTTCCGGCGCACTGATTCGTACCTCTCGATGAACCCTTACCCGTTCTTCGCGTACGCCGAGGATCCACAGAACATTTCACTCGAGTACGCGCTGGGGAACTACAAGCCCGGCGTGGTCGACTGGAACACCGGCCTCGTCTACCACAGCCTCCTGGACGCCATGATGGACGCCACATACTATGCCATCGAAAACTTGACGGAACATCTCAACATCAGGTGAGTTGAAACGTGCCTCGAATGTATACATCCGTGCTGTCCCTGCTCGGCTTTCCATACATGACCGAAACGTACTGGATCTTAATTTCCAGGCACTCCATAGGAAGTGGCGCCAAAACGTATGTTCCCACGAAATATACGGAGGGCGTCGGCGGGTGGCCATCGCGTGGAGTGTTCAAGGGCGGGAAACATGGGAAGATCAGCTTTGAGGGCGGCAATGGATTCCAGCCGGCGACGGTCGCAAACGCCAAGGCGTACAACAACTACGTGATCAACCGCGTGCTGTCTGGCAACACGGGCACCCCGCACCGCCCCGACGCCGATATGGACGCGTACGTCTTCGCCCTCTTCAACGAGAACGAGAAGGGCGAAGGGCCAGACGACGCCGAGCGATACTTCGGCCTGTTCCACCCGAACGGGACGAAGGTGTACGACTTCGACTTCCACCAGAGCTGGTGCGTGGCGGACGCCTCGGTCGGGGACGCGCGGCTGCAGAAGGCGCTGGACTGGGCGTGCGGCCACGGCGGGGACTGCGGCGCCATCCAGCCCGGCGGGGAGTGCTTCGAGCCCAACACCAGGGTGGCGCACGCGTCCTACGCGTTCAACAGCTACTACCAGCGCAACCTCCGTGCTGCGGGGACGTGCGACTTCGCCGGGGCAGCATACGTCGTTTACCAGGCGCCAAGTGAGTTCTCTAATTTATTCACGCTTCTCTGCCGTTGTCTCTTGATGAAAGATTCAAGTTATCCTCGGCTCTCGTCTGCAATAGCTCGAAATGGCAATGTGATGATGTGATTTCTTCCACTGTTTGCTGCAGAGTATGGAAACTGTGTGCTTCCACCGAAGGCCTGGACCCAAGCGACACCAACTCAGTCTGAAGGCTACGCAGCCATCTGATCAGTTGTAGAGAATCTATCTGACCCTTATTTTCTGCCAAGCCCAAAAGAACTAGGCTGCCAGGGTATTGAGTAACGTAATAAATATTCTGGTGAAAAAATATCATTTCGCCACAAGGCACAAATAGAGACGCGTGATGGGTGACAAAGTGATTTCCGTTACCCTTGTGCCGCAAACCTTGGACTGTGATGAAAATTTCATGTTTTGTGACACAATTGAATCGTCGTCGTAGAATATTAGATTTTTTGTAGTGTTGTGACTGTGACACCAGCAAGCTGGTGCGCTGGCTCCGCCCCTGTTGGAGACAACTATTCACCACTAAGAGTGCGAGCATATGTGCAAATGTATCTTTCTCTCGGTGGTTACCGGCACTAAAGAATGGTTCATCGTTATCTTCATCCCACTGACTGGACAAAATCTTATGTGGTCATGTTCACATGCATAAATCGCTAACAACAAAAGTCAGCTGAAAACGTTAGCTTCTCCGATCGTGACTGTCACCCAACCGGACATTTTTTTATGTGGGCAGTGAGACAAAAGAGATATTATATATCTTACGGCATGATCTGCGTGCGCATGGGCAGGTTGTCGAGACAACTTGTTGTCGGTGGGCATGTTCAGATTGGGCAGCAGGAAATGGAGGTCCCGGCCGGTGCTCCGTGCCACATAACCCATGCAAGACAAGGAATGATGGTTCTTGATCTGGCTAGTCACTACTCTACTACTAGTAGTAATCTAGTGGGATAATGTTAGTCTGTGCCATCAAAGCTGGACGAGCAAACAAACCTTTTTATTTTCCTGCCCTTCTGGGTTGGTGACTACTGTTTGTATCATAGAGGAGGGAATCCTACGTGTTTCCTGCATATGCATAGGTGTAAAGCACCACCAAAACATGATTATTGCTCTATCAAGACACTTGGAATCCTACGGAAAAATATAGAAAAATTCAAACATACTCCCTCCGGTTTTAAATTGTTGATGTTTGACTATTTTTGAGTTACGTTTGACCTTTCGTCTTATTCAAAATATTAGCTTAAATATGCAAAATTATAAGTCATATTTCAATTTTGTTTAGTAGTAAAGCTAATCATAACAAGATCTATGATAATTTTTATGATATTTTGAACAAGACGAACGGTCAAACGTAACTCAAAAATAGTCAAACATCAACAATTTAAAACCGGAGGGAGTACACAAAAGAGAAGTCATCATAAGGTTAAATGTTATAGGTTCGATATCCCAAGGAAGGTTCATAAGAATTGTTCCATTGTTCGAAAGAGTCACATAGGTTCGCCTCTAAAATTTAGAATGCTATTAAATTCATTTGCTTCCCCGTTTCAAATGGGTAAAGCTTTTACATACGACCTTGAAGTGCACGGGCCTAGCGAGAAGATATAAGGCCTTCAAGTGCACGGGCCTCTGACCTTCACCGTATTGGCTCGCTGCAGGGAGCATGACTCTGACACGCCTTCTCTTTGTCCTTGGCACCACACTGCCTGTACTCTTCTTCTCCCTTGCAGGTAGTCCTCACAAATCCCTGATTCTGGTGGTCTGGATTCGATGATGACGAGTTGCGGATCCATCTTAGTGCTAACTAGCTTTTGTTTATTGTGTACATTGTAGATGCGGGAGAGGTGGGAGTAAGCTACGGCAGGGTGGCCAACGACCTGCCGGACCCGGCGTCGGTGGTGAAGCTGCTGAAGCGGCACGGCATCACCAGGGTGAGGCTGTACGACGCCAACGCGGAGGTGCTCAAGGGCCTGGCCAACACCGGGATCAAGGTGCTGGTGATGCTCGACAACGACGACGTGGCCGCGGCGGCGGCGAGCCGGCTGTACGCTCTCCGGTGGGCGCGGCGCAACGTGGCGGCGCACTACCCAGCAACGTTGATCGACGGCGTCGACGTCGGGAACGAGGTGTTCGAGTGGAGACCGGACCTGACGCGGCAGCTGGTCCCGGCGATGATCAACGTGCAGCTGGCGCTGGCGAAGTTGGGCCTCGCCGACGCCGTGAAGGTGTCCACCCCGATCGCGTTCACCGCGCTCAAGGACACGTTCCCGCCGTCATCGGCGAGGTTCCGCGACGATATCGCGCAGTCGGTGATGAAGCCTATGCTCCAGTTCCTGCAGAGGACAGGTTCGTACCTCTCGATGAACCCTTACCCGTTCTTCGCGTACGCCGAGGATCTACAGAACATTCCACTCGACTACGCGCTGGGGAACTACAAGCCCGGCGTGGTCGACTGGAACACCGGGCTCGTCTACCACAGCCTCCTGGACGCGATGATGGACGCCACATACTACGCCATAGAAAACTTGACAGAATCTCAAATGTCTGAATCGATTCTCTCCACAACAAAACTAACCTCTTTAATCCGTGCAGCCCCTGTCCGTCTTCCGAGTTCCCAGTTTTTCATCTAATGGCAAACTACATGGATGGCTGAAGTTGATGATCTGATTTTCAGGCAGATGATGGCGAGTGGCTCGAATACAGCTCAGCCTGATCCAGTATGGACGGAGACTGGGTGGCCGTCACGTGGAAAAGTCAAATCCGGGAATCCATCACGCGACGCCGAGAGGAGTTCGAAGGCCGTATGCAAATGCCAGGCGGCGACGGTAGCCAACGCCAAGGCATACAATAACTACGTCATCAACCGAGTGCTGTCCGGCGACACGGGCACGCCGCACCGCCCCACCGCCGACATGGACGTGTACATCTTCGCCCTCTTCAACGAGAAGGAGAAGGGCGACGGGCCAGACTGACTCCGACCGATACTTCGGCCTGTTCCACCCGAACGGGACGAAGGTGTACGACTTCGACTTCCACCGGACCTGGTGCGTGGCCAACGCCTCAGTCGGGGAGGCGCGGCTGCAGGCGGAGCTGGACTACGCATGCGGGCACGGCGTGGACTGCGGTGCCATCCAGCCCGGCGGGGAGTGCTTCGAGCCCACTGTTAAATCTAATTAATCTAGATCGAAAACAGTACTTAGTGCTAACAGGATCATCTAGTCAAATATCAGATCACATCTAGAAAACTGATCTAATGCGGAATTAAGGGATCGGTTAGGTTAATTACCCGCAGCTGTGGTGTCCATGGCTGCCGGTGCAGAGGTGATGACGAGGGCTTCCTTGGGGATGTACCGGAGGCGCTCCTTCAGGCTTTTCAGAGGGTATCGACGACCTTCAGGTCTGTACCGACACTGCCCTGTTGGTCGTCGGACTTCCAGGCCTTCCAATGCGCTTATTGATCGGTAGTGGTGAATTAGGATGACGTGAGGGACCCTGGGGGGTACCCCTCTATTTATAGGGTCGCACTGTAGGCCCGGGGCCGAGTCCCATATGGAAACATATCGGATTGCCTCCCGATCAAGGCAGAAAACGAACTGAATATTTGCTTCCCTTTTATCTCTTATTCTGTTTTATTACTTTCTATATTTATGTCTCTAAAAACAGAATTGTTGTCCCGCAGGTCAACACAAAAGGAAAACTAACATTCTCCCCCTTGACCAAAGGGTCAACAACTAAACTTAAAACTTACTCTTAACCTAAACTTAAATCCCTCTTTAGTAAACCAGCAAGTACTAGACCAATGCGTCGACAGCGGCCCACGGCACACTGGGACAGCATTACCCATAGCCTCCACTAGAAAACCTTGTCAGGACTCTTACTCTTATTTGGGGAAGATTAACGGCCCTTAAACCAGGACCTTATCAAGGCTATCCACCAGACCCATATAAAGGACATGTCTCTCAAAGAGGTGTGGTGGTAAACCTTTCGTAAGCGGATCCGCAATATTTAACTCAGTACTTATATGCTTAATATCAATTACGCGGTCCCGGTTTCTTTCTTTCACGATAAGATACTTGAGGTCGATGTGCTTAGAAGCACTACTCAATTTCTCGTTAGCGCAAAAGAAAACTGCGGCTTGATTGTCGCAGTGCATTGTGATAGGTCTCGAGATACTATCAACAATCTTTAATCCCGGAATAAAATTCTTAAGCCAATTTGCCTGTCCCGAGGCATCATAACATGACACGAATTCAGCTTGCATCGTGGATGCAGCAGTGACAGTTTGCTTAGCACTCTTCCATGAGATAGCTCCCCCCGCTAGCATATAAACGTATCCAGAAGTGGATCTTAACTCATCTTTATCACCAGCGAAGTCGGCATCCGTGTAACATTCGACCTGAAGGTCGTCTGTCCTCTTGTATGTGAGCATGTAATCCTTAGTGCCTTGACAATATCTTAATGCCTTCTTAACAGCCACCCAGTGAGCCCATCCTGGGTTAGACTGATATCTACTAAACACTCTGGTTGCAAATGCCAAGTCTGGACGCGTACAGACCTGAGCATACATCAAGCTACCAATAGCTGATGCATAGGGAACGTTCTCCATTCTTTTCCTTTCTAAATCATTCTTAGGGCACTGACCTTTATGAAGCTTATCGCCCTTTTGGAATGGGACAGCAGATGTATTACACTTATCCATCTTATATCTCTTAAGCATTTTCTCAATATATGCTTTCTGAGATAACCCTAGTATTCCTTTGGCTCTATCTCGGTGTATCTCAATGCCAAGTACATACGAGGCTTCACCTAGATCCTTCATGTCAAAATGAGACGACAAGAAGTTCTTAGTCTCATGCAACATGTTCTTATCGTTGCAAGCTAATAGTATGTCATCAACATACAACACTAGGATTAGTAACTTTCCACCCTTGGATTTGATATAGATACAAGGATCCACATCATTACTCTTAAATCCAAATATCTTAATTACTTCATCAAACTTAAAGTTCCACATTCTGGCCGCTTGCTTAAGGCCATAAATGGATTTCCTTAATCTGCATCCTATATGTTCCTTACCCTTAATGGTAAAGCCTTCCGGCTGAACCATGTAAATAGTCTCATCTAAATTTCCATTGAGGAACGCAGTCTTAACATCCATCTGGTGTAGCTCCATATCAAAATGAGCCACAATTGCCATGATTATTCTGAGAGAATCTTTGGAAGACACAGGAGAGAAGGTTTCATTATAATCGACCCCTTCCTTCTGCGTAAACCCCTTAGCAACGAGCCTTGCTTTGAACCTTTCGACCTTCCCTTTAGAGTCACGTTTTGTCTTGTAGACCCACTTACAGCCTACTGGTTTGACTCCATCAGGAATTTCTACTAAGTCCCATACTTGATTAGAACTCATAGACTTAAGCTCTTCTTCCATGGCTTCAATTCATTTTGTGGAATTCTCACTCTGAACTGCCTCCTTAAAGTTGGCAGGGTCATTAATCTTTCCGACATCATACAAGTCTTCACTCAAGTATGTCTCATAAATGTCAGGAATAGCCGGTCTCCTTTGCCTGCTTGACCTTCTTACTTCTGGTTCATTCACAGCAGGTTCAGGGACGGGTTGAGGTTGTACTAATGGCGCCTCTTGCGCCTGTACCTCTGCTGCTGGCGCCTGGTGCCCAACGTCTGGCGCCGGGGCCTCAACTTCTGGCGCCTGCATCTCTGGCGCCTGAACTGATGGCGTTTGAGTTACAGTGGGTGCCACTGTGTTGCTTATCTGGGGAATAACTGGCGGTACGAACTGAAACACCGGCGTGGGTGATTGAAAATCCGGATCGGGAAGCTCAACCCGCAGTTCTTCTAAACTTATGTCCCTCTTCGGAAAATTACCACCAGTATCTGAGTTTTCAAGAAACACCGCCTGTCTGGTCTCAACGAACTTAGTGTAGCGACCAGGACAGTAGAAACGGTATCCTTTTGACTTATCAGGATATCCTATAAAGTGACAACTCACTGTCTTGGAGTCTAATTTCTTTTGCTGAGGATCAAATAGCTTAGCCTCAGCGGGACAGCCCCATACTCTTAAATAATTAAGTGACGGTTTCCTCCCATTCCACAGCTCAAAAGGTGTCTTGGGAACTGACTTAGATGGAACCCGATTAAGTATGTGGGCAGCTGTCTTTAATGCTTCCATCCACAGCTCAACAGGTAAACTAGAATGACTGAGCATGCTTCTTACCATATCCATTAATGTGCGATTGCGCCGCTCAGCCACTCCATTTTGCTGTGGTTCCCCTGGCATGGAGTATTGCGCTCTAATGCCATTTTCTTCTAAATACTTAGCGAATGGTCCCTTAATTTGACCATATTGAGCATGTTTCCCATAATATTCTCCACCCCTGTCTGACCGCACAATCTTAATGGAGGTGTTGTGCTGTTTCTCAACTTCCTGTCTGTATATCTTAAATATCTCTAGCGCATCGGAGCGCTTTCTTATGGGGTAGATATGTCCATAGCGGGAATAATCATCGGTGAAGGTGATAAAAGAATCATAGCCATCAACCGAAGCCACCGAGAGAGGGCCACAGATATCTGTATGAATTATTTCTAACACGCCCGTACTCCTCCTTTCTTAATTGTCTTAGCATATTTTCCCTTAATGCAGTCGATGCACTGCTCTAAATTGGAGAGGTTTAATTTCTCAATTATTTCGTCTTTAATGAGACGCTCAATTCTCCCCCTCGAAATGTGGCCAAGGCGACAATGCCACAGATTCGAAGAGGTCTCATTATCACGCTTACGCTTAAGTGAAGTAACATTCATCACATAATCATTAGGAGAGAGCATATAAAGCATGCCTTGACGATTAGCAAAACCGACATTAATCTCATTAAACTTAATCACACATTGTTTGTTGCCAAACTCACACACATGTCCTGAATCATCTAATGCTGAAACTGAAATTAAATTTCTCTTTAAACTAGGAACATAAAGGACATCATCTAAACGAAGCTGGAAGCCTCCTGGCAACTCTAAGTCGAAGCTTCCAACGCCTTCAACTTCAACGGCCGTCCCATTAGCCACTCTTAGGCTTCGCTCCCCCCTTCTTATAGTTCGGATCGAACGGAATACCTGTAATGAATTAGAGATGTGCACGGTGGCACCTGAGTCAATCCACCAAGTATTAGGGGAAAAATCTGCTAAGAATAACTCATCAATGAAAGAAACAACATCAAACTTAATATTACCTTGTTGCTTCAACCATTCCTTAAAGCCTGGACAAGCTTTCTGAAGGTGGTTAGGCGAGGCGCAGAAGGAGCAGGACTTGCCACCCTTAGACTGAGATTGGTGGCTCTTGAACTTGTTGTTGTTCTTCTTGAGAGCAAAGTTCTTGTTCCCTTTGTTCTTATGCTTCTTCTGGCCTTGCTTGCTGCTGCTAGCCTCATGCTGATTCTTAGGAGTGGGGTTGAGACTAAGGTTGCCAACCATGTTCACAACATCCTTCATCTTCTCAGTCTTGATGCGCTCTTCTTCTTCAACACAATAGCTGATTAATTCACTGATGGACCACACGGTCTTGTTGGTGTTGTAGTTGATTTTGAAGGCGTTAAATGTAGATGGCAAGGACGTCATGATGAAATGAACAAGGAAACCGTCAGAGATCTCCATCTTCATCTCCTTAAGCCTGTGAGCCATGTCACACATACTAAGGATGTGCTCCCTTATGCCAGTCTGTCCAGTATACTGAGAGGACACTAATTTCATGATGAGTGTACTAGCATAGGTCTTAGAGGAGCTCTTAAAGTTCTCCTCAATCTTAGCGAGGAACTCCTTGGCAGTGTAGTCAACCCCCTCTGAATTCTTAGTAGGAATGGCACCCTTGATGCCGGGGCTGATAGTGCCACTCATAACCATGAGAGCCATGCGGTTGGACTTTTCCCACTTCTCATAAGCAGGAGAAGCAGCCTGATCAGCAGCAGGGGCAGCAGGCCTCTCCTCCCTTAGTGCCACATCCAGATCATTCCATGCCAAGCATGTGGTGACCTTTCCCTTCCAGTCCGGGAAGTTTGCTCCATTGAGGTTCTCAATGTTGCTAAGGTAGGAAGCAGCAGCATTGACATTCGTCACTGAAAATAAGAGAAAACTTAGCTTAGTAAAATTCAATGAGATGCAAAATAAGTGCATGATAATAACCCTACGGTGGTCTGATTAAAATCACACATATAAATTTCAATTTGCATCACCGGTGGGGAAAACAAACGAAATTTATCTTAAAATACTCATGATCAATCAACGGTGGTCAGAAATAATCACAAGTTTACTCTAAATAAACTTCACGGTGGATCCATTTAAATAGAGGCATCTCAAAGTATATTGGTGGATTTAAACTTAATTTAACGAAAAACACCAACATTTAAAAAAATTAACTTACTGAGAACTTAGCTTAAAACAACAGTTAACAGGCAAAATACTTAATCATGATGCTTAAAGCTTAAAGGGAATTAATAGAAAAGCTTAATTCGCGAGCGTGGGCCAAAAAAACAAAATTCCAGCCCAAAACGACGCGCACGGCCCAGAGCAAATCCGGCCCAAATACTAAATAGTGCGCGCAAGCACGAATATTAAAGCGGCGAGCGGGCGGGCTGCCGAAGCGGACCAGCGCGGCGACCCGCGCGGCGCGAAAGTGGCCGGCCCGGCCTAGTTTACGACGGGCGCGCGCGAGCCGTCGATCGAGGGGAGAGGAGATCGAGCGGCCAGGATTCGATGGGCTCGGCATAAAAACGCCGGCGAAAAACCCTAACCCTCATTCTCACTCTCTCCTCACTCCCGCTCCCTCTCGCGCCTCACTCTCTCCCCCGCTCCCGACGCCGCGCGCGAGGGCGATGAACGACGCCGGAGCGCCACCACGCCGGCCGGCCGCCGCGGCGCTGCGGGGAGGTGCTCGCCGGCGCACGCGTGCGAAAGATCGCGCGCGGCTCCGTCGAGCATCTCCACCGTAGTGCCCTCAGGCGAGCCCGTCGCGCGCGAATCTGAGGCACGACGACGGCGACTCGGTGGCGGCCCGGTGACGACGACGGCGACTCGGTGCGTGTCTCGGCGTCCCGCGCGGCGGATCTGATGCCGCGCGGCCGGATCTGATGCCGGCGAGGTGTGCGCGCGTGGCGGCGACCTCGTCGGCGACCGGAGAGAGGGTGGTGCCGGCGCACGTGCTGATGGAGCGTCGGGAAGGCACTCGCGCACGCCGGCGTCAAGCTTAATCGAGGTAAGAGCCTCTGATGCTTAATCTTACTTAGGGTTAGGGTTAGGGTTAGGTTTTGTGTGAAGAACCAGGAACCCTAGCTTAGCAGATTCGTTAGCTTAAGTGTGACATGGCAGGATTAGCAGATTAATTACCCGAAACCCTAATCTTACTTAAAACTGAACATTAAACTTGAACTATCTTACTGAAACATGATTTAAACATGATTAATCTTAATCTAATTGAAACTAAAACATGACTTAATTTATCTGCGCAAACATTAATCTAACTGAAACTTAATCATGAATAAAGAACTTAGTGCGCAGATCTAAACAGAGCTTAGTAAGAACTAAAACTTGATTAAACTGAACTAATTCACCTCTGTTTAGGGCTAGATCAAACAAACTTACTTAAAACATGACAAGATCTAGCAATTAACCGAACCTCTAACTTAGAACTAGAGGATCTAATCGACTAGATTAGGCTAACTGATACCAACTGTTAAATCTAATTAATCTAGATCGAAAACAGTACTTAGTGCTAACAGGATCATCTAGTCAAATATCAGATCACATCTAGAAAACTGATCTAATGCGGAATTAAGGGATCGGTTAGGTTAATTACCCGCAGCTGTGGTGTCCATGGCTGCCGGTGCAGAGGTGATGACGAGGGCTTCCTTGGGGATGTACCGGAGGCGCTCCTTCAGGCTTTTCAGAGGGTATCGACGACCTTCAGGTCTGTACCGACACTGCCCTGTTGGTCGTCGGACTTCCAGGCCTTCCAGTGCGCTTATTGATCGGTAGTGGTGAATTAGAATGACGTGAGGGACCCTGGGGGGTACCCCTCTATTTATAGGGTCGCACTGTAGGCCCGGGGCCGAGTCCCATATGGAAACATATCGGATTGCCTCCCGATCAAGGCAGAAAACGAACTGAATATTTGCTTCCCTTTTATCTCTTATTCTGTTTTATTACTTTCTATATTTATGTCTCTAAAAACAGAATTGTTGTCCCACAGGTCAACACAAAAGGAAAACTAACACCCAATACCAGGGTTGCGCACGCCTCGTACGAGTTCAACAGCTACTACCATCG
Source organism: Eragrostis nindensis (assembly GCA_012490785.1). NCBI lineage: Eukaryota > Viridiplantae > Streptophyta > Magnoliopsida > Poales > Poaceae > Eragrostis > Eragrostis nindensis. The sequence continues at coordinate 107,158 of JAAXCT010000599.1, forward strand.
CAACCACCGTGCTCCGGGGACGTGCGACTTCGCCGGAGCCGCTTTCGTCGTCCACCACGCGCCAAGTGAGTTATTTATTGACGCTTCGGTTGTTGTCTCTCACTGTAGATTCATCTCAGCTCTCGTCTGCGCTATCTCGACGTGACGTCATTTGTTCAACTGTTTGCTGCAGAGTATGGAAACTGCGTGCTTCCATCGAAGGCCTAGATCGAAGCAACACCAGCTAAGTCTGAAGGCTATGCAGCCATCTGATCAGTTATCTCTACTACTTAATAAGTCTTAAAGGGGTCGTCAGCCACAATTTTTCAGATTTCAAACCTCTGCCATCCGAATTCGACTCGAATTTGAATTGAGTTCAACTTGAATTCAAAAGTTAGAGTCCTGTTTTGTTTCGGTTGAGTCGTATCTATTCACAAATTGGTGCGCGCTCCAATGGTAAAGGCATTCGGTTTCCTTCCAGTGCACCTGGGTTCGGCTCCCAGCGGCGCGCGTTTCTTCATTTTTCAATTTTTTTTTTCACGAAGAAGCAGCTCGCCTGGATCGAATTGGAAATGCAATCCCAAAGGCAACCACCCGGGAAGGAACCTTCCCCTCACCATTTGATTTGCTCCGTGATGCGTGCAAGCGGGGCCCATCTTTACATGAGGGAACGAATGACCATTGATCCATTAGATGAATGGTAGAGGAGAGAGTTCCTGCCCCGGAAGGCAGGGTTGGAATTTTCACTCTCTGGATCGAATTGGGGAAAAGTTAGAATCCCCAAATCCTAGCAATTTTGGCTAACATAACCGGGCGCTAGAAAATCGTAGCAACAAAAGGAAATGAACAAGAGGTTGGCGCTGCACGTTTTATGGGAGGTAAAGACGGTTCTTGCTGATTTTCCTTTGGAGTGGCCATGGGTGTCGGTGGAAGCCAGAGAATCGGGATAAGCTTGGGGAAGGCCAGCGTGCATAGGAAGGCAGTGAAAATATCACGGTGCCCTCGTCAGTCCGTTCGTCATCTCCACAGTGTGGTATAGGGGCAGGGCATGGGCGGCGTTGGCGTGGCAGCTCGGCGGGTGTGGGGCGGTGCGAGGAAGTCAAAGCTCCCGCGGTTTCCCCGTTGAAATTGGTCCAAGCGGAAGGACCCACGCAGGCATGCGTGCGAGGAGTCACGAGAGGAAGGGCCGATAGAGGGAAGAAGGCCATCTCGCAGTGCTCGGTGCGTCAGCTCGCACACGGCGACGGTGGCATCATCTCTTTGTGCTGACGGAGGAAGAAGATGATGTCCAGCCGAGCTGGGCTGGCTTGGGCCAAAATGGGTCAACATGGAGAGAGAACAGAAAAAGCTAATGGAGTGAAAGGATACAGCCCATAGCGTGCTGCCTCTGCTATTTCGTGAAGAACAAATGAGAGAAGAAAGTATTTTTGCACCCAAGTAAACGTGCTCAAGATTTTATAAAATTTTTATAGAAAATGCATTTGTCATTATCAAGGTTCAGTTAATTTTTGATAACTTTTGGACTACCAATTTCTTTGCATTGGTTCGGCATTGACACAAGTACAAGATGGCGATGAGAGGATTATCTTTTATCTCAGTCGGCGATTGGTGGATGCAGAAACTAGATATTCTGAAATTGAAAGGTTATGCTTATGCCTTTACTTCTCTTGTACTAAATTGAGACATTATTTGTTATCCGAGGAGTGCACCATTAGTTGTCGGGCCGATGTCGTCAAATACATCTTGTCTGCTCCAGTGTTGAAGGGCAGACTTGGGAAGTGGATGTTAGCAATTGCAGAATTTGATCGTAAATATGAATCTGGTAAAGCTGTGAAGGCTGCTGATTTGATAGTTCAGCATGGGGAGCATGATGAAGACGTGGTGGAGCCAGTTCCATGGCGCTTGCTTTTTGACGGGTCGATTTGCAAACATGGATGTGGTATCGGCATTGTCATCGTCACCCCTAAAGGGTCCAGGTTTGAGTTTTCATTCACAGTTGAAGCTCATACTAATAATCAAGTTGAATATGAAGCTGTGTTGAAAGGGCTGCAACTGTTGAAGGAAGCTAATGCCGATTTTGTTGAAGTTGTTGGAGATTCTTTGCTGATTGTGGGGCAGTTGAATGGTGAATTTGAATGCAAAGATGAAGTGCTTCGGGGTTATTATCAGAGGTGTCAAGATCTAATGAAGAGCTTCAAGCATATCACATTTAGTCATGTTCCTCGACAAATGAATTCTGAAGCTAATGACTTAGCTCAGCATGCATCTGGGTATCGGCTTATTATAGGTTCTGTCGATACTGAAGCCGATGTCGATTTGCAGGATTGGAGGATTGAGATCATGGATTATTTGAAGGATCCGACCCAGAAAACGTCCAGAGAATTACGGTACAAGGCAATAAAGTATGTATTAGTTGATGATCAGCTTTATTACAGGACTTTGGAAGGGATTTTGTTGAAGTGTCTGAATGCCGATGAAGCCAACAAGATGTTGATGGAGGTTCATGATGGGATTTGTGGGACTCATCAATCGGCGTACAAGATGAAGTGGTTGATCAGAAGAGGTGGATATTTCTGGCCTACCATGCTCGAGGATTGTTTTGAATATTATAAAGGCTGCCAAGATTGTCAGAAGTTTGGATCGATTCAAAGAGTTCCGGCATCGGCAATGAATCCTATTGTTAAGCCGTGGCCATTCAGCGGATGGGGAATCGACATGATCGGTGAGATTAATCCTTCATCTAGTAAGGGGCATAAATATATATTAGCGGCTACAGATTATTTCACCAAATGGGTTGAAGCAGTACCTTACAGAAGTGTAGCCTCGAGGGATGTGATTGCTTTTATTAAAGAGCACATAATTTACAGATTTGGTATTCCTCAGACTATCACTACAGATCAAGGTTCTATCTTTATTTCTGAAGATTTTAGAGATTTTGCTGATGATATGGGTATTAAATTATTGAATTCATCGCCACATTATGCCTAAGGAAATGGTCAAGCTGAAGCTTCAAACAAGTCCTTGATCAAGTTCATTAAGCGCAAGATTAAAGATTAGCCGAGGAGGTGGCATATTTCGTTAGCCGATTCGTTATGGGCATATCGAATGTCTCGTCATGGATCGGTACAAGTAACGCCATATCAGTTGGTTTATGGGCATGAAGCTGTTTTGCCGTGGGAAGTCAATGCAGGTCGAGAAGAGTTGATTTGCAGAATCAATTGACAGCAGAGCAGTATCATGATCTCATGATGGATGAATGGAAGATGTCAATCAGCAGCGGTTGGTTGCGTGAAGAAAATCCAAGATAATAAAGCACGGGTGGCTCGGCATTATAATAAGAAGGTGGTGACCAAGCAGTTTGATGAGGGAGATCTGGTCTGGAAAGTCAAGTTGCCGATTAGTGTACGAGATAATCGTTTTAGCAAGTGGTCACCTAATTGGGAAGGTCCTTATATAATTAGCCGTTGCGTGCCTGGTAATGCTTATGTTTTGAAGGAGCTGGATGGAGAAGAATTTGGCCGAGCGCTTAATAGAAAATATCTAAAGAAATACTACCCCAGTATTTGGGTGGATTCTTAAAGTGTTCGGTTGAGTTTCCAGCGGAGCCGACGTTAAGAGCATCGCCTTTAAGATGGCCGATTGCTACTGGTATCGCCCTTAGAGAAAATATATAAAGGAAGAACAAAGGAAGATGGAAGCAAATATATATTACAGAATGTTCAAAAGAACAGAATTTGCAAGCTATTACATCATGCATGACAGGAGTACAAATTTCTACGCCAAAGATACACACTGCGTTTTCTGCCAACTACAGTAAGGGATAGGGTTTCTCCCTTTGCCGGATGTTGGAGTATCCGCCGGATGTTGGCGCAGGGTAGGATGGGTCAATGCTCAGGGGCATCAGGAGAGGAGCAAGTTCATGGACCCCATCATGTCGAAGAAGATGTTATCCCTGAGACTTGTCTGACGAAGAACATGAGTTCTTTCTCGTAGTCTGAAGAGGAGCCGCCGTTCTTGGAATTTAGCTCAAGAGGGATAGCATCGGTTGGAAGAGATTGGAGGAAAGATGGAAGAAAGACAGAAGGCTAGAGTAAAAATGCAAGAAGACAAGGGAGGTTTGTGGTTGCTATCTTGCATATTGGGATGCATTGTTCAGGTTTAGTGAAAGGGATTTTTCTTGCTGGCCATTGCGTTGATGATTCTAGTGAGGGAAGTTGGTCCTTTTTATAGGCCGAGATGTGGAAGAAGATAAGATCATGGAATAGTAAAAGACCTGTTGCAATTAAAGTGATTGGTACGAATTGTTTGTCGAAAGGGTGCACGCCATGTGAATACAGTTCATTATGTCAGATGCACAGTTTCACGTGAAGTGTCATCTAGAAGCTTGCAGGCATGAGAGATGAGGAAACAATCCGGCGCATGGAGATTCCATACCCCGGCTTGGGGGGGCATGTGTTGACACCAAATTTTGGCCCAGAGCCCATTGTCAGTGAGTAACAGGGTTTGCGTTGGGTGGAAAGAGTTTGTGTATGAAATGGTGGCCCACAGGTGATCATGAAGCCGAAGAAATCACGAAGACGTGCATACACGTGTGGGCTTGTTTATCCTTTTTTAATTCTTTTTCTAGATTTAGAAAGGTTGATCTAGTTGTGGACGAGTCGGAGTCTTGCCTCGGGTGTATAATTATAAACCCAGGTGCTTGTAATCAGATATCAATCAATACAATCACTTTTCGGCGCATCGCCACAACTTCTCGACGAGATTTACGTCGACATCGGCGTCCATCGGGGCTCCGGTTTCGACTTGGATTTTGTCAGGTAAGCGCATCGATCTTTAGTATGTCGACTTGTCCATATTAGAGATTGATGTGGCTGCTAGTTATCCGGTAATTTAGATTAATCTAGGGCTCAACGTTATGCATCGACTACATGGAATTGTTTAGGACCTGGTCTAGTTCTTTGTTACGGTTAGTTGACTTGTCCTAGCCGCGACCTTGTTGTCGATTGCCGATGCCGATCTTCTGTTTGATCTAGTTATTCGAGTCACGGTTAAGGTGCTTAGTTGATTAGATCTGTTCTTAGCAATTGGGTGATCAGTTTGACTTGTCCTATTTGCTTCGCTTAGTTGACGTGTCCTCGGCGAAACAATTGCTAAGAGTTAGATTTATTTTGGTTAAGTATCTGGGACCGGTTGTTGCAGATTATACTCGTGTTTTTGCCGATCGTGTAGAACAGTTTGACGTGTCCTGTTTTACTTCACTTAGTTGACGTGTCCTCGGAGAAACGATCGTTAGATTATGGGTATGTTTAGCTGCTATTGGTTTAACCGTTCTTTCGGGGTGTTTAGCCGATTGCTTATCACGTTCAAATCTATGCTTGCATGCTTAAAAAATCTTATTGTTCCTGTTCAAGTAGAGGTTTGAACCTTGTTTGCCGATGCCGATTTACTTTACTATGATGCTTGCCGATAGCTACTTGTCGATTACATGCTATGCTGTCCTTTGCCGTTTGCCGATTCTGATGCATGTTTTACTTAGTTATCGTGCAAGTATTTACTGTTGCGAACATGCCGATTCGTTTCTAGCCGACAGCCGAGCATTTATTATAACCTTTTGTTTAATCACTAACATCGGCTGCGGTTACGCATCGGCCTGTCCGGGGCCGATAGCCCAGGAATTTTACACGCTTTTCTTTTCTTTGTCGATTTGCAGGGAAAATCGACTGGCACGCACGGGAATTCACCGCGTTCCAAGTTTGGTCCTGAACAAAATGAAGCAAATCTCTCAGGCCGTGTGTGAAAGTCACATTTTACTGCCAACACATTGCTGTTGTAGAAAGCGGGCAGTTGGCCGTATACTGCCTTGGGCATGACGCTCACACTAGCTCCAAGGTCACATAGTGCGCGGGAGAAGTGGTGGCTTCCAATCGAACACGGGATGGTGGGACACCCCGGATCTTTCTTCTTTTCTGGTGGAGTGTTCAAGATGGCAGCACTACACTCCTCGGTGAGCTTCACCAGTTCTGTAGATGGTATGGGGCGCTTGTTGTTGAGGATTTCCCGGAAGTATCTCGTGTATGTAGGGACCTGCATTTAATCAAGCAAAGGGATGTGCACATATATATGCCTGATGGCTTCAACAAACTTATCAAAACGCTCATCTACGGTGAGCTTCTTCCTGCGGTCAGGGAAAGGTAATCCTGTTGTATCAAAATATTCATGAGGAGCCATCTTAGGCAGCTCCTTCCCTGCTGGAGGATCCTCCTTTGCCTTCTCCTTCTTCTCAGGGGCTGGCCCTGGAACTTTCTTCTCTGCGCCCTTGGGGTAAGGAGGATCTATGGTAGATCTTCCACCCCTGGTGGTGATGGCACTCACATTCTCCCTTGGGTTAACCTCGGGTTGCCCCGGAAGTTGCCCCGCACGAGAAGCGTGTACCGCAGAGGCATTTGAGCTATTTGTGTTTCTAGCATTTTATTACGGCTCAGCTGGTTCTATAGGGCGGTACTGAATGACTCTAGATTGGCATCTATGCTCTCTAAGGCTTTATCAGTAAAAAGGAACTTATTACTGATGCCTTCGTTGATTTTAATTTGGCCTAGCACAAGCTCTTTAAAAGAAGGTTCAGAACGAGAAAAGTAACAACTAGATCTAGCAAGCGATTACTTAGACAAAGGATCAAGCTAGGACTACGTTATGCATAAGCGTTCGTCGCTCAAGAACGAGCGACGAACGATGAACGATGAAGACCGATCATCGTTAACCGATGATCGAGTATGAACGAACGATGAACGATCATGAACGAACATCGATGAACGATGAACGAACGATGAACGAACATGAACGAACGAAGAACGTTCATCCAAGATCAAGGATGAACGATGAACTAGCATAAGCACATAACTACTACAAGAACGATGATATTCCATTGATAAATAAATAAGTCTTACAAAGAGAGTAAAAGGATACAAGGGAATATACCCCAAACTCTCCAAGGGACTTGGGAGCCAAAAGGGCAGCCCAACTACTCAGCCTAAGCCTAACTAGAGAGCCTCTAGCTCTGGATGTGTGGAGGAGGGAATGAGCCTCTTGTGTTATGTGTCTTCAAAGGAGGGGGGTACCCCTTTATTTATAGCCTCCCAAAGGCGGTGGAGTTGAGGCGGTTCCAGATATTTTGGGCATTGATTGCAGGGGGAAGGTCGGTTCCAAACCGCCATAAAAAGATCGACCCAGGAGGGCCACTTGGCAGGTCGGTCGACCCAGGGTTTGGGGTCGGCCGACCCAGGCCTGGCCCCTCCAGGGCTGGGCTTTGACAGGTCGACTCCCCATGGTCTTTAAGCTTCATATCCAGGTGCGTGGCCTCAGTTGATATTCTGGTGGGTTCTGGGCCTTTAATCCTTGAATTATATTCCCGCGGCAAGCGTCGTTTGATGGAAGTGTTGGAATCGTCGCTTTGGGGCATGTTTACACCTGGAATTCCCTGTTTTCCACCTGCACGTCCAAATCTAGAGGTACACGTGGAACTAGGTTATTTGATAACAAAATGCAAGTAACAAGTGTTAGTTCTTCCTTGTTTATAGGGCTAATTGACGGTCAAAAACTGGGTCTAAGGACCGTCAACAGGGGTATTATTTGCAAATGATCTATATCTATAGTCTATCAAGCTTCAAGACAAGATATTGATCATTGCAATTCTATAATATTCATCTTCATGATCAGAACAATCCATCAATCAATCTTGATTCTCTATTAGGGATAATCACACCAATATTCAATTACCTTCTGTGGTAACGTAGGAAATAATCATTCTTGTGCTAGCTTGTACTTTCTGAGTACTTATACTATTAAGGTATTATGATTCCTTATTCATATAGTCGGGTCTATACTATCTTCTGGGATAGATGGTGTTATTTAAGATTCGATTGGTAAGTCATTTCATGACTCATTCCTTCAAGGATATTCTTCAGGAAATGATTCTCTTCTGTGAGATATATTTTCTCTCTTGCGAGAGGCTCTATGAGAGACTTATGTCATTATTCTAAGAAGACATTATATGTCGCGGTAATTCTCTTCAGGAATTATTCATCGACCTTCGAGGATCTTGTCATTTGGATTTACAAAATCCTGTGACTAACTGCATATTCATTCATTCTTCATATTTTCGCCAGAGATGCAGCAGAACTTCATTCTTTGTTCATAGTATGTGAATATCAGTCTTTCACAGACTTATGAACCATATACTTTCACCATTTTATGATTGTTGGCGGCTGTTATAGCAAGAAATGACCGCCAACATACCGGTAAATAAAAGGTAATTCACCAAGATTCTGTGCACATTAGGTTAGGATAATAAATTTTCACAAGTTTTGGTGAGTTTTGGATGCAGGAGTGAATTATGGAGAAAGTGGGCCCGTGTTGCAGAAAACACAGGCCGACCGGCCCCACCAGTAGGCCGGCCGGCCCCACTTGGCCCCCAAAGGCCTCGGCCTTTCTCCAGTGGGCCTTGCACAGGCTCCACACGACGATTACAGAGCCCAACCCGGAGATGGGCAACCGACCTTCTCCAGAGCAGGCCTTGGGCCTTGACTTGGCCCATACTCAAACTCTGCCGCCCCCGCCAAGTCACCGACTAGACAACCGCCTTCAGGAGCAAATCTGGAGCGTCCATGAGTGAGGCGGTGGCGAACCGCCACAATGGGTGGCCGGCCGCCCCCCCCCCCCCAGGCCGGCCGGCCTGTCTTGGCGGTCGAGCCACTCCACCTTGCTGCACCAGTGGCTATAAGTACCTGCACGTCATCTGGTGCTATAAAAGGAGGAGCTCGGCAGCAGAACGGGGGCACCTCATTCAAGTAGCTCTTTTATTTCTTGTTTTTAGTTGTAGAGTAGATATAGTAGTAGTGTTACTCTGTGAGTTAGAGTAGAAGAGAGTAGAGCGAGAGCTCTCTCGGGATTCCGAAACTCTGCCGGAGTACTGGTATAGTTCTCTGTATCTTTACTCTAGTACTTTCCTTACTTGTTTAATTATTTAGTTTTATCTTTATTTATATCTTTTTAGTAGATTATTTACTTAGCCTATTTATTCTGCTAAGTTATGGCATTTATGATATCTATCGCGGGATTCGTGATTATGTCTGTAAAGGTAGACGTGGGCCTCCGTCGGAGATGGCGTCCGCGCTTGGCGCCGCCCTACCGATCTGGAATTAGATAGGCTGCTCTGTTGATCAGGAGTAGTACCTCTGGGCTAGCTTTAGGCGCGGTGCTTAGAAACTAGCCTGGCACGAGTTGCTTTCTAACCCCACGGATTTGTTAGTGGTAGCCGCGAGTGCATGTGACAGCTGCACCGGTCTCTATAGTCCACCACGTTCGGGTTAGTCTTATAGGGATGTAACAGCTGAAGCTTCTAGGGTAGGTAACTAGCGGTATCGGTTAATGCCCTGGACCGACAGTGCCCCGAAGTGATAGACTTGTATGTGCCATGCTTATCTTGAGTAAATAATCTTTGTAGACTATCTGCTAGAAAATGTAAGATAAACACTTAGGAATCCTTAACTCTATCTCGTTGTCCTCCCAGTTTAACCTGCTAACCCACTACCCCGCTAACTGTAGTTTAGGTGTAGCTTACTTGTTTGAGTGCCAAAAATACCAAAATATACTCCTTGTATCTTACCCCTGCTATAAGTATAATTGTCGTTATTTGTATGACAAGTACTCTACTTTGTTACATTTCAATATCCTATAAGCTCTACTTCCCTGCGGAAAATATAAATACGATAACCCTGGAATACTCCAAGGTGAAGTGCTACAATGGTGTTTCGTGCGCTTGCGGAATTAATGAAAATTAATCTTACGCATAAGAACCGCCAACAAGCATTTCTGGCACCGTTGCCGGGGAGGTAGTAGCTAGGATTTTGAATGTGCAAAGTAACTTGTTGTAGAATAACATCACTTACTTTTGCGGGCTTACCCTTGTCCTGTTTTCTTGTGTGGAATTAAACAGGACGGTATATGACTGGTTTCGACATACCAGCCAATTTCCAAGCCTATCCAGAACAATTCTTGAGAAGGGCGCGAGCTAGACTCACCCCTCCTTCTGCGAGGAGTACGCAGAAAGTTCTGGCTCTCGAAGGATCAACTTCACCAGTGGTTGAGCCCTCTACCTCGACATCCAACATGGGCGACCCCGTTGAGAAGACGATCCAGGACTTCTCCGCCCCAACCATGGAGAATGTCTGTGTGGGTCCACAACCTTGCCATTACTGATTCCAACCGGCAGCGCTGAACTCCCGCCAGACCGCGTGTCCCACTCGCTACCATTGAATTGCTAGATTTGCACGAATCCTAAAGCGCGCTAGCCTGAAGTTTAGGGTAGCGCGCGCTGGATATAGGAATACCCTATCTCAAAGCATGTCTGCTAAAAACTCTGTTAACGTAATGGCTGGCCCAAGGAAAGCCCAGGTCAAAAAGCCCATCTGGGTGTTAACTGTTTGTCCTCGCCACCATTGCTGCCATTTCTTTCCCATCTGCCGCCGCTGTCGCTTCCCTGCCCGCCATCGAACGCCAGAGCGGCCACCCTCCCAAGCAGTAGGTCTCGCATGTTACGTGGCCAGCTTTGTCACCATGACGCTTTCTGGTCTGAACTACATCTTTTCCGACTGCCACCCGCTACCGGTGCCTCCAGCCGCCTCCACGCTCTCGTCAACTGGACCTCAACGTCAGGGGTGGCTGCACCGGCGTCACCTCCGCATGGCGCACCAGCTCATTGGCTGGACCCAGCCATCTTGGATAGTTGTTCCCGCATCGCCTCCTCGAAGCAAAGATGGTTGTGCCTTATCGATCTTGCGTGCCACCTTCGCAAGAATGCCGCTCGTCGGGTACGGACCGGCCACAGGGTACCTTCCATTAATTAATAGACATGTAACGGAGCAATTGTAAAGCGAGCCTAGCTCAGCTGGTTAGGTTCTTTGTGGTGGAACCAACCCACTCACATTCAAGTCTTAGACTTGGCACGGGACGTCCCCGTCGACAGCGAGACGCCCGTGGTAACTTCGTAAATTTCAAGATCAGCCGGCTCAGTCTTTCGGAGGCGCTCATAGGGGTAGGGTTGCATGCGTGTGTTCATAGGTGTGAGTACTCTTTGTGAGTGTCTACGTCTGTACTGTGTTTCACACAAAAAAAAGAAAAAATGTAACAGAGCAATTAACAGAAGTGTGCTTATTTGCTTTGAGATACGCACTGTTTTTTTTTCTGAAAAACATGGGAGCACGACTCGTAGATCTATTAACTTATTAATAGACCAAGAAAAGAAGCCCTCATGTTCACCCTCAAAGGCCTAAAAATTCCCACGTTAATCCAAGAAAATAAGAAAAAAATATTACCCACCACTGCCATTATGAAATTTTAGTCTAAAATACCCTCCGCAAATTTAAAAAATTACCCACGTCTGCCATTAAAAAATAGCCATACCCCAATATATGTTTGTAAATAATAAACCTTTGCTTTCCATATAAGAAGTCTGATCCATAGGTGACATTTACGTGGGAGATTGACTTGGGAAGCACCATGCATGCTAGAAAAGCTGTCGTGAGACATCCTAATTCTTTGGCTTAAATAAAAAATATAAAGAACAGAATTATCTATGCAATAGAAGAGTCCAAGTCAAATACTAATTAGCGAATAAAGTTGGGTCAGCCTGAGAGAAGGTATGGATGAATATATGCTGATAAAGCGCAACGAATCAATATAAGTCGCGACAAAACAAATTATGGAAAAAAATGGGAGGTGTATATTATTAAATTGCATGGAAAAACATCAAGTCTGTTGAGTTTGCTTGGTTTAATAAAAGATGCTATTAATTGACCAAGAAAAGAAGCCCTCACGTTCACCCTCAAGGCCTAGAAATTCCCATGTTAATCCGAGAAAATAAAAAGAAAAAATTACCCACCATCATGAAAATTTTAGTCTAAAATACCCTCTGCATATTAGAAAAATTACCCACGTCTACCATTGAAAAAAATAGCCATACCCCAATATATGTTTGTAAATAATAAACCTTTGCGTTCCATATAAGAAGTCTGATCCATAGGTGACATTTATGTGAGACATTTGTCGTAGTAACGCTATCGACGGGAGAGAACAACAACAAAAGTAGACAAGAGGCGAGACACAATGTAGGGTGGAGCCTTCTCTTTATTATTCTGAATAAACTTGTCAATTACATCATGGGGTGCTCCACTATTTACACTCGGGATAGGGGGTCTCCTTTCCTACTAGGAGAGAGAGTCCTTTGGTAAATTGCCCACATATGGAGTAGGACTAGGATAGGTTCTTCTAGAACTTCCTTTCCTCCTCCAACAAGTATTATTATTATAACACTCCCCCTTGGGCATTTTACGACGACACACATGTCTCTTTAAAAACTCCTTCATAAAAACCCAGTGGGAAAAAATAGAGAAAAGAGTACATGGTACCGTAGCTTCATATTGCACACATTGTCTCGTTAAAAACCTCTTCTTGAGAAACCTCAGGTAAAATCTCAACGAGGGAAAAAGAGTACAATGTTTAATTCTTCTAGAATTCACTAAGTTGTCTTTCTAGACTTCAGTGATAGGGATTATGTGCTCAGGGAAGTTCTCCCCCTGATATACACACTTCTCTAAGCCTTCTCATGCCTTCGTGTATGAGTCACCGAAATCTCTTCATTCTGATGCATTTCATGCATAATGAGAATTCAGGTGTAAGGTGTTCCACGACCTTTGACTTAGTATGTCCCTTTTGTATTTGTGCAATAATCTTTCTGATTTCATTCTCAAATGATCTGTATCTGTAGTCTCTCAAAGTTCAAGAAAAATTATGATCATGTTATTCCTTTTCATCCAAGTGCATTCTTGGGATGCCACATGCTGGGCAATAACACAAATGGTCTATATTTCAAAATATAGTATGTCATGCATCAAGCCATAACATTCATCATTGCAAATCTGTAATTTTCATCCTTCATGATCAGAACAATTCCTCAATCTATCTCGATTTTCTATAGGGGATAATAACCATCAATATAACCTTTCGTGGTAATGTAGGAAATCATCATTCTTGTGCTAGCTTGTACTTTTTGAGTACATATACCTTTAAGGTATGATGATTCCTATATAGTCGGGTCTAGACTCTCTTCTGGGATAGATGGTATAATTCAAGATTCGATTGGCAAGTCATTTCATAACTCCTTCCTTCAAGGATATTCTCAAAAAATGATTCTCACCATGAGATTCATTCTCTCTTGCGAGAGGCTCTATGATATTTATATCATCCTTCAAGACGACATTATACCTCAGAGTCTTATGTCATTCTTCCAAGAAGACATTATATGTTGCGATAATTCTCTTCAGGAATTATTCATTGTCCTTTGAGGATCTTGTCATTTGGATTTCCAGAATCCTGTGGCTAACAGCATATTTATATTTCGCCAGAGATGCAGCAGAACTTCATTCGTATTATGAGAATATCAGTCTTTCAGAGACTTACGAACTATATACTTTCACCATTACGGTTCATATCCTCAATTGCATTCTTAATTGACCCGATTGTAACGCAGGCAGGCGTCTGTGCCATGGACTTTGTTGCCGGATCCGAGTTCTCTACTTTCATGAGAGAAACAATTGCAATTCATGAGGAGATGTTGTACAACTTTTCTTCTATTCTCATATTCATCGATTGTTCTGCATTCCCAATACTTCTGTGTGCACAATGGTTGGGTTCTCATCTTCACGATGATCACTCTTGTGAGCTTCTTAATCCTTCTTCATGAGGTGCTCTCTTCAAGAGTGGGAGGAGTTTCATAATTATTGCAATGACAAGTGTCCGTTGATTTAGAGTCCAAAGGCGTCCCAATAGATTTTAGATCAACGACAAACAAGTCGACCGGCGATATAAGCACAAGTGTCCATGTGTATATCACACGCAGTATTCGGTTTACTTCATGTAAACTTAACTTCTGGTTACTCCTCTCTTCAAGATTATTCTGGCATTACGCTTCATGCGCATATTCAGTGCGTGATTCCATTCCTGCTTCAAGCTTCCAAGGAATGATAATGTAAGGCATTCTTTCTGGGTCCATTCTCCCCCTAATGCCAATATTATAGCATACAATCTCTAGTGATATCCCCTATCATAGGCATTCAATTGATATAACGTCCAGGTTATATCACCAAACTTCAAGTGGGAGCCCATTCATGTATGCAAACATGGTGAAAATATTTGCAAAATATTTACGCACTTATATGCAGTGAGCTAGACATGCTTGGCATTCTGAATTGAGACTTTCTATCATGTCAAAATGAAAATGATAATGTCTAGCTTCTTTTTCATCGCAACGAAAATGGATTTAATTGCATAAATCATAAACTCCAAATAAAACACTTCAAGGTCAAATAAACACTTCAAGGTAAAAGAAACAACAAGTTTTAAAACATGCAAGGAATTTTATTCTTCTAGAATATTTGATTGCCAACATTTTCAATGTTTAATCCAATCATCCAGGACTAGATCATGTCTGTTAGATTTTCTGATATATCCACATATTTCCTATGCCATCATCAATCAAAATTCTCCCCCTTATCACACCATCACTAAACTTCAAGTTCATTGGATGCTTCTTGCATTCGCTACGACACAATGCATGTATCATAGGCTGCAATTATACTACTAGTATAACAATAATTAGTGTGAAAACTCACATATGTACCATTCTTGTACACAATATTCTCCAAAATCATGTGAGTAGGGTAGATTGTGATAAAAATACTTGCATTGGCATGTGCTTCTAATTTCCATTCTACCTGCTTGGTAGTAATGCACAAAGAACTTATGCAGTAACCTACAAGGTTATATGTGGCTTCATAGTGGACAAATATCATTGCAGATGATTAATACTAACAGACTTAGTAAATCATTATGTTCAGCATATAATCCATATATTCCAAGCGAAATTTAACAAGTATACTTCTGGTATTAAAACAAAGGCAAGAAAAATCAAGCCAAATCCAAGCTACATATAGACTGCAAGCTATATCGTAGATAAAGAACAAATTCAATTTGCAACCGAGAATATTATATGCATGCTTCAGGCTTAAGCTTCAAGCTAATATCTCTTCAGGATAAAATAAATGCTCACTCTTCTAAAAGTTTGCATGATCCATCTAATTCTTTCAAGAATTATAAACTTAATGCACCTCCATATAACAACTACTACTTGGTAGTTTATTTTAAATTTAGAAGACTATGCCGAGTCCCCATACACATATTTAATTCATCACTAAAATGATCATCCTCATCCAGGAGGTTATCGTCGGGAGCTATATTTTCAGAATTCTCGCTCAAGCATTCAAGGTTTTAGTGATGATATCTATGAAACTACAACCAGTCTTCTATGATTGTATTGTCTCTTCTTCATGAGAGCTATAGTAAACAGATTTTATCTTCAAGATTTTTGTCCAATAATCCTGTTATACTAGCTGCAAGCTTCCTAGTATATGCATTCTCAAATTCTTCTATGAATTTGACGAATATTGTGCCACTGACCAAGTATTCTGTACTTAAGACAATGGTAATAGTCTGGATTAACTTATGTTGCTAAATAATTCACTTTCGGTTTCTACGTGATCCCAGAAGTTTATGCATTCAACAGCAACATAATTCCTAAAGTGTAATGATATGAAATTTCAAGTCATCTCAAATACACTGACATTCCTGTGCCAATATTTGGGTTATCTTCTTGATTTACTCATTCGGCGAGTCCCAAAAATATTTTAGGATTATTCCAATTCAATTTACTTTATACCAAAATATCGCACAACTACTAATTGTTCTGCAAAAGTAGCATGCAATTCACCCTTCTTGGGTTGCATAATTCTTCAAGAAATATCTCACTTCTAGGAACAATTTTGGTATTTTTAGTGACCAGACTGGATAGTAACCATGCAGGGTTTAATAACCATTCTAGGTCAATCAGGATTTTTATTCTACTAGAAAATGGAACAAATGATTCAAAATACATGTGCATTTAAGTTTACTACATGTAAACAAGTAAATGGATGCAAAAGTAATGGATACAATTCTCGGAAGCATTGTAGCAATAAGGTAAAAGAAAAACCAAAGCTTGACACATAGACTTCAAGCTATTATGTATTAAAAACGAGGTCTCTACTAGAGATTACATTAATCCACTTAAATCAATTCAGGAATCAAGACTAATTGCATTACTACTTCTACAATTACCATCTACTAGATCGGTATTATGGACTATTTCGAGTCCCTATGCACGGCTTCTAATTCATCACCAAGAAGATTATCCTCATTCATGAGGTTATCATCCAAAGCTCAACTTTCAGAATTGCAGCTTGATCCTTCAAGGTTCTTGGTCTCATATTGTGACGTACCTTCCATCTACAAGATGTTTTCATTCTTCTCTTCAATAATTTGTGAAGACTCCTTCAACTTCAAGCTACATGCTTTTAATGAGGTTGACTTCCTTCTAGGAATTCTTCTTCTTACCATGAAGTTCTTGGTACAATTCGATAAAGTGCTTGGGTGTTTTTCTACACCTATAACAATCTTGATCTTGTTTACCGTATGCTTCCTCTTTAGGCTGCTAAACCTTAGCATTCTTATTCTTCTTGAATTGTCAGGCTTTACCTTTACCTTTCTCAGGTGCCTTCTATTGGCTCTTCCCCTTATCATTCTCCGTGAATAATGTAGCATTCGGTGCTATTTAGCCAGTGTAACAAGACGTATGATCCTACAAGATCGTCTCATTCTCCCCCTGATCATACTTCAAGTCATTACTCAGGGTTACTGGCTACTCACATAAGCGAGCTTGGGGTGTTAGGTAGAGAGTTTTATGTATGAGCTTGTTTTTACCAAGTTCAACGTCACAAATCTTCATGTGAGTGACGATCTCATACTATACGGTATTATAATCCACAAATGTCTTGTAATGTTGAAAGCGTAGGTGCTGCCATTCACGCTCAACTATTTAAGAAAGATTTCATCTTCTCAAAGTGCTCATTCAGAGAGCCCCACAAGACCTTTAGACTATTTTCATTCATTATTCATTCTGCAGGAAAATGCTTAAGTGATGACTCAGGAAATCCAGTGCCTCAGATTTATCCACTTCAGTTGGATCAATATCCTCATTCTTGAGTTTAATCATCTTCAAGAGATTTTTAACACTCAAGAGGATTTCATCATCATGTGATCAAGATAAATAGTTAAAACCATTCAAGATAAGCACATCGAATTCATGTTTCACAAATTGAGACATCTACAAGATATTCATATGAAAGTGCATAGGTTTACTTCTAGTAAACAATTTGTAGAATGCAAAAAGTAGCGGATCAAAAACTCGAAGAAAAGACCTAAAACCATGTTTCTATGATTAAAGGCACATTTTAATCATGTTTTAATTCATTATACATGATATGCATGATATCAGATCAAGAACACAGTAATTATGCACAAACAGGAGGTTCAAACAGCGAAAACAGCAAGTTATTATGTTTCTGACATAAAATTTCCTAAAACCCAAGGTGTTATCTGCAAAATAACAGTGTTCAGCCCTTTTCTAGAGACTACAGGGTCTATTTTGCAAAAAAATCTGGGTCAAATCGTAAATTCAGAACAATTTGGACCTATTTGCAAAAAAATTAGGACTGCGGGTTCTATTCTGGAAAAATTCAGGGGCTTTTCTACAAGAATTCATAGCCTAGCCGCAATTTCTTCAAATTTCAGGGGGTTTTCAGCAAATTTCTGATCTTTCTATTTTCCTCGCGATTTTCTTTTGCTTTTCAGAAACCGGCCGGCCTCATGGGCCGGCGCACCGGCCTGCTAGGCCCATGAAGGCCCATTTCGGCCTACCAAGCCGGTACAAGAGGGAGGAGGATTAGGGTTTCCAAACCCTATCCTCACTCGCCTCCCTCTCTCCCTCATTTTCCTCCTCCTCTCCCGGTGCGGCGCGGGCGATGCGACGGCGCGGCTCGCAGCTGGCCATCGCCATGGAGGCGAAGGAGCTCCGCCTGCTGGCGGGGATACGGCGAGGGCCCGCGTGGCCGTGTGCTGCGGCGCGCGGGCTGTGGCGGGTGGTCGCGCGCTCAGATCCAGCGGCGTGCGAGGCGGCGGCGTCGTGCGGTGACGCGGTGGGGTGAGGCGGAGGCATGGTGGCGGCAGGCCGCTGCTCCCGCGAGGCGAGGAAGAGGATCGACGGCCGATTCGGCGGCGCGAGGCGGGAAATACGACGGCGAGTCATTATCGCCGTGCTCCGGTGCGCGGGGCCCCTCCATCCGGTGGAGGGAGGCCTTCGGTGGGTGGTGCCGCCGGCAGATCCGGTCGCCAGCGGCCAGAATCGGTGGTCCTCGGGTCGCCGCGGCCTTGCAGTGGCCGGAGACGGCGACTCGACGGCGATACGGCGCACGCGAGGAGGAAGACGGGGCGGCGGGCCCCGCGCAAATCCGGGCGGGTCAGGGCTGGACCTCGGCCGGTTGCGGGTTGGATCTGACCGGATCTACTTGGATCTGAGACGGGCCGGTCTTCAAGCTCGGCATGATGCGGCGGTTAGGGTTAGGGTTCCGACGAGTTCTAGATCTCGTTGGGTTAGGGTTAGGGTTCATCCTATCCCTTTTATTTTTTACTTTTTTCTTATTCCTTGCTGTGATGCATGTATGTGTGCCGGCGACTTGCAGGTCGTCGGGTTTGTGCATGTCTTGGCCGCGGCGGTGCATCGCCGGCAGCGGTGGCGGCTACCAGCCCCACCAACTGTGTGTAATGCAATGCTAGATGATCCCTAATTCTAGGTGTAGGGATGCGGTAAACTCAGTTTAGAAAAACTGAGGCCAGATGCAAGAGGATTTCGATCCATGGCTGCAACGAGCCATCGCGATCAACACTACGACTAGGTCGATCAGCGAGTTTACCTTAGGATTCAAGATGCATCAATATGTATACCATCCACTGGACTATCGCGTAGGACAGAGCCAAGGACTTAACCGGTAGGGCGTATACATGCAGTTCTTCAGGACTCCATGTAGTCGTTCCCCGTCAACAGCTTCGCGTTGGCGCGGACGTCGATGTCGTCGAGCACAGAAATCGAGGCGGTTCGATTCCCGAGGCGGCGCGAATCCCGAGGTGGCGAGTTGAGCAACTCGCCGACTCCTCCTGGCGACTTCGACGGCTTCTTCCTCTACTAGCTCCGTAGAGCGTGCTGATAACGTGTTGTAATAACGCTATCGACGGGAGAGAACAACAACAAAAGTAGACAAGAGGCGAGACACAATGTAGGGTGGAGCCTTCTCTTTATTATTCTGAATAAACTTGTCAATTACATCATAGGGTGCTCCACTATTTATACTCGGGATAGGGGGTCTACTTTCCTACTAGGAGAGAGAGTCCTTTGGTAAATTACCCACATATGGAGTAGGACTAGGATAGGTTCTCCTAGAACTTCCTTTCCTCCTCCAACAAGTATTATTATTATAACAAGATTGTCTTGGGAAGCACACGTGCATGCTAGAAAAGCAATCGTCAGACATCCTAATTCTTTGGCTTAAATAAAAAAAATATAAAGAACAGAATTATCCATGCAATAGAGGAGTCCAAGTCAAACACTAATTAGCGAATAAAGTTGGGTCTGCCTGAGAGAAGGTATGGATGAATATATGCTGATAAAGCGCAACGAATCAATATAAGTCGCGACAAAACAAATTATGGAAAAAAAATGGGAGATGTCTATTATTAAAATTGTATAGAAAAACATCAAGTCTGTTGAGTTTGATTGGTTTAATAAAAGATGCAGGTATGTTATGATTGACATAATCTGTAAGTAAGTATTCAATAGAGTGACAAGGAAATATTTTATTTCAAATACCATGAGTTCATATAATATTTATTATTTTATATTGTTCCCGTGATTCATATTTTATTCTATCTCACACTTACATTATACTTATATGTTCACTATTCTGAGACCATATATCTTTGTCGGCCAGTTGCCACAATGATGATCTTTTACATTAGTGGATATTTCAATATTGCATTCGGATGTTTTAGTTACAACAAACATGCTATACTCGAATTATATTGGTCGGATCTTACAAGCGGGGAATAAGGCAACAAGGTCCCATTAGATTAGGAATCACATACAATGGATAGCTAAGAGACAATCTGAGGTAAATGATAACTCATCACACACTCAAATTGACAGACTTGGTGAGAAATGATTCCAATCAATTTTAGCTATGTTAGATATGTATTACTATAAAAATAATAATAATAAAAAACTATGTTTAAACTCTTGAAATAATGTAAAAATAATTTAAATAGTTTAACAAATCTAGCCGCGCAAATGCGCGGGCAGCCATACTAGTTAATTATATAATAACACAAGTCAACAATTTGACCTTACAAAAAAAACTAATTGTTGTTCAGCCATTATTATTTTTTCTGATCTTACCCTCGTCATAACAAAATACTAGCTAGTACCGGTGGATGGAAAACAATCGATCTGAACCGTCAGATGAAAGTCCTCTAGATTTATCCCTATACTAGCAAATTGCCCGTGCGTTGCTACGGGATCGAAATATTTTTCACAAGATACCGTACTTGATTAATCTACTACAAAATTGGACAACTGGATCAAATAAGAAGAAATTTGAATATGGTAAAACGACATTGGCACCTATTTCGTTTCTTTTTTCATTATGTCAAATGACAACAGTTTTTCCTTCCCATGTTGATACGACTTCCACCTCTACCTTGTTGCGCACATATAAACTTTTTTTTTCGAGTTGCACAAATATAAACTTGCTACCGGAATGAAAAAATAACCTCTAAGCAATTAGTCATGTAGCTTACGGAGGAAGCTCTCGCAATCCAAATCCAATACCCAAGAAATAGAACAAGAAAAAATCAAATTATCTTGATGAGAGATTCTTTTAAGGAGGGTAGACTGTAACATCCTGGGCCCTAGGCTGTTGTTTTTAAGAAAGCTAATCGCTCATTAACCTAAGCTATGAAAATTTAAAATATCTTAGATGGATTTTTTTCCAAATAAAACGATAACTTGACTCCTTTCAGCTTTAATACATAATTTTGTTACAATTTCGATTTGAGATGTTTTATTCAAATTTTCAAGTGTTTGGATTTGGTTTCCCTGATTGGATTTAAATGAACGTTTGGTATGTTATGGATGTTTCATAAGTTTGAAAAACCATGTTCATGCATGCCATTTCTTTTTTTTCTTTTTTCTTTTTTTTTTTGCGAAGGGATGCATGTCATTTCATATATATTGTGACGCATCTCGACAAGGGCTAGGATGTGTAATACAAGACAACAAGGTTGTGGCATATGCATCAAGACAGTTGAAGGTGCATGAGAAAAACTACCCAACCCATGATTTGTAATTGGCAGCCATAGTGCATGCCTTGAAAATTTGGAGACATTACTTGATTGGAAATAAGTGCCTGATTTACACAGATCACAAGAGTTTGAAGTACATTTTCACTCAAAATGAGTTGAACCTGAGGCAAAGAAGATGGTTAGAATTGATAAAGGATTATGAACTAGAGCTCCAGTATCACCCAGGGAAGGCCAGTGTAGTGGCTGATGCTCTGAGTCGCAAAGCTCAATGCAACAATGTTCAGAAAATTTCATGGGAACCAAAGTTGGAACAAGAAATGCAGTGTTTGAACTTACAAGTTGTTGAGCAAGGCTGCATCAACACATTGTGTGTGCAACCAACCATGGAAGTTAGAATTAAAGAAGCACAAGCAAAGGATGAGGAACTCCAGGAAATAAAGGTTAAGACTGGAATAAGTAAAGCCCCTGGATTTCGAGTGGATGAAAACGAAACACTATGGTACGAAAACAGAATGTGCATACCCAAGAGTGATGACTTACGTCAACTCATCATGAACGAGGCGCATAACTCTGCCTATTCTATTCACCCAGGAGCTACCAAGATGTATTATGGATTTGAAGCAGAAGTATTGGTGGAATGGAATGAAAAAGGATATTGCCGAGTTTGTTGCCCGTTGTGACATATGCCAAAGAGTCAAAGCTGAACAACAAAGGCCAGCTGGATTGTTACAGCCTTTACCTATTCCAGTATGGAAATGGGATGAAATCGGAATGGACTTCATTGTTGGGTTACCAAGAACACAAAAAGGAAATGACTCTATATGGGTCATATTTGATCGACTGACGAAAGTAGCTCATTTCATACCAGTGAAAGCTAATTACAGAGGAGATAAGTTGGCACAATTATATGTGGACAACATTCTTAAGCTACATGGAGTACCAAGCAAGATTGTGTCAGATTGTGGTCCCCAGTTTACTTCAAGATTTTGAAAAAGTTTGCATGCCCTCCTACGTACCCAATTGGATTATAGTTCAGCATATCGCCTACAAACAGATGGACAGACTGAACGAGTAAATCAAATCCTTGAGGATATGCTAAGAGCTTGTGTGCTAACCTATGGAAAAGATTGGGAGAAAAGTCTTGCTTTTGCAGAGTTTTCATATAATAATAGTTATCAAGCAAGTCTTAAAATGGCACCTTTTGAGGCACTATATGGAAGGAAATGCAGAACGCCGTTAATGTGGTCAGAAGTTGGTGAACGGTCTTTATTTGGACCAGCTATCATTAAAGCTACCGAAGAGCAAGTTGCAGTTGTCAGGGAAAATATTAAAGTAGCACAGAGCAGGCAGAAAAACTATGCAGATACTCGACGAAGAGATCTTAGCTTTCAAGTTGGAGATTATGTATAC
This sequence comes from Eragrostis nindensis, assembly GCA_012490785.1. Taxonomy (NCBI): domain Eukaryota; kingdom Viridiplantae; phylum Streptophyta; class Magnoliopsida; order Poales; family Poaceae; genus Eragrostis; species Eragrostis nindensis. Next base: position 129,940 of record JAAXCT010000599.1, read on the forward strand.
CTAAAGGTATCACCCATACGAGGTACTCGAAGATTCCAAATAAGAGGCAAATTGGCTCCTCGCTATATTGGACCCTTTAAGATTTTGAACAGAATAGTAGCTATGGCCTACCGCCTTGAACTTCCTGAACAGATGTCAGATGTGCACAATGTGTTCCATGTGTCGCAACTGAAAAAGTGTCTCAGGGTTCCTGAGGAAGAAGTACGTTTGGAAGCTATGGATCTTCAACCGGATCTTCGATATCAAGAGTTACCAAACAAAATCTTGGATGTTGTGACCCGTCAGACGAGAAGGAATGCCGTCAGATTTTGTCGGGTACAATGGAACAATCACATCGAAGCAGAAGCAACATGGGAACGTGAAGATGACTTGAAGAAAGAGTTTCCCTACCTTTTCGAAGAACTTTCCGAATCTCGAGGACGATATTCTCTTTAAGTGGGGTAAGTCTGTAACACCCTCAATTTCAAGCTCAATAAAAATCAATCAGTTTTTGAACTTTTTAGATTTTTGAGATAATTTCATGTTTACAAAAATAAAGTCCCATTAAAGTAGATGAACAACTAGAATATGAAAATTTTCTAAATAAAAGCTTGTGCTCAAAGAGTTTGTTTCTTTTTTTTTCCTCTATTTGGATTTTATTCGATGTTTGAATCTCCTTCCAAATTTGAAATCCATTCATTTGGCCAAAATAGAAACTCAGAAATTGTTTAACCCTTTCTCCTTTTCTAGGCAAACCTATTTCTCTTTCTCCCGCCGTGGGCCGCTCCTCTCTCTCCTCTCGACCCGCTACGGCCCAGTTCAGCATGGCCCGGCCTAGCCACGTCGTCTCCCTCCTTCAGCCCTCTCCCATTGACACGCCGCCGTCGACGTGTTGCCGCCGCCTCGTTTCGCGCCGGCGTGCCGCCCCTCCAACCGCCTCGCTCTGCCGCCACGTCGCGCTGGCTGAGCTCCGCTCTCGAGAACCTGCAGTGTGGCGCCGCAACGTTGGACGAAGTCACCGCCGCCTTCTTTGACCTCGCCGGATAAGGTCGCCGCCGAGTGGATAAGGTCGCCGCAAATCTTGACCGTCAACGCTTCGCGGCTAAGGCTCTCCCTCTCCGCCTATAAAAGGCTCGAAGCCCCTCGCCGCGACTCCCTCTCCCTCTCCCCCAAACCCTAGCTTCTCTCTTTCCCCCCAACTCCGGCCACCGTCAATCTCCGCCACCAGAGCACCTCCGACCTCGCCAAGCTGCCGGTAAGCTCCGCCGTGCTCCCCTTCCACTCTCCCCATCCATCCTTTTCTCTCTCACTCACTCGAACCGCTCCCTCACCGTGCCGCCACGGCTGCCGCCACAGCCATCTCGTCGCCGGCCACATGCATGGCTGCGCTAGCCTAGGCGAGCATGCGCACAGCTTCCCCGCGCTCGTGCGCACCTCACAGACCCTCAAACCTCGCCCAACACGCAAGGACGCGCGATCCCCTCGCGCACCGCCGTCCTGCTATTGGCGCGGGATACGCGCACCTTTGATGACCGCAAGCGCACGGGTCAGTTGTAGTAGCTTTTCCTTTGAAGAGTATTCCAAGGTTTATCGAATCCAAGGACCGGCAAGCAAACCATAAGCATTCTACTATTAAGCACATCAAACTAATCCTAAGCATTAAGCGCAATTGCATATGACGTTGAACAGGAGAGAAATTGGATGAAGTGTTGATGTGCCGATCGGCGCAAGGGCTGTGCCGATCGGCACAGATAGCGAAACAATAAAATAAGAGAGAATTGCAAAGCCAATAATCTAAGTAAGTGAGTCTTAGCTAGATATGAATGAAGCACACACCAGTAGCACAAGTTGCAGTTCATAGCAAAAGGTAATCTACTATAGTCCAATGAAGCACATCAATCTATCATCTCCTCTAGTCCCGCACCCATGCACCTAAGCTGTTTGCTGCGACCCTGTCACGGCGGCGGCTAATAAGGCAAAGGAAAAGGCACTACAGTGAGCATCTATTAGCATTGCGACACTATTAGATTTCATATGCGATCCTTGTCGACGGCAGCTAATCTACTAATAGAATTAGTTTTCACATGCGATCCTAGGACGGCAACTAATCTACTAATAGCTAAACAAAACCGACAAGATAAACAACGCACCTTTCTGTTGCATCCAAGGATGGTGCCGATCGGCACAAGGGATGTGCCGATCGGCACAACATGACTGTAGCATATTGCAACAAGAAGAAAGACATAGAGGAGAACAAGATCGAAAGAAAACATGAACACAAGACAGATCAATCGATATAGCGCATAGAAAATCATCACAATCACTTACCGTGACGACGACGACATCCGGCTCTTGAACCTTGGTCTAATTGAATTCATAGACTAACTAGACCCTAATTAGAGCTTCACCACGTGGGTTGACTCCTCTTAGAACCCTAGCCATCTCCTCCAACTAGCCAACTAGAAGAAATCTAGACAACTAGGCTACATGGTGAAACTGGCGGCGTAACGCCGCAAGTCTTAGCTCTCAACTCGAAATACTTTGATTATATGACAATGCGTACAAAGGGGGACGTCCCTTGGGATATATATGTAGTGGGGAGGTGCCTGGAGGCGTCCTCCACCCAATCTAGGTCGGTGCCGGTCGGCACAAGGGTTGTGCCGGTCGGCACGAAACGTGTACAACTCGGACTCAATTTTCCTTTTTCGCAGCTCTGCCTTCTAAAAATCATATCTCCACCGTCCGGACTCCAAATGAAGCAAAGTTGGACTCTATCTTGTAGCCCTCGAAAAGATCTACAACTTTGGTATACTTTTGATCTCCATATTCCATCGTCTTCATGCCCAAAATCGCGTTGCAAGATATTCTGTCCTGATTCGGACTTCTCTGTGCAGTACTCATTGCGGGCCTCATATCTCCTAGCTCCGGAGTCCAATTAATGTCATCCGTATGTGTTCGGAAAGCACTCGACGAGATCTTCAACTTTGGTATTCAACGGATTTGCGTTTAAGGTCGTCTTGAACTCCAAATCCTCGTCACAAGATGTTACTGTCCTGGACTCCGCGAAAATCTCCAGATTTCGAGAATATTTTGGGTGAGCCTTCTAGAAGACTTGGAAACCAAGCAAATGAGTTTGGGCCTTGCGTGTTGGGCTTCATGGACGTCCAAGGAGTGCTTGAGGTGCCGCGGGCTAAGGCTTCGACCCGTCGTTGATGTATAATTCGCCCCACTTGCTTTATATGTCGTATTTCACCTAAAATGACACAAAAACACAAAAAGACACTAAAGAAGAAAAAAAAGTCATGATTAGTGGTAATAATCAATACAATATGGTGAATCATCATCGATATATTAAGCGAATTTGGCACTAAAAGGTGGTCATAATGAGTGCCAACAGCTGCTTCTCTTCGGCGACGCCGTGCCGCCACTCCGGTGCCCGCCGTCGACACCATGCTCCTCCCCGAGCTTCACCATCCCGCGCTGATCCTCGGCAGCATGATCTCGTCGAGCCTCCGCCAGCCTAGTCGCTGGCGAGCTCTCCGGCCAGCCGCCGCCGCGCCAGGCCCAACTTCGGCCATCTTCTCTCTCCCATCCTCTATAGACCTGGTCTACGTGAACCACACGCACATCTCACCTCTGGTCCACAAACCCATGAACCATGTCCACCGCACAGTATCCAGATGCACTGTGCAGTCCGGTCCCACCTGTCAGCCTCTGATCTCCTTTTCTAATACGAAAATAATTCTAGAAATTTCAGAAGAAAATCTCCGGACCTTGTACCTTTTGCAGATAAGCCCCTAAGCTTTGTTATAATTCTGTTTAAGTCCTGTCTTTTTCCAGAAACACCCCTATACTTTTTGTAATTAAATTTTAGTCCCTACCTTTTTACACCAAGGTCCCTAAACTTTTCTATAATTATAGATAGGTCCCTAGAACTTTTCTATAATTATAGATGGGTCCTCAGAGTGTTTCTGTAATTGCAAATGGGCCCCAAGATCCCTTAAACTTCCGTAACTTCTCAACCGTAATTCTGTTTTGAGCGATTCTTGCGCTCACGCGTTCGTAGAAACGAGAAGAACCTCATCGTGCCCTTCTTGAAGCTCCACACTAGATCTATCAGTCGTCCATGCCTCTCTCCCGTCAATGCTAAACCGAATCAATCTTCCTGTGTCATAAGCTCCTCATTCTAACTCCAATTTAATAGATTCTTTTCCCTAATATTCCTCCAACTTCCAACTCCAACCAATCATGTCAGTCCCTCCAATTTGATCTTCTATGTGGAGTTTATTTGGATTTATTTGGACTTGTTTTATTTTATCGATAGTTTATTTATTCGATGTTAGTCGCGTATGCTAGACGCCGACGCCGACGCCCACGAGGAAGATCTGAAGTTCGAGGAGGAGTTCGAGGACACAAAGTTTGAGGAGGATCCCAAGGAGTTGAACCTCGAGGACGAACCCGAGGGCACAGACTTCGAGGAAGAGCCACAAGACACGAACTTCAAGGATTAAGCTCAAGCTGGTTTTTGAGGCAAGCTCTAACTTTTCTTGATCCTGTTGATCCTATGTTTTACAACCACAGCCTATGAATGGCCTGTTTTAAATACTATTATGATGCATGCTATTTTGCTATTTGAAATATTGTGCTAGTTGTGATCCCACTTGAATTTGCCAACCTTGATATTGATGTCTGTTACCTTGATAAACCTAGATTTCTCCATGATTATACTAAAATAATGCTGGAATGCTGCCTTGCTACTAGTATGCTTAGGAACTTTACCGCAATATTCATTATTGCTTCACATACAATACTCATGCTTTTTGGTGAAATGTGTGAAAGGTGTGCTTGGTGTGTGTGAGTAAACAAACGTGGGATGGTGATAATAACCAACTAGCGTGTTGGGGTGAAGTGGGATTTTCAGGCAGGGGCGAGTTGGTGAATGGTGGATAGTGTACCCACATAGGTGGGGATAGGTGCAGTCCCACACTGTTTGACAGTTGCTTTGGAGATACTCGCCTCGACCGTTTAAGAACCGGTCCGTTGGACCTACTCACTAGCAATTCTTCGTGCATCCACAAGTCCTGACATGGGCGGGACTTTACCTTACCTTTCTGGTGGTCAACCACATGTACCATCTGCTGGCAGGGGCAACAGGAAGTCAGGAAAAGGACTCGGTATCTTCATGGGCCGTGCTTCTGGTTTTGAAGTGGCAACTTTTGTCCGTGGACCCCTGATTATTCGTCCCGTGAGGTGGAAGTGTTGGAACCACTCGGGGAAGATAGGTTTCGCTATGCCCCTCCTACCACGACGGTGGAAAAGAGGAGGTGTAGACTATGGGTAAAGATGTACAACCTCTGCAGAGTTAAAATCTATCCGGATAGCCATGTCGCGGTCACAGAGTCGGTAAGACCGTGCGTCCGAAGGCTCGCCTAAAATTTGGGAACTGGCGGGATTGATGTATCTCCCCCAGGGCCAACCCACTTAATCTTGACAAACAAATTCTTTTCTAAAAAGTTTTTATGCTTTTAAAATGAACCCTGCATTGAAATAAGCTTTCCGCTAAAGTATAAGCCCTATAGCCTGACTTTTGATAAAGCCAGATATGCATCTATAAATCCCTTGTGTAGTGTTAGGGCTTGCTGAGTACCTTATGTACTCACTCTTGCTTCAATCGTTCAGATGAAGACCGATGTTTATGTTGACGACGGCTATGAAGAGTAGATGATGCTAGGGTTGCATCCTACACTCAAGTTACCTGTAGACAATGGTCCCAGTCCGCTTCGCTGTTTCTTTTTGTGTTCGTGGAGCTTGCATACCAGCTTGTTATTGTAAATCCTATAAACTTTCTGGTTCTGTAATAATATTTGAAGTATGGTTGTGATTTTATCTTTGTATGTGTGTACCAACTACTGATCCAGGGATTGGTACGGTAAGCACAACGGATTACAGAAATGGGGTCCAACAGGCATGTCACAAGCATGGTTTACAAAACCGTGGTAAACCGCGCGGTTACCGCGAAGGCCGCCCAAACTGCACCAGAGTGGTTTGGGCAGACGAGCGGTTTTCGTCAAAAAGATTTGAAAAAATTTGAAAATTTGAAAACCGCTCAAACTGCACGGTAAACCGAGAAAACCATGCGGTTTACGGCTCCAACCGAGCGGTTTATCGTTGAAAAGAAGAATTTTCTCGGTAAACCGCACAACCCGTGTGGTAAGCCGTGCAAACACATGGTAAACCGTTAAAACAGTGCGGTTTGCCACGGCAAATTCCTACAAATTTAATACGAGAATTCGCATGGTTTGGGCTGCAGTTTTCGCGAAAACCACAAAACTGCGAAGCATCGGTTTTGACGACATGGCAAATTCCCCCAAATTTAACACCAGAATTCGCGCGGTTTGGGCCACAGTTTTCGCGAAAACCGCGAAACCGCGGTGCAGCGGTTTTGACGACCCCGGCGATAATGCAAACCATTGTCGCAAGTGGAGTTTCATCACGACAGGCAAAGGAAGTAACGGCGGTGGAACAAAAGTTAAGTTCAATGGCTAAGAAGGAAATTCAAATTTTTAAGTGGCTAATAAGTAACCTCAACTTTTCTAGTGGTTGATATGGAATTTGCTACAGTGAGCCTAGGTGTGAAGGTAAACTTAGTCTTTTCCAAAGATAGGTAAGCTTAGTTTGAAGTGTATCATGGTTGCAAATAACTTTTCAAACTAAATACGAGTTGCATTTCAAAAGTATTTGTGCTACCCTTCTCACTGAGATTAGACCCATAGTGGTCCATGGGCATATATGTATCCAAGGGGTGGGATTTTAGTACCACCTTACTAGTGATCAAGTGAGAGGAATGCCAACATATATAAGCCAGGTTGCCCAACATCACCAACATTGTATGCTAAACCTTTTACGTGAAGCGAGGACGAAAACGTATGGGAGTGTGGGGTCCACCCAATGAGCAAGAGCTATGTCCTTAGAGATGATACAAAATATCAGTGTGGATCAGTGTGGTGGATATCATTTTTTGTTTTTCTTTTACATCCTTTCTATTTTTTATTTCATATCTACTTCAATCCTTGCAAATAATAGTAATTCTGGTGACTAGTTGGTGACTTGATGTGGATCTGTGGGTCAATTACACGTTTCCACAATGATCTGTGGGTAAATTGAAATGCACCCTGTAATTTGGAACATATACTGACTCTTTTCCACAATGTTTTTTAGATAAGGGGATATATTTATATTCCAGCCTCTATATCAATTGATACATGTAGCTGTTCCATTATTACAAAGTCTCAATGACAAAAGTCCCACGGTATCATAAAAACAAAATGTTGATCCATGATCACAAAAGTTTCAGCACTTCAGAAAGAAATCAAAAGGTCATTCTATTCTTGGACCACCATCCATTATTTGTGAAGACTTCCAAAGTTGCAGTTTCAATCCGACTGCACGCCATCTTCAGCATCAAGCTGTCCACCTCCTTCTGAAGAATGACCAGAAGCGAGCCCAATAAGTTCCTCTGAACATCACCTGCATATATGAATAAAAGGTCTTTTTATCAAAAACCACATCATTGCGACATAGCCATATAGCCCAACACAATGCACAGATTCCACTCCAGATTAGCCTGTTTCGTTTCTTATCAGTTCCCCCAACCAGTCAGAAAACATATGCTGAAAGTCAATAGGAGGAGTGATATTAAAAGAAACATAAATAATGCACCAAATGAATTTATCTAGCAGGAAATCAAAAAATAAATGTCGAATACACTCACTTAGATTGTAAAAATAACATTTCAGACTACCATGCCAATTCCTCCTAGCAATATTGTCTTTTGTTAAGGTTACACCTTTGTAGGCGTACCACATAAACACTTTTATTTTGAGCGGAACCTTGATTTTCCAAATATTCATCGTGAAGGGTAAGGCTCGTGTCACCATTAGGGCTCTTCTATACATGGATCTCACCGAAAAGGTCTCATTTTGGTGTAGAGCCCAACAAAAAGAGTCTCGTTGTATTGACAACTCAACCTGCATGATTGTCTCCACTAATTGGACCGAAAAAAGGAGAGCATGAAAGCAAAGAAGTGACTCTTTTCCTCAACTACTCAACATCAGAACAAAAAGCAAAGAAGTGAAGGCATGTGTCTGGCATCATATAGAAGCATCTAAAGTATTTCGCTGAACGAGACCGTTACCTAACCTGATGTGTGCAGATACTATGTATGTGGAATGTGAGCTGTGCCATCAAAGTCGGGTGATCCAACAAAGCCTTTTCTTTTCTTTCCTTTTGGGATGCTGAGTAACGTTTCTATCATTGAGAACGAAGGGAATCTTCAATGTTTCTTGCACAACAAATCTAAAAAACACCAGGAAAGCGTTTACAACTTTAGGAACTAGGAAAGCTATGGTCTGCAATGCTGCTGGAGCAGCCTTGTGGTCCGTCTAGATTGCCGTGAGTTTGATTAATAAATTCACTTAATCACGGAAATGAAGATGTGTTTCAGCACGGGAAGCACATTAGTGTTCCATTCGAAGACGTGTTTTGTAACTTGTAATCGATGTTTCTTGTATTATATCACAATTTCTTTTTTTCATGACACAGAAAATTATTCTGGAGTTCAACTGAAGATTCAATTCAGGTGCACTTGCTGATGGCCCCAAATTTAGTACCAGCGGATAACTCGTGATGGTGTACCATATCATGACCAAGATAAAAGATCCATGATGATTCATCTTTATTCTCTTTTACTGAAGATGGACAAATCGTCTCAGCTGTGGGTGAACTAACTTTGCTATTGTCAAAGAAACTTGTTGAGCAGACCAAGGGCAAGGGGTGGATTTTGAGGGCCTTCAACTCTAGCTATATCAGTCCCTTTCTTTTCAGTGCTACTGGATTGGCCCTACAAAAGCTGGTAGACACAATGGTGACAAAGGCAGTATCTTATTTTTAAGTGCTTTATGAACTGGATTGTAGTGACAAGTTGTTCAAGGGTTAATATCACAAACAGATCCAAGGTTTGCGACATAATCAAATCAAGAAACATTGCCTAATGTCAATTGTTAATTAAAAATGAAATGTAGGAAACATCACTTTCTTAAATCAAAATTCTATTGTCACCTTATGAGCTATAATTCTTGGCAATAAATTTTGATTTCCAGTACTAACACATCTGGCTATATCATGACAATCCGTTTTGTAGGCAGAATCAAGTATGAAAGGATAATGATGAGGTTCAGATCTGAGCATCAGTTTCTAGGAGGCCCAAGCTAACCATCTATGCCCACTTCTGCATGACAAAACCGAATTAAGAAGCGTTTACAACTTCACTGTACCTGCTTAGGCCATGGCGATGGCTTGTTCCTGGAATGCAAGAGTTGGAATGGAGTGAACTTCTATATGAAAATATAGACATAATAGTATCAAATTCCAGCAAGAATTCTCTAGCTGCTCTATTACCATTCTAACTTTATTAGTTGGCACCTATCAGTATCAATATGCATCAGCATAACCAACGCGATCTGACAGGTACATTGCGTAAACGCTATCAAATTAGTGCACTGATATAAAGAAGAATATGATGCTTCACAAGCCCTGCTTGTCTTCTTGTTCTTTCATTTATATCTTGGTAATTAGAATAGGAACTAACCAGATCAGTGAGACGCTAGTTATCGTTGTAATTAGCGGAGAAACTTGCTCAGTTAGAGCAAACTTGTCGGTAGAGAGCTATGACAGAAAGAGAGAAAAAAAAACTTTGGTAGAGTAATCTAAATGCCCCAGGGATCAGATGTTAAGTATTATGAAGGAGATCATTCCTTGTGCTTATGATATATATCAGCTTCGACATTATCCAAATTGCTATGAACATAGTATTTCTCACACATTGTTGCGTTCAGTAATCATGTTCGTAGAAGTTCGAAAGCAACAGAACGGGGCAGAATGCAGAAGCGCATTCCAGCGAACACATAGAGGGTGCTTGGTGTTAAGATGCCTCACCACAGATCATTGAACCGCCGGGCACCGGCATTGCATTTCCTTTGTTGCTGCCCATTTGTTACATGTTCTGCTTCTTCTCATCTGCACGGCCACGCGCAGAGCTTCTGCGACATGGGTGAAGCTAGGTAGACGCACCCGAGTGCACTGGCACCAGGGAAAAATCGAATTTCCAGTGATTACTATCTCATTTCCACCTCATAGGCACCACCTGGACTCATTCACGTGCACTCGGATCTTGGGTGCGCTAGTTTCGCCACTGTTCCACGCTATCCCCACTGCAGGGAAGAGTCTTGTTGCCCTCTTCCATTGAGTGAACGGAGTACCAAGCCATTTTGCAAGGATGGCGATGGGCGCCGCCAGGGACTGTAGGAGGCAAATGATGGATCGTACAGTGGGTGGTACCTCAAATTCGAACTGGAAAGTATGGAAGAGGATTGTGCTGTGGTAGCTGGGCCGCGTGGGGAGGATGGACTGATCTCTGGACAGTAAGGGCAGGGAGACGCCGGATTGGGAGTTCTTCGTTGATTCGCTCACTTGTGTCACCTGACATCTCCCTCTCCGTGCCACATTCACTCCTGCCGCCGCCTCTACCATTCGGGTGCTCGCCCGCCCACCTCCTCTTCTTCCTCGATCTGCGCTGGTGATCTGGGCTCGACGTCCTCCATGTGTGCGGCTGAGCTCGTCGCACGGGTGCGGCACGCGACGCTCCGCGACTTCGTGCGCGGGTGCCAGGGCGACGAGGCCAGAAGCCAGGCTAGCTGGGGCACGTCGGGAGCTGCGGAAGGACGGCTAAGCATGCTCAATGGGGCAGGGCAGCTGGGCGCGCTCGACGGGTGAAGCAAATGGCACCGAGGTGCGGCGCGGCCACGCCGGGCCGGAGAAGATGGCGTCCGGGCAGTCAAGGAGGAATCTTCTTGAGGAAGCACGCTGGATAAATCAACGGTGAGGAAGTATTGACCCAGAAATCGACGGTGGTGAGAAACCGACTAATCAGAGGCCGAGAAACCGCACGCATTCTAGATGGCAAAAGATCCTACGGAAAAAAATGTAAATAGTACTCAAACATACACAAAAGAGAAGTTTCATAAGATCAAATGTTTGGTTAGATTTCCCAAGGAAGTTTCACAAGTCACACAGGTATGTCTGAATCCTACAAAACTAATTTGATTTCTCTGTTTGAAAGGGGTAAATTTCTTTTCATACGACTTTTTGTAGGACTGGGCCACGCGATCAAGCAAAACTGCGGGTTGTGTTTTATAGGTGACCATTTTATAGGAGACCCAGATGCAAGTGGTAACGGTGATTCTTTTTAAGGCCCTGTTTGGAAGCCTGGTTTTAATTTGAGCTTAATCCGCTTGTAAAATACAGGCCCTATTTTTTTTACACCCGTCATCGGAAAGGGCTGCTTGGATGTCTGGTTTCTGCTGAAATGTTTACAGCCGGATTGGGGGATTCCGTCGGAAAATGAAAATCGCCTCTGGAGGCGAAACTTTTTTTCCGACAACTATCGGGCTCGTGCTCGCCTATCTTCTCCATCTCGCTTTGCTTCCCCTGTTATGTGGCAAACGGCCTCAATCCGCGCCACCGTCGGCGTCACAGCTTCGATCCGCACCGCCTTCGCCGTCGCGGCCTCCATCCGCACCCCCTTGGCCATCGCGGCCTCGATCCGCACGGATGTCGCCGTCGCGGCGTTGATTTGCGTCTCTATTGCTGTTGCACCCCTCGATCCGCGCTCCATCCCTTCGTCGCCTCGATCCGGCGTGGCCTTGTTTCTATCGTCGTTGTGGCCTCGGTGATCCATCATTAGCCTTGATGTCCGGCATGGCGGCGAGACGGCATCAGGGAGCTGAGTAGCTGACGCCGGCATCAGGTCTGGCGTCATCAGATCAATATGCAACAATATCAATCTCCGTTCTCATTCCAATTTGAGGGTCAGCTCTGGTCTCAAATTTCTTCAAATTTTAATCCAATTTGATGCAGCAATCTGAAATTCTCCCTTTTCGTGTTCTGTTGTAATGGACGTGTGTTGAGTTCAAATTCCCAAGAAGTCCGCAGGACGGCAAGTGGAGAGCTCGCGTCAGGGCATGTCAGCGAAATAACACGACGGACATGAATCTCATTGTTTACCCAAACAATATTTTACAAGGGTATCGGAATTTCTTGTGCACTGAAAATTACACTTGGAAAGGATTCACAGATGTAAACAATTACTAAACTGCCAAACACGCCCTAAATGTGAAACACAGTACAGACGCAAACACTCACATACACGCACGAGTACCCACCCCTATGAACACATGCACGTATACCCTACCCCTATGAGCGCCAATGAGAGACTGGACCGGTTGATCTTTATATTCACGGAATCACCAAGGCGCCTCGCTGTCGACGGAGACGTCACCTCTCACTGAAAGAATAAAAGTCGTAAGTGCAACACTCGTGCCAAATCGAAGATTTGAACCCGGATGAATTGGTTCGACCGAACCTAACTATCTGAGCTATCAGCTTGCAAGTGAGTTGTATGCATTGGCACGAGGAACACAATATAAGCCCTTCAAGTGCACAGACCTCCTCCACCTCCATCGCATCGGCTCGTTGCTCTTCTTGTCTTGCTCTGTTGGCTCCTTGCGGCTGCAGGGGAGCATGGCGCTGACCCGTTTCTTCCTCGTATTCCTAGGCGCCACATTGCCGCTACTCTTCTTCTCCCCTGCAGGTAATCCTCACAAAGCCTACTGTTCTGGATACGACGATGACGAGTTCCATGTCCAGTTTAGTGCTAACTGCTGTTTAATTCTTGTGTACATTATAGAAGCGGGAGAGGTGGGAGTGAGCTACGGCAGGGTGGCGAACGACCTGCCCGACCCGGCGTCGGTGGTTCAGCTGCTAAAGCGGAACGGCATCACCATGGTGAGGCTGTACGACGCCGACTCCACGGTGCTCAATACCCTTGCCAACACCGGAATCAAGGTGCTGGTGATGCTTGACAACGACGACCTGGCTGCCGCGGCCGCGAGCCAGTCGTACGCGCTCCGGTGGGCGCGGCGCAATGTGGCGGCGCACTACCCCGCCACGCTGATCGACGGCGTGGCCGTGGGGAACGAGGTGTTCCACTGGAGGCCGGACCTGACGCGGCAGCTGGTCCCGGCCATGATCAATGTGCAGCTGGCACTGGCGAAGCTGGGCCTCGCCGACGCCGTGAAGGTGTCGACGCCGATCGCATTCACTGCGCTCAACAACACGTTCCCGCCGTCGTCCGGCAGGTTCCGGGACGAGATCGCGCAATCGGTGATGAAGCCCATGCTCCGGTTCCTGCAGCGAACCGGGTCGTACCTCTCGATGAACCCCTACCCGTTCTTCGCGTACGCCGACGATCCACAGAACATTCCACTCGATTACACGCTGGGGTACTACAAGCCCGGCATGGTCGACAAGAACACCGGGCTCGTCTACCACAGCCTCCTGGACGCGATGATGGACGCCACATACTACGCCATCGAAAACTTGACGGAATCTCAAATGTCTGAATCGATTCTCTCCACAACAAAACTAACCTCTTTAATCCGTGCAGCCCCTGTCCGTCTTCCGAGTTCCCAGTTTTTCATCTAATGGCAAACTACATGGATGGCTGAAGTTGATGATCTGATTTTCAGGCAGACGATGGCGAGTGGCTCGAATACAGCTCAGCCTGATCCAGTATGGACGGAGACTGGGTGGTCATCAGGAGGAAAAATCAAGCCCCCGAAACCACTCAACGGCACGAGGAATTTGGAGGCCGGCGCTGGATTCCAGCCGGCGACGGTGGCCAACGCAAAGGCATACAACAACCACGTGATCGACCACGTGGTGTCCGGAAAGACGGGCACGCCGCACCGCCCCACCGCCGACATGGACGTGTACATCTTCGCCCTCTTCAACGAGAACCAGAAGGGCGACGGGCCAGACGACTCCGAGCGATACTTCGGCCTATTCCACCCGAACGGGACGAAGGTGTACGATTTCGACTTCCACCGGACCTGGTGCGTGGCCAACGCCTCAGTCGGGGAGGCGCGGCTGCAGGCGGAGCTGGACTACGCATGCGGGCACGGCGTGGACTGCGGCGCCATCCAGCCCGGCGGGGAGTGCTTCGAGCCCAATGCCAGGGTTGCGCACGTCTCGTACGCGTTCAACAGCTACTACCATCGCAACCACCGTGCTCCGGGGACGTGCGACTTCGCCGGAGCCGCTTTCGTCGTCCACCATGCGCCAAGTGAGTTATTTATTGACGCTTCGGTTGTTGTCTCTCGCTGTAGATTCATCTCAGCTATCGTCTGCGCTATCTCGACGTGACGTCATTTGTTCCACTGTTTGCTGCAGAGTATGGAAACTGCGTGCTTCCATCGAAGGCCTAGATCGAAGCAACACCAGCTAAGTCTGAAGGCTATGCAGCCATCTGATCAGTTATAGGGATAAATCTAGTGGCGGACTTTCATCTGACGGTTCAGATCGATTGTTTTCCACCCACCAGTATATAGTATTTTGTTATGACGAGGGTAAGATCAGAAAAAATAAGAATGGCAGAACAGTAATTAGTTTGTTTATAAGGTCGACTTGTTGTGTTATGATATAATTAAACTATGAGTCGTGCTCCCATGTTTTTCAGAAAGAAAACAGTGCGTATATCAAAGCAAATAAGCACACTTCTGTTAATTGCTCTGTTACATTTTTTCTTTTTTCTTTTTTATGAAACACAGTACAGACGTAGACACTCACATACACGCACGAGTACTCACCCCTATGAATACACGCACGCAACCCCTACCTCTATGAGCGCCTCCGAAAGACTGGGCCGACTGATCTTGAAATTCACGAAGTCACCACGGGCGTCTCGCTGTCGACGGAGACGTCGCCTCCCACTGAAATAATAAATAGCCGTAAAGGTGCAACACCTGTGCCAAGTCTAGGACTTGAATGTGAGTGGGTTGGTTTCACCACAAAAAACCTAACCAGCTGAGCTAAGCTAGCTCTGCAATTGCTCTGTTACATGTCTGTTAATTAATGGAAGGTACCTCCGCGGCCAGTCCTTACCCGACGAGCGGCGTTCTTGCGAAGTTAGCACGCAAGATAAGGCCAGCGTGCTTAACCATCTTTGCTTCGGGAGGCGACGCGGGCACAGCTATCCGAGATGGTTGGGTCCAGCTGATGAGCTGGTGCGGCATGCGAAGGCGACGCCAGCGCGGCCAACCCTGTCGTTGAGGTCCGGTTGACGAGAGCGTGGAGGTGGCTAGAGGCACGGGTAGCGGGTGGCAGCCGGAAAAAACATAATTCAGACCAGAAGACGTCATGGTGACAAAGCTGGTCATGTAACGTGCGAGTCCTACTGCTTAGGAGGGCGGCTGCACCAGCGTTTGATGGCGGCCAGGACAGCGACGGCGGCGGCAGATGGAAAAGAAATGGCAACGACGGTGGCGAGGACGAAATTAACGCCCAGATGGGCTTTTTGATCTGGGCTTGCCTTGGCCCAACCAGTATGTTAACAGATTTTTACACGGACATGCTTTGAGATACCTGTCTCTTTCTTAATATATTGAACGGCGCGTCTAAAAATAAATCTGTTGAACAAGCGTCACAACGAATCTTGCCGGTCCGATTCTTTGATTCAGTAGACCTAACTACCTTCCAGACCATAAAATGCAAATTAATAAAAAATACTAAAATTTCATAATTAACTTCAGAATACTAGATAGTGATAGCCAATAAATATCCTAGCAACATACATGAGAACCCGATACGGCAGGGTGGCCAACGACCTGCCGGACCCGGCATCGGTGGTGAAGCTGCTGAAGCGGCACAGCATCACCATGGTGAGGCTGTACGACGCCAACGCGGAGGTGCTCACGGCCCTTGCCAACACCGGAATCAAGGTGCTGGTGATGCTTGACAACGACAACCTGGCCGCGGCGGCCGCGAGCCGGCTGTACGCGCTCCGGTGGGCGCGGCGCAACGTGGCAGCGCACTACCCAGCAACGTTGATCGACGGCGTCGACGTCGGGAACGAGGTGTTCGAGTGGAGGCCGGACCTGACGCGGCAGCTGGTCCCGGCGATGATCAACGTGCAGCTGGTGCTGGCGAAGCTGGGCCTCGCCGACGCCGTGAAGGTGTCCACCCCGATCGCGTTCACCGCGCTCAAGGACACCTTCCCGCCGTCGTCGGCGAGGTTCCGGGACGACATCGCCCAGTCGGTGATGAAGCCGATGCTCCAGTTCCTGCAGAGGACCGGGTCGTATGTCTCGATGAATCCCTACCCGTTCTTCGCGTACGCCGAGGATCCGCAGAATATCCGCGGATCCGCCTCGAGTACGCGCTGGGTGACTACAAGCCCGGCGTGCTCGACAGGAACACCGGCCTCGTCTACCACAGCCTCCTGGACGTGATGGTGGACGCCACGTACTATGCCATCGAAAATTTGACCGAACATCTCAACATCAGGTGAGCTGAAACCTCAAATGTCTCTATCAATTCTATGCACAGCAACATCGAACCTCTTTATCCGTGCTGTTTCTGCTCTACTCTGTTTCGATGGGTTACTGATGTTGATCTTAATTTTCAGGCAGCCGAACGGGAATGGTGGCTCCAACAACAACAAGGGTCGTCCCGGAGCAAAATGGACGGAGACTGGGTGGTCATCACGTGGCAAAATCAAGCCCAGGAAACCACGCATCAGCGGGAGGAGTTTGGATTACGGCAATGCATTCCAGCCGGCGACGGTAGCCAACGCGAAGGCATACAACAACCACGTGATCGACCGCGTGGTGTCCGGAAAGACGGGCACGACGCACCGCCCGGACGCCAACATGGACGTGTACATCTTCGCCCTCTTCAACGAGAACCAGAAAGGCGAAGGGCCAGACGACGCCGAGCGATACTTCGGCCTCTTCCACCCGAACGAGACGAAAGTTTACGACTTCGACTTCCGCCCGAGCTGGTGCGTGGCGAACGCGGCGGTCGGGGACGAGGCGCGGCTGCAGGCGGCGCTGGACTTCGCGTGCGGGCACGGCGCGGACTGCGGCGACATCCAGCCCGGCGGAAAGTGCTTTGAGCCCAACACCAGGGTGGCGCACGCGTCGTACGCGTTCAACAGCTACTACCAGCGCAACCACCGCGCCCCGGGCACGTGCGAGTTCGGCGGAGCAGCATACGTCGTGTACCAGGCGCCAAGTGAGTTCGTTAATTTATTCGCGCCTCTCTGTCGCTGTTTCTCGCTGAAGATTCTTTGTTATCCTCAGCTCTCATCTGCTCTGCGCTATCTTGAAATGGCACTGTGATGTCATTTTTGTTCCCCTGTTTGCTGCAGAGTATGGAAACTGCGTGCTTCCGTCGAAGGCCTCCATCGAAGCAGCACCAGCTAAATTTGAAGGCTATGCAGCCATCTGATCAGTTGTAGGGATAAATCTATCTGACCTATTAGCTACTTTCAATAACAGTCCTATTTTTATGCCATCTGGTTACGAAATATAATGCAAATTGAATATCGTTACCTGCACATTATTGGTTCTGATGGACAATGATGCCTAATGCGTCCGGCCCAGAATCCAGGCCATCTGATTTCAGAGAACTACACTACGCATGTTGGTTTCGACTCTCAGAGCAAGGACTGTAAAATGTTTCACTTTATGTAATTGCATCGGCAGAACTCTGGCAATTTGTTCCGGCGTTGGTATAAAAACAAGAGAACAGCTTCAGAATCTCAGTATGTCAGCATTTTATATTTACAAACAACTGTTTCATGCCACTTGTTGTAACAAACTAACAATGCATCACTTGAGGGAATAGTGATAGCCGTTAAACTTAAACATCCTCCACTAGGCTGTTGGCACTAGAAAATGGGTGTATTTTCCCTTCTATGGGCCGCCGTTCACGACAAATTTGAAGTCTCCTTCACCAAAAACACTCGAGCTAGATTAGCCATGCAGAATCTTGTGGACTATCATCTATCTAGGGACTCACGCCTTGTGCATGTCCTAAATTAAGCCACTGATGCTGAAATGCTGAACAGCCCATTGTCTTGACTCTTGACTGAAATTCAAGAGCTCCTAGTCCTCATTTTCCTTGGACTATTCCCCCGACATTGTCGCATCATCACCGTGGTCCACCACCTTTTCACCATAAAAAAATGAGACCAGGGTCCGCCATCCCATTGAAACTGCATTCAGAAGCAGAAAAGCCCACCGAAGCCTGGCTTCATCGGCACTGAGATGCATGGTGGCAGCCTGGGATGCCACAGAGCCCAGAGGGAAGCGAGGCCAGAGAAAACCATCTACTTATGCGAGACACGGGGTTTGAACCCCAATCGATTGCTTGAGAACACAAGCAGGCAACAATGAGCTGACGCTCACTTCGTATCCACCTTTTCACCATCATCCTGCTTGCCAAAGTTTGCAAAGGTCTTAGGAGTTGGATTCATGGCTTGAGTTCTCAGTGTTTACTTCTTCATTGTCATGCTTTCCTCCCAACTTTGTAGCTCTGGTCGGACGTAGTATTGAGGGCTTACCAGCCGCATCTCTTAGCTGTCTTAGCTAGCCAGGACCTTTACTTCCACTTATCCTAAAATAATAAGAGGCAGTTGCGTTTCTACCCTAGTTTGCCTTCCAATTGCGATTTTACTCCGCTTTTTTCAACTCTATGACTTTACCTCTGATTTTTCATTATTCAAACTGAAGCCAGAAATTACCTTGTTGCGATTTTACCCCCGGTTTTGAAGCAAATCAGGGGTAAAATCGCAAAGTTAAAAAAAAAGAATATAATTGCAATTGAGAGGCAAAACAGGGGTAGAAACGCAATATTCCTAAATCATAAATGGGGCAGCCCCTTTCCAATAGCTTGGAAGGAAAAATGTTGTAAAGACAAATTAACTGAGAAGGGTCAGCATGTATCAGTGTCAGTGGTTACCGGCATTAAGAATGGTTCATCTTTATCCTTCCTACTGAGTTGACAAAGTTGTATGTGGCTGTTCACAAATGCATAAAGCCCACAGAAATGAGCTGAAAAAGCTATCTTCTCTGATTGTGATTGTTACATAATCGCAGTGAGACAAACAGAACGAGACAACAACATTCAAGTATTACTAGATGAGCAGTTTTACTGTCCAAAATAATGGCCATTAATTTATCAAAACTAATGGCTATTAGTTTGATCTGACGGTGTAGATTTGATCTTGAAAATCTACTACTAATAATGATTATTTTATCGAATTGAGGGTAATATCGGAAAAATAAGAGTGGTAGTCTTGTAATAAGTAGTTATATTTTTATAAATAAAGTCAAATTCGTAATTTAATTATTCCATAATGCTTATTAATATAGTAAATAATTTGTTCATCATTTTCGGGTTTTTTCGTCCTGACATGGTAGCTATCTTTCGTGACATAAAACACAAATTTCTCTTAATTAATATTGTAATTACAAATTTACCCTTAAACTAATAGCCATTAGTTTTCTCAAACTAATGGCCATTATTTTGGACAGTAAAACTCCTTATCTATTATCTTAGTATTTGAAGGTCTAAAGAAGCCATCACGTTCGCTCTCAAGGCCACAAAATTACCACATTAATCAGAAAAAAAGCAAAGATGTGAACCGTTGGATTATATGAAGATTGAATGGTTTGGATTAATCAAAGAGTTCATGTCACTTACAGCCCACCAAAAACAACATAATTTCGGAATAAGAAAAAGAAAGAAAATAGGAAGTCCATAGAAAGCACCACACGTTGATCAATGTATCAAGTTATTTAATTTCGAAGTCCTCTCTGACCTAGCCAGAAGCCAAGATTAAAAGAGGAGTTAGCAAGCTAGGCAGTCCGATCTCAAAAAATAAAATAAAAGCTAGACAGTCCGATCAAAACAAAACTAGGCAGTTCGATCTAAAAAAAAAGACAGTCCGATCTGTACGTTCAATCCAAAACAAACAAAGAAAATTTAACTACGTAAATATTATTTTAACTACGTAAATATTATTTTCTAATCGGTTGAGATTTATTTGAAAGTCTCATCTACTAATTTGAACACGTAACAGACTGGAAATTAACAATGATTGATACGAAAACATTGGAGAGTACTATTTGGATGCCCATATGAACATACCCAATATAAGTCACACGGGTCGAAGTATAACTTAGCCCGATCTCATATTTTCATGACCATGGGAAGCCAGCCCTTGAGGCTTGCACGAGGCAAGCTTTGCTCATGGAAGTTAATTGCAGCGATGTACATGCCATGGATCATTAGCCTCGTGTCAACTGAGGAGGACAGCTGCATGTAGAATTGATCTTGCATAAGCACGGCGCTATGAGGGTGATGCTGAACCTGGAGGCAGCCGTGTTTTCTCTGCTCTAGCTTCACAGTTGTGGCGATCGCTGACAGCTTAATTTATGTTTGAACAACCGTCTTTGCCACGGCGCATGGTTACTAACATCCGGCCCTGAGTGGTTACTGGTATGTAGCTGTAGAACCGTGCCTCCACAGACATGCTTCACGTCGATGGCATGAGGATGACGCTACCAGCGTGATACTGAACGTGGAGCCAGCCGTGTTTTTTCCACTCTAGCTTCACTACCGCGATGATCACTGAGCCTGATATATGTTTGAACGACCGTCTCTGCCCATGATGCATGGTTACTGCCATCCAATCCTAAGCTGTTACTGATCCATTGCTGCAGAATCGTACAGACCTGCTTCACATCAATGACACGCATGAGGAACACAAGAACTCCTAAGCTGCTCAGCATCGATTTGTACGTCATCATGGATAGAGAAGAGAAAAAAATATTACACTTCACGGTTTCATAACACATGGTTTGAACTGTTGGCATAGAAGCTATATGGATCGATGCAGATAAAATCGCTAGCTTTTCACGCAAGGTTATGTATGAATTTGAAAGTGGCACAACCAATGGCTAATAACAGCCTGACAACACCCGAGCAATGAACACACGAGGCCAAGAGAAGGGAAGGGTGGTTGATGGTGGGATCAAAGCAGAGGTGAAGCTAGAACAAAATTAGTGGGGTGCAATACTTTTCATAAGATTAAACTTTAGGATGCAAATATAGTAGAATTTAGCCAGCCATAATTATTTTTTATTTTGTTGGTGCATTCGCATCCGACAATGTATACCTAGCTAGCTTCGCCCAGGGATCGAAGTTGTGATGTGAGCATGGTCAAGACTCAGGAAGATATAGAGAAGGGTGTAGAGACTTTGGTCACTCCTCTCTAAAGAGATGAGTTCTCGATTGTATACAATATATGTGAAGTTTGCTAAGGTGCGACTATATGTGTGAAGAAGTAGTATGATATACTGCTATTGCTATTGGCATGCAAGTCGCCACACATAATCAGGTCAACGGTGTGTTGTGCATAGATTTGGTGCATTTGAGGGCTTGACATGGTACAAAAGATGATCGTTGGCTACTCCCTATCTTTTAAAATAATTGTTATTCTAGGTTCGGTAAGTCAAAACTAATCTATATTTGATCCATTATTTTTTAAAACATTTGTATATTTAAATAACATAAGATTAATGTTTTTAGGTTGAAATATACTTTCACACAAATTGAACTATATAAGTAAATGATCAAAGATAGATATATTTAATACTTGACCAAACCTAAAACTACAATTATTTTTAGATATACTGGCGTGTCAAAGTAGGGGATGTCATGTCACAACACACATATAATAGATGTCCCACAATAAAGAGCCAACAAAGCAGTAACAATAAGATCGACGTTCGCAAAGAAACTCAATAAGACAAGATAATGATATATTTTAGCGAGTCTAGCCGCGCAATCAGTGGCGGAGCCAGGGGGGGGAGCAGGGGCCTGCCCCCCCCCCCCCCCCCCCCCCCCAACGTCGTGGTTTTCTCAAAGGATGTCCTCTAATTTATGTGCTAATGAAGTGTTTAATTAAGTGTTGGCCCCCCCTAATGACCATGAGCCCACGAGAGCTGCACCTCACGTTCTCAGCTTCCAGCCCCACTTGGCCCATTCAAAAAAAGGCCTTTGCCCATGAATGAGAAGCCGAGCCGTCGATTAATTGATATTTGATTCCCTAATCGCCTTGGCCTGTTCGTATTGCCTCCATCATTCGCTTTACTTTTGACGCCGCCGCCCGCCCGCCCGCCGTAGAAAGCTTCTGAACTTAGCGTCACCAATCCGGCGAGTTGCACACTCAGAGCTCCCAAAGGTATGCATCTCAGTTACTTCCAGCTATTCAATCAAATCAAACTGTAGTACGATTAGAATTTAGTTTGATTGGGTAGGGAAAGGATTAATGGAACTCCCTGATCTATTTTATGTCGATTTTAGCATGAAGAGGATAAGGACTCTTGATAGTTTTCAAGCCCGATGGTTCAAGCTCGGGTGCTAAAAAAAATGGGTTCAAGCTCTGGTGTTGGTGCCGAAAATCCTTGTGAGAATTCTAGTGCAACCAAATAGAAGTTAAGTCCCTATTATATTCTTCCAACTTCATCATGAAGAGGATACGGTCTGTTGATGGTTATAAACTAGTTGTTGGTTCAAGAGGTGGTGGTAGTGCTAAAAATACTAGTGCAACTAATGATCAAGGTATTATCAACTCTTATTTTCTACCCTGATCCTCCAAGAGCTAAATTCAAGTTAAAAAGGTGTAATAGTAGACAACTAACATTCATTTCCACCATAGATTTTTTTTGGTACTTTTAATCTATATATACATGCACCGGTGTGATCACAGTACATCAAGTCATCATGCCCTTTTTTTTCTAAGGGGCGCCGACCATTGACGGCTTGTCCCCCCCTATGATCAAATCCTGGCTCCGCCCCTGCACGCAATATGCGCGGACCATCTTGCTAGTTAGATACTATCAGATGGCCTGCATGGACGGGCAGGTTGCGGAGTCAACTCTCGGTCGGCAGCAGGAAGGTGCGGCTTTAGATCATTAGATGCAGCATATACGAGCACATGACGAAACCCATGCCCGTATAAGATAAGGAGTGGTGGTTCCTGGTCTCGATAGTCACTGGCGCAACGTTTTGCTGTGCCTTCATTGTTTGACGAGCCAACAAACCTTTTTATCGCTTTCCTTTTGGGATCCAAACTAACTTTATAACTGAGTGAAGGGAATCAGTCGTCATGTACATATATTTTCTTATTTCAGTGAGTTACACTCAAGCTCTCACTGAGATGTCAATTTTTGAGCGAAAGTATTGGGCCGTCACAAAATTATGTTACTCATATTAAACATCCTGTTTCTGATAGTAATATAAGTATTTAAAACACACTGAAAACATGATTGTAGCTGTCAAATGCGCGAGGCCAACCCGCTAGTTCAATTGATTTTCCAGTTTGAAGCAGGTAAAGTGTTCACATGCCACTTCTTAATTATACGCCTAGGCCATGCGACCAAGCAAAACAACCGGTTGTTGCCGGCCTTGACGCAAGCGATGATTGTACAAGTGAACCGTAATGTATAGCATCAGCAAGGCAATATAAGACCTTAGTGCACGGGCCTCTGACCTTCACCGTGCCCCTCAAGCGCTGCAGGGAGCATGGCGCTGGCACGCCTTCTTGTCCTCCTTGGCACCACATTGCCACTATACTTCTTCTCCCCTGCAGGTAATCCTCTCAATAATCCTGCTGTTCTGGTTTAGTGCTAACTAGCTAACTTGTTTAGTTCCAGGTTTAGTTTAGCGCTAACTCTATACCATTTCTTATGTACGTTGTAGAGGCGGGGCAGGTGGGAGTGAGCTACGGCAGGGTGGCCAACGACCTGCCGAGCCCCGCATCTGTAGTGAAGCTACTGAAACAGAACGGCATCACCATGGTGAGGCTGTACGACACGAACGCAGAGGTGCTCACGGCTCTGGCCCGCACCGGAATCAAGGTGATGGTGATGCTTCCCAACGACGAGGTTGCCGCCGTCGCCGCGAGCCCGCCTTTTGCGCTCCGGTGGGTGGTGCTTAACGTGAAGGCCTACTACCCCGCCACGCAGATCCACGGCGTGGCCGTCGGTAACGAGGTATTCATGTGGCCGGAGCTGACTCCGCAGCTGGTCCCGGCCATGAAGAACGTGCATCAGGCGCTGAGGCAGCTGGGCCTCGCCGGCGCGGTGAAGGTGTCTACTCCGATCGCGTTCACCGCGCTCCGCAACACGTTCCCGCCGTCGTCCGGCAGGTTCCGGGACGAGATCGCACAGTCGGTGATGAAGCCCATGCTCCGGTTCCTGCATCAAACCGGATCCTACCTCACCATGAACCCCTACCCGTTCTTCGCGTACGCCGAGGAGCCGCAGAACATCGCGCTCGACTACGCGTTGGGGAACTACGCGCCGGGCGTGGTCGACAACAACACCGGGCTCGTCTACCACAGCCTGCTGGACGCGATGAGGGACGCCACGCACTTCGCCGTCGAAAACTTGACCGAACAACTCAACATCAGGTGAGTTGCATCGAGACCTCGAATGTCTCCATCGACTCCCTCCACAACAAATCGATCTTACCTCTTTTCAGCCGTACTATGCCCTCTGCTCGTCATCCTAGTTCACACCTTCTATTTTTCCATCTGATGGCATACATGGATGACTGAAGTTGATTTTACTTTCAGGCAGCCGATGTGGGGTCAAACAGTATGGACGGAGACTGGGTGGCCATCAGGTGGACAATGGAAACCACCACACATCGGCGGGAGGAGTTTGGAGGCCGGCGATGGATTCCTGCCGGCGACGGTAGCCAACGCTAAGGCATACAACAACCACGTGATCAACCGCGTGGCGTCCGGCAAGACGGGCACCCCGCAACGCCCCAAAGCCGACATGGATGTGTACATCTTCGCCCTCTTCAACGAGAACCAGAAAGGGGACGGGCCAGACGACTCCGAGCGACACTTCGGCCTGTTCCACCCGAACGGGACGAAAGTTTACGATTTCGACTTCCGTGGCGCGCCGACGGAGAGCTGGTGCGTGGCAAACGCCTCGGTCGGGGACGCGCGGCTGCAGGCGGTGCTGGACTACGCGTGCGGCAACGGTGCGGACTGTGGCGCCATCCAGCCCGGCGGGGAGTGCTTTGTGCTCAACATCAGGGTCGGGCACGCTTCGTACGTGTTCAACAGCTACTACCAGCGCAACCACCGTGCCCCGGGAACGTGCGACTTCGGCGGAGCAGCATACGTCGTGTACCAGGCGCCAAGTGAGTTCTTCAATTTAATTTATTCATGCTTCTCTGTCGTTTTTTCTCGCTGAAGATTCTTGTTCTCCTCAGCTCTCGTGTGCGCTGTCTTGAAATGGCAATGTGATGTCATTTGTTTCCCTGTTTGCTGCAGAGTATGGAAATTGTATCCTTCCGTCGAAGGCCTCGATCGAAGCAACAGCAGCTAAGTCTGAAGGCTATGCAGCCATCTGATCAGTTATAGGAATAACTAGTATGGCTGTCCGCGCATTTACGTGGCTAGATATTTGAATTATTTTTATATTATTGTATAAGTTTAAACATAGTTTATTTTTTATAGTAATGCATTTTTAAGATAGCTAAAATTGATTGGAGAAATTTCACACTAAATCTGTCAATATGAGTATGTGATGATTTATCATTTACATGAATGCCATATTCAAATAACCAATTTTTATAAGTAGCATTTAAAGAGCATCATTGTGGCAATTGCGTTGCATGTACAGTTTTATTTAAGGATATAAATTTAAATTATTATTGTTTATATTTTCTATGTGCTTTTCTAAGGTGTATTTTCCCAACAATTTAAAATAAAATATATAAATATATAATAGATCTATATGACCTTTTAGCTACGACTTTCCAGAAATGTTCTATTTTGATGCCATATGTTTACGAAAGATGATGCATGTTGCTTTCGACTCTCCGATAGTCGCGAGTCACAAGCCCAACCCTGGTAGGCTAGAAGCTAGTTGGGCTCACCTGGGTGGGCCGAAAAGGGAAAAAATAAAAAAAGAAAATTCTATGCTACAGTGCTAAAATATCACGTTGCCCCCGGCTGGACCACTGCTCTCAAAGGAAGGACTGTAGAAATGTTTCACTCTCTGTAACTGCCGGAACTCTGACCATTTGTTCCGGGGAAACTAAAAAACAAGAGAACAGTTTCAGAACTTCTGTATGTCAGCATTTTGTATACAAACTGTTATAATAATAACTCTAGTAGGACAGGAAAAGAAGGAAGTACCTATCCTACTCCTAGTCCAATATGTGGGCAATTTACCAAAAGACTCTCTGTCTTAGTATGAAAGGAGACCTCCTATCCCGAGTATAAATAGTAGAGCACCCAATGATGTAAAACATAAGTTTATTTAGAATAATAAAGAGAAGGCTCCACCTACATTTTGTCTTGCCTCTTGTCTACTTTTGTTGTTGTTCTCTCCCGTCGATAGCGTCATTACAACACGTTATCAGCACGCTGTTCGGCTGAGCAGAAGAAGCCGCCAGGAGAAGAAGTCGACGAGCTGCAGTCGGCGAGTTCCTCAACTCGCCGGCCTTGGGAATCACGCCGCCTCGGGAAGCGCGTCGACATCGGGAATTGAGCCACCTTGATTTCCGTGCTCGACGACATCGACATCCGTGCCAACACGAAGCTATTGACGGGATCGGGGAACGACTACACGGCGTCCAGTCTACACTGCATCGACTAGCGCCTGCATCAACTTGCGATCGTCTACATCACGCCCGAAGGTGATTATCTTGGTACCCGTAGTATAGCAGATCGCGATGGCTCGTTGCAGCCATGGATTGAAATCCCAATGCAACACCCGGTCCAGATTTTTCTAAATCTGGTTTTATCGCATCCCTACCCCTAGAACTAGGGATCATCGAATTGCATCGCATACACACAGTTGGTGGGGCTGGTAGCCGCCACCGCCTCCGGCAACTGCACCGCCGCGGCCAACACGCGCACAACAGATGGCTCGCAGGCCATGAACATGCATCGCAGCAAGAACATAAATGTGACAGTCCGATCCACAGGATCTTTGTCCCACGGTGCTGTTTAAGCAGACACGAGATAATACAACACTTTCGACTTAATTAACAAGTTCATTATTATTACAATATAAGTTCAGAGTGTAGCGGAAGCGATAAACGATAAGTTTGAAAGCGGAAGATACACGAGAATTACACTACTCTCATCGATACAGCATGAGTGACAATCTGATGCCCGATCAGATAATCACACTAGCAACAACCATCACTGCTGCGGCTGATCAGATTCCAATTTAATACCTGAAAACAACGAAGGCACAAAGCCTGAGTACTAATTACTCAGCAAGTCTTACCCGTCAAATATCTCTAGACATGCAAAGGCCGACAATAGGAAGGCTGATTTTAAATGACTCGCACTAAGCAGCTAAATCATTTCTACAATATTTTAGCTCAAGTTTTATCTTCTTAAATAGTAGTAGCATAAATGATTATGGAAACTAAACAAGCATAGAAATATAGACATATCTGAATAATAAGCATAAGGATATCAACATCAATAATCCAACAAGATAACATATATCATCATCATAAGCAAGTATCATGTGCTACGTGAAGACTCAGTGAGCAAGCGGTACTCATTACTGCGAGGGACAGCGATTGCAATCGATTTACACCAGCTGGGAAAACCCGAGATACACGACGTATACGCACCACTCGAGATGGTCATATACGGCAACCTTTCACAAGACAGTAAACAATCAGCACGGGTCCAGTCTCAGAGATTGGGCAGCCGTCCCACCAACGGTACCTCGTACCTCCCATGGCCTGAACCTGCCCAATACACCTGTACTGGTTGCCGTACCACCTTGCCACCATACATGCTACGTCAGTTTACTAGTCCCCATTACACTAGTATGTACTCGGTACGTTCAATGCTTGATCAAGGGGCCAACAACGAATCGGTCCTTAATCGACTAGGCAGGGCTACCACCGTGAAGTCCCAGACTTCCCAATCCATCCTACACATGCAATGCCCCTGCCCGGTCTCAACAAATAACATAAACTCATTCTTTATCTTCTCTTTAGTGATTCAGATCTTAATCTCAGGAGTAATACTTGATATATATACGAAATACTTTAACTAAGCATAGCAGACATTCTACCAAATTACTAGGATAGACACATAGCAACATAGGACATTTGGATATCATGCAGGTGGGTTTCACATCAACTCCAATAACCTAAGTGCACAACCATCCTAGACACTCTAGCAATTATTCTCTAGAAATCAAAAGTTGTAAAGAAGGGGTTGGAATGAAACCGGGGCTTGCCTTGACTCTTAACAGTTAAGTTAGTAACTTCAACTTCTGGATCCTGAGAGGAATGATCCTGTTGAATATCCTCCTCTTGGTCGTTTCCTAGAATATGATATATGTCAATTGGATGAAAATGCAAAGAGAAAATAAACCAATATGTGATGCAATGAAAATGACTTGATTTCACATTTGAAATGTGAAGTTCAATTCTGAAATTATATTAGAATTGTTTATTACTTTCGTCTGAAGTATTTCCTTCATTGACTCCCATGAAGCATTGTTACTTTGTTACTCATTGATTTAATTTAACGCCAAAACATTCACATAACATGGAAATGAGGTGCTAAACTATTTCTGGCCATGACCAACATGCTGGAGATTTGGGCAAGTCAAATCAGGACCACTAATATGGGGTTCCTAATTATTCGTTAAAAGAATTAAACCAAATATTAATATAGGGTTAGGAAGAATTAATTCTTAAAGAAATTTCCTTAGGCTCAACCAGAAATCTTGGTGACAGGTCATCATCTAGGTGACATATATGCAGCAGATTGAAGTCTACTAATTAATAGATTAATTATTAAGAAGATGACAAGTTTATCAAAGAGAAAATCATACCTAAAGTTTCTTACATGGTTCATCTCTATGAACAGGGCATATCAAAAGGAGAAGATGAAGCCCTAGTTCACATTTTTCTGATTTATATTCAATTTACTATGAATTATTTAGTGCATAGCTTGTAAAATTCATACAAGGTTCCTCTTACAGAACCAGGGGTTATAGCTGGTACTAGTGAACAGAGGGTATCAAATGGGTTCTAACAAACCTGAGTTTGCATTTTTACCCTGCCTATATTAATTGCTATGAATTAATTAGGTTTTACCTTGTACAAATTATTCAGGAAAAACTACTCACGAACAATGTTCAAAACTGACATCACTGGATAGATATCAGTGAGAGGAACACAACAAAATTGAATTTGCAATTTTTGGACATCTAGAGCTTCAGTTATCGATTTTTGAAGTTTATTCAGTTTCTGAGAAAGTTGCAACTTATTTACGAAATTGCCATCGTCGTCTTCAACACAGTCAGGTATGCACGACGGACAGAAACGGGCGGAGCTTCACCGGAGCAAGGGAAACTGCGGCGAGGGGAATAGGTGAGGGGCTCTACATGACTATCCCGACGATATGGACTCAAAGATGTGGTCATCGAGGTTGGGGACTCACCGGAAAGTGGCCGGCGGCGACGGCGGCGGAGAGAAGATGTTCGGCGACGTCGCGAGCTCGCCGTGGTCAACGAGGAGATGCACAAGTTGGTCCTTCATATTCAATGAGACGTGGAGAACACCGGCATGGTACGTGTGCACGTCAAGGAGGGCTGGATGTTTGTCGTCGCGGTCGAGGTCGAAGGCGGCCGACGGGAAGGATTGGGGGAAATTGAAATTCCGGCGACCTCGTAGGAGAATCCAAAGGGGAAACGGTTCAGAAGAACATCCAGTGGCTGGCGCATCCAATTGAAAAGGATTGAGGGGACGAGGCTCACCGTAGGCGATGAATTTTTTGCGGTGAAGCCGAAGTTGCTCGCCGGCGATGTCGTCGGAGTATTTCTTCAATTACTGTCAGCTCGATACGAGGATTGATGTGCTGCTTCGTGGAGAGCCTGAGTGAGCTGAGGCGGTTTTATGGGTGGCCTCGTCTCATGCTTCAGTGCAGTGAGACGGCGGCGCGACGAGCTGCTCAATCCGGCGGACATGGCGGCTGTGCTCTCGGTGTTTGCGACGAGGAGAGTGAGGGTGTGAGGAGAACACTGACGAAGAGAGCGAGCAGGAGCTGGACGACTCGTTCCTATCCTCGGTCGGTCGCAGAGTGAGGTGGAACGGTGCTGGGTAGCGTGGCGTCCATGTATTGCTCTGGTTCTGCCGAACAAGAAAGAAGAAGCGATTTTGAGTTCTTGATAGTGGGCCCCGCATGATATTTCTTTTTCACGAATTTTCAATATCTCTCTCGTCTATCCAATCTGGATGTGTATTCGGACTCCAAAAATTACCATATTTTGCACGAAGCTTGTGTGACACGTGTTATGAACAGATGTCCATTTGGTTTGTTCAAAATCTTTAGGAATTTGAATTCAAAATCCAAACAAGTTGTTTCAAATTTAAACTTGATGAAATTATTTGGATGAGTTCCTAGATGCAATTGTCTCTGGAATTTTTAGTAGATTTTATTTAGCTTTCATATTTCCCATAAATTTTTGATTACACATTGTTATGTTCAAATTTTTGAACTTCCTTTTAAAATTTTACTTAAATTTGCATTCTATTCAAATTTTTTGATCCTTCATTTTGTGTGACTTAATTGAAATTTGCACCTAATCAACTTTACATGATGACTGAGCACTGTAGAGAAATGAACGAGACATCTGGGATGTCACAATCCTCCCCCCTTAAAGAAATCTCGTCCCGAGATTACGAAACGGTTGGGGATAGGTTTACAAGGAATGGGGATTCTTGACCACCCAACAAAGAAGTTGATATGAAGTTATTTCATATGTCCAGTAGATCAAGGGTCTGAATATATATACCTTGATAAAGAGATTGTGAGGGGTTCTAGTTTCAAGAATTATGGAAACGGGACTAAAGCGATGTCGGAGTGAAATTCATGAATAGAAAGATACCTTGAAGAAAAGGATACTTCGACAATATCTCTCAAACCCAAGTAGGGAGTTCCGGAGAAGAATATACTAGAATTATGAGTGCAATGATAGCTGATGAGTTTTCATGATCACTGCCAACACCTTGAGTTTGATACTGTCAGGATGGTGAGAAAATTCATGACGAGACTGGAATATTTCTGGACAGAGGTGGCAATGCATTAACAAAGAAGATTTGGAAGAGGTATAAGTAAGCTTGTAGGAAGTCAAGAGATGAAGCAAGATTGCAAGGATTTGGGACAATGTGAAAAATATGGCAAATGCTCTGGTTATCCCTTTGATTTGATACAGGTGATCATATTTAAGGAAGAGGGTTCCAAGGATTTGCTAGCAATCGACTTTTGGAAGATATCACGAGATGATATGCCTTTCGCGAAAGAGAAGTAGGCAATTGATAAGGTGTTTCAAGGTCTAGGATTCAGACTCAAGGACTCATGTGCTGATGGTCGAGTGAAAGATGGAAATTTATGTGTTAGTCAGTGAGTAACAGTAACTCAAAGGAGGGTCACTTGTCATACTACTGAATATGTGGATTCTCTAGTAAAGATGAGCATGTACATTTAAAGAGTGCCGACATCGGATAAATCAATAAGGGTTCTTAAGAGAAGAGCAAAAGAATATTGATCTGACTCTGGTTCTATAGAAGAAGTTCAAGAATGATTGAAGTGTTTTGACTGGGACAAGTGGGATATGTAATGTCAAGGATAGTCATTGTTCAGCCTGTCATGTTGGAATATTTTAGCAGTTCTTACTATGAATTGAACTATTGCTGCTGGTACTTCCTTGAAAAGTCTAGTATCCAGCTCGGTACAATTTCTTCTCATGTGAAGGGCAACAAGGTGGAGGACAGACAAATTATAGCTTTTGATATTGCAATATGCAAAAGAGATTATGGGAGCTGATGCAGACTAGAAACAAGGAATAAAGCTAAAAGAGATTTATTTCAGATCGGTGCAATGCATACTGGAGATTCCAAACTCTAATTGGGGAGGAAAATATTTTGTAGCGCTGGGCAAGGTGTCAGATTATATATTCTACACTAGTGCGTCATATGCATTTGGACTGGGACTGGTTGACTGATTGGTTCAATACATGTTGAATCAAGGCAATGGAAGTGCCCATGTATTTTAATGGAGCTGATCATGTGGTTCGGTCAGCAAGGAGTGAGGTTATCCAAAAATGTTCAGATTAGGAACAATCTGACAATTAAAGATACAAGGTAAGAGGACAATGTATCAATCGACACAACAAGAAAGGTGGAGAGTTTGGAGCAGCAAAGATATTGAGTGAATTCCAATCTGGTAAAGAAGCAAGTAGATGCCAAAGGAAATATTTCTATACAGATCAGATAAACAAGATGGAAATCAACTCACAGGCAATTGACCATGAAATGGGGCCATAGCTCAAGGAGGTCTAAATTGAGCACATAATCAAAACAGCGAACAGGGTTTTGGGTTCATTGATTGGTTCTCAAAGGCAATGGTGATCGATGAGTAACTAGAAGTTTGTTCCCACGATAAGGATAATCAAACACCTCATTCTTGCTCAAAGTCTTTAGTTTATTAATGCATCATTTTTACAGGGTAGTATGATGCCTACTCCTATCATGATATGCATCTCGATGAGTGAGTTGATGCCATGGTGCAATCATGGTGCAATGTATGTTCTCATGGTGCAATGCACGCGTGTGATGGTGCATATGTAATGATGCGGTTGCATAATGCCATGCCACGGATGGTGCGTAATGATGCATATGGCATGGAATGCAAGTAATGTTGCAGAATGATGCATTATGTCATGTTGCATATGGATGATGCATATACCGGTATATATATGTGCAATGGTGCGTGTCATGATGCAGATAACATGACGAGTCCCTCATGGTGCACATGCAAAATGTTTATGTTATGAAGCAAATGATGGTGCAATGCATTATTCAATGGTGCAATGCACATTTTTGCAAGAATACTCATGAATGAGTCATGTTATCCCCCCAATGCTTCACGCCATTATTTATTTATTTTTACTTGGAGCAAGAATATGATGATGTAATATATAGATTAAGGATACAATTTAGATCACAAGGTAGAGCCAAAAATATTCCATGCTCAAGAAAACTAGAACATGGTCAAACCTTTCTGCTCAGTAGTGAAATATGTCAAATAATTCAACATATGTAGCCAGGTCATGGAGCAAGTAGGCCACAGAAATTTAGTTGCACCATGCGATGAAAAATCATCGAGTTTAGCAACCGGACAAAATCTGCCATAACTGGCAGTCATCACGAAAAGCAAAACTGAGAATTTTGGGTGCAAAATTAGGAAATGTGATGAAATAGAAGGTTGTAGATAACTCTCATAGCTTTCCAAATTGGGTTCAAACTCAGTCAAACTCTAAATGAAGCTGGACTTATGAATCTCATAAGGAACAGGTCCTGCACGGTAAAACAGATTGACGGGGTCTTGGTTTTTTTGATTCTACAGCCTGCAAAACAAGCCATAAAATTTCGAGGCAGCCTGGAAATGAAAGACAACTTAAATATCTTTCCAACAAGTATTTATTCTCCCCATTTGGATAAGAAAACTGGGAGCTATGAAATTTTGAAATTGGACCTTCTGCAAACAGGAACAGATTTGACATGGTCTTAGTAATTCAGCTCTACAGATCACATCTGAAATCAAAAACACATGAGACCACTTAGAACTGAAAGAATACTCCAAGAGCTTTCCAGATTGTGTTTGAAATCACCCAGTCCTCCAGAGTGTTTCAAAGTTAAAGGATTCTGCTGGAAGACAGAATGACAGGAGTGCAGTGTTTTGACTCTAGAGATTGCATCTGATGTTGAAATTCCATGAGATCACTTGGAAATGACAGAGAATTTCAGGAGCTTACCAGCAAGTTTTTAAACACCTCCATTGGATCAGAGGAACTCGAGTTGCGAATTTTTGAACTTGGAACAACAACAGAATAGATTCTGGACAGAACCTTAGTTTGAGGTAGGTCATTTCGAATTTGATTTCCTTCAAGTTTGTAAATTTCAAATTTTACACAGAGGTGAGTGATTAAGACAGGGCAACTTTTAGTTCAGAAACTTAAGAATGATGCAACATTTTGTTAACCTAATTATTCGTTCCTCACCAAAAGAAAAATAATACCATTATATTGGCACGTACTTGGTGGCATACTCGTCTCTCAATCGTGTTAGTCTAGCAAACGGTGTGACCTCTAACGTAGTTAGTGTGCCTGCAGAAAAACACACATCGCCACCTCAAACAACCTACACAGATGACGCCATCATTCACGCCGATGGTCAGCGAAAACAGAATTTAATGCATGGCTCAAACAATCTCAACACCTCTCGCCTCCTCACGAACTCGAAGGCTCGTGGAACAATAGCACCCCCCACAATACGAGTCCAGCTCGTTAAACTCCTGAGCCATGCATGTTACTTACCTTCTTACCTGGGCGTCGATGCGTCGTTACAGAAAAGTAACAAACAACTTCTATTGCCACCTGAACACTAACATCCTTATGTGGGCAATACTAACGTATCCTCACCGTATAACGTAGTTTTCAAAATACGACGTTTAAGTGTTTGTATTATCTTGGACCAGCTCTGATGCCAGCTGTGACAGTCCGATCCACAGGATCTTTGTCCCACGGTGCTGTTTAAGCAGACACGAGATAATACAACACTTTCGACTTAATTAACAAGTTCATTATTATTACAATATAAGTTCAGAGTGTAGCGGAAGCGATAAACGATAAGTTTGAAAGCGGAAGATACACGAGAATTACACTACTCTCATCGATACAGCATGAGTGACAATCTGATGCCCGATCAGATAATCACACTAGCAACAACCATCACTGCTGCGGCTGATCAGATTCCAATTTAATACCTGAAAACAACGAAGGCACAAAGCCTGAGTACTAATTACTCAGCAAGTCTTACCCGTCAAATATCTCTAGACATGCAAAGGCCGACAATAGGAAGGCTGATTTTAAATGACTCGCACTAAGCAGCTAAATCATTTCTACAATATTTTAGCTCAAGTTTTATCTTCTTAAATAGTAGTAGCATAAATGATTATGGAAACTAAACAAGCATAGAAATATAGACATATCTGAATAATAAGCATAAGGATATCAACATCAATAATCCAACAAGATAACATATATCATCATCATAAGCAAGTATCATGTGCTACGTGAAGACTCAGTGAGCAAGCGGTACTCATTACTGCGAGGGACAGCGATTGCAATCGATTTACACCAGCTGGGAAAACCCGAGATACACGACGTATACGCACCACTCGAGATGGTCATATACGGCAACCTTTCACAAGACAGTAAACAATCAGCACGGGTCCAGTCTCAGAGATTGGGCAGCCGTCCCACCAACGGTACCTCGTACCTCCCATGGCCTGAACCTGCCCAATACACCTGTACTGGTTGCCGTACCACCTTGCCACCATACATGCTACGTCAGTTTACTAGTCCCCATTACACTAGTATGTACTCGGTACGTTCAATGCTTGATCAAGGGGCCAACAACGAATCGGTCCTTAATCGACTAGGCAGGGCTACCACCGTGAAGTCCCAGACTTCCCAATCCATCCTACACATGCAATGCCCCTGCCCGGTCTCAACAAATAACATAAACTCATTCTTTATCTTCTCTTTAGTGATTCAGATCTTAATCTCAGGAGTAATACTTGATATATATACGAAATACTTTAACTAAGCATAGCAGACATTCTACCAAATTACTAGGATAGACACATAGCAACATAGGACATTTGGATATCATGCAGGTGGGTTTCACATCAACTCCAATAACCTAAGTGCACAACCATCCTAGACACTCTAGCAATTATTCTCTAGAAATCAAAAGTTGTAAAGAAGGGGTTGGAATGAAACCGGGGCTTGCCTTGACTCTTAACAGTTAAGTTAGTAACTTCAACTTCTGGATCCTGAGAGGAATGATCCTGTTGAATATCCTCCTCTTGGTCGTTTCCTAGAATATGATATATGTCAATTGGATGAAAATGCAAAGAGAAAATAAACCAATATGTGATGCAATGAAAATGACTTGATTTCACATTTGAAATGTGAAGTTCAATTCTGAAATTATATTAGAATTGTTTATTACTTTCGTCTGAAGTATTTCCTTCATTGACTCCCATGAAGCATTGTTACTTTGTTACTCATTGATTTAATTTAACGCCAAAACATTCACATAACATGGAAATGAGGTGCTAAACTATTTCTGGCCATGACCAACATGCTGGAGATTTGGGCAAGTCAAATCAGGACCACTAATATGGGGTTCCTAATTATTCGTTAAAAGAATTAAACCAAATATTAATATAGGGTTAGGAAGAATTAATTCTTAAAGAAATTTCCTTAGGCTCAACCAGAAATCTTGGTGACAGGTCATCATCTAGGTGACATATATGCAGCAGATTGAAGTCTACTAATTAATAGATTAATTATTAAGAAGATGACAAGTTTATCAAAGAGAAAATCATACCTAAAGTTTCTTACATGGTTCATCTCTATGAACAGGGCATATCAAAAGGAGAAGATGAAGCCCTAGTTCACATTTTTCTGATTTATATTCAATTTACTATGAATTATTTAGTGCATAGCTTGTAAAATTCATACAAGGTTCCTCTTACAGAACCAGGGGTTATAGCTGGTACTAGTGAACAGAGGGTATCAAATGGGTTCTAACAAACCTGAGTTTGCATTTTTACCCTGCCTATATTAATTGCTATGAATTAATTAGGTTTTACCTTGTACAAATTATTCAGGAAAAACTACTCACGAACAATGTTCAAAACTGACATCACTGGATAGATATCAGTGAGAGGAACACAACAAATTGAATTTGCAATTTTTGGACATCTAGAGCTTCAGTTATCGATTTTTGAAGTTTATTCAGTTTCTGAGAAAGTTGCAACTTATTTACGAAATTGCCATCGTCGTCTTCAACACAGTCAGGTATGCACGACGGACAGAAACGGGCGGAGCTTCACCGGAGCAAGGGAAACTGCGGCGAGGGGAATAGGTGAGGGGCTCTACATGACTATCCCGACGATATGGACTCAAAGATGTGGTCATCGAGGTTGGGGACTCACCGGAAAGTGGCCGGCGGCGACGGCGGCGGAGAGAAGATGTTCGGCGACGTCGCGAGCTCGCCGTGGTCAACGAGGAGATGCACAAGTTGGTCCTTCATATTCAATGAGACGTGGAGAACACCGGCATGGTACGTGTGCACGTCAAGGAGGGCTGGATGTTTGTCGTCGCGGTCGAGGTCGAAGGCGGCCGACGGGAAGGATTGGGGGAAATTGAAATTCCGGCGACCTCGTAGGAGAATCCAAAGGGGAAACGGTTCAGGAAGAACATCCAGTGGCTGGCGCATCCAATTGAAAAGGATTGAGGGGACGAGGCTCACCGTAGGCGATGAATTTTTTGCGGTGAAGCCGAAGTTGCTCGCCGGCGATGTCGTCGGAGTATTTCTTCAATTACTGTCAGCTCGATACGAGGATTGATGTGCTGCTTCGTGGAGAGCCTGAGTGAGCTGAGGCGGTTTTATGGGTGGCCTCGTCTCATGCTTCAGTGCAGTGAGACGGCGGCGCGACGAGCTGCTCAATCCGGCGGACATGGCGGCTGTGCTCTCGGTGTTTGCGACGAGGAGAGTGAGGGTGTGAGGAGAACACTGACGAAGAGAGCGAGCAGGAGCTGGACGACTCGTTCCTATCCTCGGTCGGTCGCAGAGTGAGGTGGAACGGTGCTGGGTAGCGTGGCGTCCATGTATTGCTCTGGTTCTGCCGAACAAGAAAGAAGAAGCGATTTTGAGTTCTTGATAGTGGGCCCCGCATGATATTTCTTTTTCACGAATTTTCAATATCTCTCTCGTCTATCCAATCTGGATGTGTATTCGGACTCCAAAAATTACCATATTTTGCACGAAGCTTGTGTGACACGTGTTATGAACAGATGTCCATTTGGTTTGTTCAAAATCTTTAGGAATTTGAATTCAAAATCCAAACAAGTTGTTTCAAATTTAAACTTGATGAAATTATTTGGATGAGTTCCTAGATGCAATTGTCTCTGGAATTTTTAGTAGATTTTATTTAGCTTTCATATTTCCCATAAATTTTTGATTACACATTGTTATGTTCACATTTTGAACTTCCTTTTAAAATTTTACTTAAATTTGGATTCTATTCAAATTTTTTGATCCTTCATTTTGTGTGACTTAATTGAAATTTGCACCTAATCAACTTTACATGATGACTGAGCACTGTAGAGAAATGAACGAGACATCTGGGATGTCACAATAAAAAAGGGGGCAGAATACCCTAACCCTAACGTAACCCTAACCCTAGCTAGTCGGCGACGAGCCGGACCTCGCCGCCGACCATCCGAGCCGCGCACGGCCTGCGAGCCCGAGCCAAGCGCCACAACGCACGAAGTCGCGCACCAAGCCGCACGCCGGCGTGGACCCGCGCGACCCACACAGCGGGTCGCCGACCACCGGATCTGGGGGCGACGCAGCCAGATTTGCCCGCACCGCCCCCACTCGGGACTCCACCGCCGCAAGGGGGGCCCCGAGACGCCCTCCTCCGCGCGTTGCGACAACGGGAGCTCGGAGCTCGACCGCCGCCGCCTCACCATCACCTCCCGCCGAGGCCCGACGGTGCACTCACCTCGCCGACTCACGGCGAGCCACGCACGAGCTCGCCAGGCCCGGATCCGTGCCCGAGGTCGCTGGATCTGACCTCGGGGTCGCCGGATCTGGGGGCCGGGACCCCTCCGCCGCATGGAGGGCCCGGGGCTTTGTCTTCCTCGCGTGCGACGGTAGTGAGCCGCACGCTCACCCGCAGCCGCACCTCGCCGTGCCGCGCCGCCCGCAGCCGCGCTACCTGTCACCGTGCCCGAAGGCCGCGCGCCGCCGCTCCACCTCCGCGACCCCCGCATCTGGATCGCGAACCGCCACCACCCCGGCGACGAGCTCCGCACGAGCTCGCCCGGGGCCCCAGCCTCCTCCCTCCTCGCGCCGCCGCGCCATGGCACTGCACCGCCGCCGCCGCCGCCGCGCGAGGGAGGGTGAGAGGAAGAGGGGGGAGGGGGAGAGAGAAAGAGTGAGGCGGATAGGGTTGAAACCCTATCCGTCCCGCTTTTATATCGGCCGAGCAGGCCGGCTTGGTGGGCTGGACCGGGGTGGGCCGAGCCGGCCCACTGGGCCAGCCTGTTTCGGAGTAACCAGAAAAAGAAAAGAAAAATGCGAGGAAAATTCTGAAAAAATCTAAAATTTTGCGGAAAAGCCCCTGGAAAAGCTAGGAATTGTGGATTAGCATTGAATTTTACAGAAAAGCCCCTGAATTTTCTAGAATAGAACCCGCAATCTTTTTTTTGCAAATTGGTCCAAATTGTTATGTATTTACGATTTTGACCCCGAATTTTTGCAAAATAGACCCTGTAGTTTCTGGAAATGGGCTAAATACTGTTATTTTGCAAATAACACCTCAGCTTTCAGGGAATTTTGTTAGAAACATAATAACTTGCTGTTTTTGCTGTTAGAACCTCCTGTTTGTGCATATTTACTGTGTTTCTTGATCTGAAATCATGCATATCATGTATAAGCAACTAAAACATGATTAAAAGTGCCTTTAATCATAGAAACACGGTTTTAGGTCTTTCTTCGAGTTTTTAATCCACTACCTTTTGCATTCTACAAATTGTTTACTAGAAGTAAACCTACGCACTTTTATTTCAACGTCCTGTAGACATCTCAATTTGTGAAACATGAATTCGATGTGCTTACCTTGAATGATTTATCTTGATCACGTGATGCTGAAATCCTCTTGAGTGTTAAAAATCTCTTGAAGATGATTAAACCCAAGAATGAGGATATTCATCCATCCGAAGTGGAGAAATCTCAGGCACTGGATTTCCTGAGTTATCACTTGAGTATTTCCCTGAAGAATTAATACATGAATGAATATAGTCCAAAGGTCTTGTGGGGCTCTCTGAATGAGCACTTTGAGAAGATTGAATCTATCTCAATAGTTGAGCGTGAATTGTAGCACCTACGCTTTCAACATTACAAGATATTTGTGGATTATAACACCACATGGTATGAGATCGTCACTCACATGAAGATTTGTGATGATGAACTTGGTAAAAACAAGCTCATACATAAAACTCTCTCTACCTAACACCCCAAGCTCACTTATGTGAGTAGCCAGTAGCCCTGAGTAATGACTTGAAGTATGATCAGGGGGGAGATGAGATGATCTTGTAGGATCATATGTCTTGTTACACTGGCTCATTAGCACTGAATGCTACATCATTCATGGAGAATGATAAGGGGAAGGGCCAATAGAAGGCACCTGGGAAAGGTAAAAGCAAAAGCTAGGCAATTCAAGAAGAATATTGTAGCCATAGCTTAGCAGCCTATTGAGGGAGAATACGGTAAACAAGATCAAGATTGTTATAGGTGTGTAATGAGAGACCATTAGTCTCGAATATGAAAAAACACCCAAGCATTATGTCGATTTGTA
Organism: Eragrostis nindensis; assembly: GCA_012490785.1. Classification (NCBI taxonomy): domain Eukaryota; kingdom Viridiplantae; phylum Streptophyta; class Magnoliopsida; order Poales; family Poaceae; genus Eragrostis; species Eragrostis nindensis. Next base: position 170,462 of record JAAXCT010000599.1, read on the forward strand.
CCAAGAACTTCATGGTAAGAAGAAGAATTCCTAGAAGGAAGCCAACTTCATTGAAAGCATGTAGCTTGAAGTGGGGAGGATCTTCACAAACCATTGAAGAGAAGAATGAAAACATCATGAAGATAGAAATTAGTACGTCACAATATGAGACCAAGAACCTTGAAGGATCAAGCAGCAATTCTGAAAATTGAGCTTTGGATGATAACCTCATGAATGAGGATAATCTTCTTGGTGATGAATTAGAAGATTGTGCATAGGGGCTAGTAATAGTCCAAAATACCGATCTAGTAGATGGTAACAATAGAAGTAATAATGCAATTAGTTTTGATTCCAGAATTGAATTAAGTGGATTAATATAGTCTCTTGTAGAGACCTCGTTTTTAATACACAATAGCTTGAAGTCTACATGTGAAGCTTTGGTTTTCTTTTACCTTATTGCTACAATGCTTCCGAGAACAGTATCCATTACTTTTTGCACCCATTTACTTGTTTACAAGTAGTAAACTTTATGCACATTTATTTTGAATCATTTGTCTAAATTTCCTAGAAGAAGAAATATCCTGATTAACCTAGAATGGTTATTATTAAACCCTGCATGGTTACTCTTTAGTCTGGTCACTAAATACCAAAATTTTTCCTGGAAGTGAAATATTTCTTGAAGAACTATGCAACCCAAGCAGGGTGAATCGCATGCTACTTTTGCAGAAAAATTAGTAGTTGTGCGATATTTTGGTATAAAGTGGTTTGAATTGGAATAATCCTAAAGTATTTTGGGACTCATCGAATGAGTGAATCAAGTAGACAATCCCAACAAGAAGGACTTGAAGCTCCATATCATTACACTTTAGGAATTATGTTGCTAGTGAATGCATAAACTTTTGGGATCATGTAGAAATCGAAGGTGAATTATTTGGCAACATATGTTAATCCAGGCTATTACCATTGTCTTAAGTACGGAATACTTGGTCATTGGTACCACATTCGTCAAATTCATAGAAGAATTGAGAACGCATATACTAGGAAGCTTGCAACTAGTATAACAAGATTATTGGACATAAATCTTGAAGATAAAATATGTGTACCATAGCTCTCATGAAGAAGAGACAAAGCAATCATAGAAGATTGATTGTAGTACCATAGATATCATCACTGAAACCTTGAAGGCTTGAGCGAGAATTCTGAAAATATAGCTCTTGATGATAGCCTCCTGGACGAGGATGATCATTTTAGTGATGAATTAAATATGTGCATGGGGACTCGCATAGTCTCTTAAATTTGAAACAAGCTACCAAGTAATAGTTATTATATGGTGATGCATTAAGTTTATAATTCTTGAAAGAATCACATGGATCATGCGAACTTTTAGAAGAGTGAGCATCTAATTTATCCTGAAGAGATAATAGCTTGAAGATTGATCCTGAAGCATGCATATAATTTTCTCGGTTGCAATTGAATTTGTTCGTTATCTACAATATAGCTTGCAGTCTATATGTAGCTTGGTTTTTCTTGCTTTTGTTTTAATACCTGATGTATACTTGTTAAATTTGCTTGGAACATATGAAATATATGCTGAACATAATGATTTGCCTAGTCTATTAGTGTTAATCATCTGCAATGATATCTGTTCACTATGAAGCCACATATTGCATAAGTTCTTTGTGCATTAGTACCAAGCAGGTAGAATGAAAATCAGAAGCACATGAACCAATGCAAGTATTTTTATCATATCCACCCTACTCACATTATTTCTTAGAATATTGTGTACATGAATTGTACATATGTGAGTATTCACACCAATTACTACTATACTAGTAGAATAATTGCAATCTATGATACATGAGCATTGTGTCGTAGCGAATGCAAGAAGCGTCCAATGAACTCGAAGTTTAGTGATGGTGTGATAAGGGGGAGGATTTTAATTGATGATGGCACAGGAAATATGTGGATCTACTAAAAAATCTAACAGGCATGATCTGCTCCTGAATGATTGGATTACACTTTGCAAATGAGCCTGTTGCTCTAAGCACATCCTTTGGAATTAATTTATCATTTTGAGTTGTAGATGAACACTTAACTCGATGATAATAAAATTGAATTGGCTAATAGAGTTGGTAGACCTGCAAGTCTAGAATGGCAATATCAAATATTCCTCGCATGTTTTAACATTATGAAACTTGTAGTTTCTTTTACCTTAAAGTGTTTTATTTGACCTTGAAGTGTTTATTTGAAGTTTGCATCCAATTTTGTTGCGATGGATAAAAGAAGTTAGACATTATCATTGTCACTTTGACATGATAGAAAATCTCCATTGAAAATGCTGAGCATGTCTAACTCATTGCATACATATAAGTGCGTGAATATCCGGTAGATATTTTCACCATTTTGCATACATGAATAGGCTCCCACTTGAAGTTTGGTGATATAACATGAACGTTATGTCAATTGAATGCCTATGATAGGGGATATCACTAGAGATTGTATGCTATAATGTCGGCATTAGGGGGAGAAAGGACTCAGAATGAATGCCCTACATTATCATCTCTTGGAAGCTTGAAGCAGAAATGAAATCACGCACTTGAATATACGCATGAAGCGTAATGCCAGAAAAATCTTGAAGAGAGGAGTAACCAGAAGTTAAGTTTACATGAAGTAAACCGAGTACCGTGTGTGATATACACAGGGACGCTTGTGCTTATATCACCGGTCGACTTGTTTGTCGTTGATCTAAAATCTATTGGGACGCCTTTGGTTTCTAAATCAATGGACACTTGTCATTGCAATCATTATGAAACTTCTCCCACTCTTGAAGAGGGCACCTCATGAAGAAGGATTGAGAACCTCAGAAAAAGTGGTCATCATGAAGATGAGAACCCAACCATTGTGCACACAGAAGTGTTGGCAATGCAGAATAATAGAAGAATATGAGAATAAGAAGGTTTACAACATTTCCTCATGAATTGCAATTGTTTCTCTATGAATGAGAGAACCCGGATCCGGCAACAAAGTCCATGGCAAAGACGCTTGTAGTGTTACTATCGGGTAAATGAAGAATGCAATTGAGGATGAACCATAGAATGGTAAAAGTATATGGTTCATAAGTCTCCGAAAGACTGATATTCTCATATTATGAAGAAAGAATGAAGTTCTGCTGCATCTCTGGCGAGAAATATGAAGAATGAATGAAAATGCAGTTAGTCACAGGATTCTGGAAATCCAAATGACAAGATCCTCGAAGGACAATGAATAATTCCTGAAGAGAATTATCGCAACATATAATGTCTTCTTGAAAGAATGACATAAGTCTCTCACAGAGCCTCTTGTAGAAGAGAGAAAGTGATCATAGAATAGAATCATTTTCGAAGAATATCCTTGAAGGAAGGAGCCATGAAATGACTTGCCAATCAAATCTTGAATAATACCATATATCCCAGAAGAGAGTATTGACCCGACTATATGGGAATCATCATACCTTAAAGATATTTGTACTTAGAAAGTACAAGCTAATATAAGAATGATGATTTCCTAGATTACCACGAAAGGTAATATCGATGGTTATTATCCCCCATAGAAAATCAAGATTGATTGAAGAGTTGTTCTGATCCTGAAGGATGAACATTACAGAATTTGCAATGATGAATGTCATGGCTTGAAGCATGACATACTGTATTCTAAATATATAGACCATTTGCGAATTGTCGCCCAGCATGTGGCATCTCAAGAATGCACTTGGAGGAGAAGGAATAACATGATCATAATCTTGTCTTGAACTTTGATAGACTACAGATACAGATCATTTGAGAATGAAACCCCAAATATTATCTTGAAGATAATACAGCTTGTATTGCACAAATACAAAAGGGACACACTAAGTCAAATATCATGGAGCACCTTACACCAAAATTCCCATTATGCATGAAATGCATCATAATGAAGAGATTTCGGTGAATCATACATGAAGGTATGAGAAGGCTTAGAGAAGTGTGCAGATCAGGGAGAGAACATCCCTGAGCACATAATCCCTATCACTGGAGTCTAAAAAGACAACTTAGTGAATTTTAGAAGAATTAAACATTGTACTCTTTTTCTCTCATTGAGTTTTTACCTGAAGGTTTATCAAGAAGAGGTTTTAACGAGGCAATGTATGCAATATGAAGCTACGGTACCATGTACTCTTTTCTCCATTTTTTTCCCACTGAGTTTTTATGAAGGAGTTTTTAATGAGACATGGGTATCGTCGTAAAATGCCCAAGGGGGAGTGTTATAATAATAACTCTAGTTGGACAGGAAAAGAAAGTTCTAGGAGAACCTATCCTATTCCTAGTCTAATGTGTGGGCAATTTACCAAAGGACTCTCTCTCCTAGTAGCAAAAGAGACCCCCTATCCCGAGTATAAATAGTGGAGCACCCCATGATGTAAAACATAAGTTTATTCAGAATAGTAAAGAGAAGGCTCCACCCTACATTGTGTCTCGCCTCTTGTCTACTTTTGTTGTTGTTCTCTCCCGTCGATAGCGTTATTACAACACAAACATACTGTTTCATGCCGCTTGTTCTAGCAATGCATCACTTGAGGTAGTGATAGCCGTTAAACATCCTCCACTAGGCATTTAGCACTAGAGGAAGGAGGCCAGCCTGACCTCCGCAATGCCGCCGCACCGAGACCCGCCGTCAGATCTGATCCACCATGCATCGCTCACCTGCTGCTGCATCGTCCGCAATGCTGGCAAGCCAGATGCACATGCAACTTTGCACTAGGCTGCCGCACATGACAAACGTGTAGTCTCCTTCACCAGAAAATTAAACTCGGGCTACCTTAGATAGTCATGCGGAATCTTGTGAACTATTCCCTTCGTACTCATATTAGAGGGCGTTCTGGAGTTTGCAGTGGTTTCACAAAAGAGGTCGTTTTGCATTGCGCAGACATCTCTTGGACGATTTTGCCCTCGCAGCTGCGTGTTCCCGAGGCATCTACGCGATCTCCCGAGGCGACGCCAGCACCTAACCAGCTCTGGCTGCTCGTTTTGTTTGCAGCACGCGCCCATAAACTGCACCGCTCCTCTTGTTGGCTTAGCCGGAACCTACAGTCTGCTCTCTCACTCGCACGAACCGAGGAAGAAGATAACAGTGGTTTGCCGGCGACAAATGCCGTGGAGCTGATAGCTCCTGTATCTTGGCTTGTATTCTTTCTCTGGACTGGGCAGAATGGAGAGGAGGAGTACAGGGGCCTCTTGTAGGCCGGGGACACACCATGCCGGCCGTTCCGCCACGATCCATGATCGTTGAGCCGTTGCTCAACCCAATCATGGCGGCTTCCTCCGCAAGACCAGGCACCACGCACACCACTACTCCTCCTATCCTACGACTCAACCAAACACGGCAGCCAGCGCGCAACAAACTTGCGCACTCCCTGCCTGGACTCAGCTGGACGACGGCGGTGGCGGTAGAACAAACTGTGGCAAATTGTGGGAGTAGGTAAGGCTCACTTTGCGTTGGCGTGTGTTGACACCACAATTTGACACATATATGCCAAATTCTGGTGTCTCGTATGCGATTTGGGGGCACAACCAATTTTTGGTTGCGCCTCTGATCAAGGCCCTGTCCTAGGCGTTTCACATTTTGGAACGTTCGCCACGATCTGTTAGCCTAACGGTCCCTTTTTCCAACAAGCAATAGTAAACCATGTCAAAAGAGAAATGGGAAATGGCCGGGAGAAGATCGGAATTGGGAAATCGCCCCCCAAACCATAACCGCCAGGTAGCCCTGGCGGAGGTTACTTGATGTAACTTTCTCAATTGTAAAATAAAGTAAGAACTTATTAAGTGTCTCTACTCGCTACCCTTCTTTGTTGATCTTGTAGTCGGAGGCTTCTTTCTCCTGTATGGCCGCTACTCTTTCTCAAGCTTGCCTAGGAAGCCACCAAAAAGGCTGGCCGTATTTCATTGCATTAGTTGCAAATAACATTATAGTTCAAAGGACTTTTGAAAGGGGCAACCATTGTTGCAAAGCTCAGTGCATTTTCATGTGGCTAAGAGTAGACATTACTCGTAGTATTTTGGCTATGTTCCAAGATTCTAATCATTAATCCCATCTCTTAGATGACTAAGCCTGGAGCTTTACTTCCTGTGTTTTCCTGAAATAAGAAATGGGGCGGCCCCTTTCCAACCGTTGGAGAGAGAAAAAATATATTGTATCTGGGTTCTTAAGACAAACTGAGATCCATGGTGAGCATGTATCTTTCTCAGTGGTTACCGGCATTAAGAATGGTTCATCCTAATTCCCACTGAGTTGACAAAGTTGTCTGTGGTCGTTCACACATGAATAAAGCCCTAACAAAAAAAAAAAGAGCTGAAAACGCTAGCTTCTCTGATTGCGACTGTTACCAAATCGCTGTGAGACAAGGGATAAACCAAACGAGACAGCAGCATTCAAGTATAATAATTACTATAATTACTACATACTGTCAGATGGCCTGCATGGACTTGAGCAGGATCGGAGTCAACTCTCGGTGGGCAAGAGGAAGGTACCATTCATCGTACGGGCACATGACAAAACCCATGCCCGTACAATGAATGGTAGTTCCTGGTCGTAGTCAGTATAGTCACTGCTATTTGTGCAAAGTTTTGCTGTGCTTTCAATCCTTTGACGAGCTTGTGCCTGCCTTGTATAAAAAAAAAAAAAAAAAATCCTTGACGAGCCAACAAACATTTTTATCGCTTTCCTTTTGGGATCCTAACTAACTTTGCAGTTGAGAAGGGAATCTTTTGTCCTGTACATATATTTTTTTTTATTACATTGAGTTACGTCAAACTCTCACTGAAATGTCAATTTTTAAGTGAGTCAAGTATTGGACCGTCACAAAATTATGTCACTAACTAAATATCCAATTAATGCCAAGGCCAAGATTAATGTAATCTTCCTATTATCTAAAAAAACTAAACATTCAGTTTCTGGTAGTAACATATATGTATTTAAAACACACTACTAGCAAAAAAAAACACACTAAAAGATGACTATTGTGGCATAGAAAAGCTCATACAGGCATAAAGTGAAGTCCGCGTAAAGTCAAATGGTAGGTTAGATTTCCCGAGGAAGTTTCATAGGTGTTTTTCCCTTTGTTTACAAGAGACGCTCAGGTTCACCTTGAAATTAGAATGCTGAAAAATATAGATATGTTTAAAAATTATTCATTGCTATGATCAGATGGATATAATAATGGTACAAAAAATAATAATGATAACAATAATAAATTAAAGCATCCAATATTATATAGCGCCATAGTTGGGTTATTGATAGTAGCTGTGTAATATGCGAGGTCAAACTGCTAGTTCATTTGATTTGCCAGTTTGAAACGGGTAAAGTATTCACATGCCATTTTCTCTTATGACTCGGCCATGCGAACAAGCAAAACTACCGGTTGTTGCCGGCCTTGACGCAAGCGATGATTGTACAAGTGAACCGTAATGTATAGCATCAGCAAGGCAATATAAGACCTTCAAGTGGACGGGCCTCACCTTCACCGTGGTTGCTTGTTACTCACCTTGTCTTGCACTGTCGGCCCCTCGGTGCTGCAGGGAGCATGGCGCTGACACGATTCCTCCTTGTCCTCCTTGGCACCACGGTTCCTTTACTCTTCTTCTCCCTTGCAGGTAATCCTCAAAAATCCTGCTTTTCCGGATACGATATTTAGTGCTAACTAGGTCACTGGTTTGTTGAGTTATGATCCAAATTCGGCCGACTTCTGACGGACCGAAGCGGAGGCCCGTCGCCGGAGGCTTGGCCGGCCAACAATGTACATATACTCGTTTAGGGTTCTACCATGAGATCATCCTCTTGTAAGCCGCCGTTCGGCGTTGTAACACCAACTCTTGATAGTGCATTGTTGCTGGCTGGCGCCCGTGGTTTTTCCCTTCCGCATTGGGAGGGTTTTCCACGTTAAACTCTTGTGTCCCCTGTGGTTTGATTTCTCATTCTTCATCGTCGTTTCGGTCATCGGTTTATAACATGGTTTAGTTCGGTCAAGTTTAGTTGTAATTAGCTACTGTTTCTTACGTACAATTGTAGAGGCGGGACAGGTTGGAGTGAGCTACGGCAGGATAGCCAACAACCTTCCGAAGCCCGCATCGGTGGTGAAGCTACTGAAGCAGAACGGCATCACCATGGTGAGGCTGTACGACACAAACGCAGAGGTGCTCAAGGCCCTGGCCAACACCAGCATCAAGGTGCTCGTGATGCTGCCGAACGAGAACCTGACGGAGGCGGCCACGAACCAGTCCTACGCGCAGCAGTGGGTGCGGGACAACGTGAAGGCCTACTACCCCGCCACGCAGATCAACGGCGTGGCTGTCGGGAGCGAGGTGTTCATGTGGAGGCCGGACCTGAAGTGGAAGCTGGTCCCGGCCATGAACAACGTGCAGGCGGCGCTGGCGCAGCTGGGCCTCGCCACCGTCGTGAAGGTGTCCACGCCGATCGCGTTCACCGCGCTGCGAGACACGTTTCCGCCATCGTCCGGCAGGTTCCGGGACGAAATTGCGCAGTCGGTGATGAAGCCCATGCTCCGGTTCCTGCAGCGGACAGGATCCTACCTCACGATGAACCCCTACCCGTTCTTCGCGTACGCCGAGGAGCCAGAAAAAATTCCCCTCGACTACGCGCTGGGGAACTACAAGCCCGGCGTGGTCGACAAGAACACCGGGCTCGTCTACCACAGCCTACTGGACACGATGATGGACGCCACGTACTATGCCATCGAAAACTTGACGAAACAACTCAACATCAGGTGAGTTGCATTAATTGATGAGAACCTTGAATGTCTGTCTTAATCGACTCCCTCTTTGGATTTCTATTTCTCTTCCCTCCACAACAAACCTTACCTCTTTCATCCGTACGTGCTGCATTGCTGGTGCTCCTAGTTCCTGCTATTTTTCCACCTGATGGCATACATGGATGGCTGAAGTTTATTTTTCTTTCAGACAGCCGAGCCCGGCAATCGGAACACAATGGACGGAGACTGGGTGGCCATCAGGTGGACAAATCGTACACGGGAAACCACCACACAGCGGCGGGAGGAGTTTGGAGGCCGTCAATGGATTCCAGCCGGCGACGGTAGCCAATGCCAAGGCATACAACAACAACCTCATCAATCGCGTGCTGTCCGGCAAGACGGGCACGCCGCACCGCCCCGACGCCGACATGGACGTGTACATCTTCGCCCTCTTCAACGAGAACCAGAAGGGCGCCGGAGCGGACGACATCGAGCAGAACTTCGGCCTGTTCTACCCGAACGGGACGAAAGTTTACGAGTTCGACTTCAATGGCGCGCCGAGGGAGAGCTGGTGCGTGGCGAACGCCTCGGTCGCGGACGCGCGGCTGCAGGCGGCGCTGGACTACGCGTGCGGCCACGGCGCGGACTGCGGCGCCATCCAGCCCGGTGGGAAGTGCTTTCTGCTCAACACCAGGGTCGTGCACGCTTCGTACGTGTTCAACAGCTACTACCAGCGCAACCACCATGCCCCGGGGACGTGCGACTTCGGCGGAGCAGCATACGTTGTCTACCACGCGCCAAGTGAGTTAATTCTCTCGTCCTTAATTAGTTTGTTGTTTCGCTAGCCACGCTTTATTATCCTCGGCTCTTGTATTCGGTATCTCTAAATGGTAAACTTACTGTTATTATTTCCAATGTTAATTGCAGAGTACCCAAACTGCGTGCTTCCATCGGAGGACTGGATCGAGGAAACAGCAGCCAAGTCTGAAGGCAATGCAGCCATCTGATCAGTTATTGGGATAAATCCATGTGGATATCTAGCTACTTTCAATGAAAAGTACTTTTTTAATTTCCCACAAAAAAGTATTTTTTATGATATATGCTTAAGGAATTAGATGACACAAAATATATGAGTGGCCAGCCAATTATTTCCTTCCGGTGATGAATGGTGGCATCGCATCCAGACCATAGGGAGAACTGCCCTGTTGCCTGTTGATTTCAACTCCCAGGGCAAGAACCGTAAAATATTTCATTCGCTGTAATTACATCGGCAGAGCTCCAGCCTCAGAGCATCTCTAGCAGAGGTCAACAACAGTGGCCCGAGTTAAAAAAAAAAAAAACTCCAGCAGAGCTCTCCTCTGTATGGCCCTTATATTTGTTCAGTCCCTCAAATTCTTACGCTCAGGCTCAGCCCTTTGTTCTCATGCTGATGCTTCAAGCCTTCAAAAGCCAGCTGTCACCCCAACCACCCCGCCCCTAGACGTGCTGCTGCGACGCCACCCCACCACTACCTTCTCTACGCGTGTAGCAACGGCGCGGACTGCAGCGCCATCCAGGCTGGAGGGGCGTGCTTCCAGCCCAACACCAAGGTTGCCCACGCCTCGTATGCGTTCAACAGCTACTACCAGCGCAAGGGCCGCGCGGCAGGGACGTGCGACTTCTCTGGCGCTGGTTCCATCGTCAACCAGGCACCGAATGAGTACACGCTGCAATACGGCGGCCGTCTCTCTTAGCAGTTGCCCCAACATTATGTCATCATGACATTGACATCGGCTCTTATGCGAGTGTTACTAATGTTTGCTCTGTGTACTGTATGTTTACTGCAGAGTTTGGAAACTGCGTGCTCCCATCAAATGGCTGAACTGAAGAAACAAAGATAGAAGTTTGAAGGCCATATAAGCATAGAGGGCACGTACGTTCATACAATCATGTCATTTAGTGAAAAAATGAGTTTTATCGTTGTGTTATAGAACCATACAATAAAAACCAGCACCTGTAAATCGGGTGCGTCTAGAGAAAAGATCAGCAAAGCCGACAAACTTTGCACCACAACAACACCATTCTGTCAATGTTAAATTTAACTGCCAGTCAATAACACTACCGTCATTTACTTCTTATCATTTGGATTGCTATAAAATTATCCTTAAAGTTGCTACATAGTTTTAATTTTGTTAATGGTTTTTTGCATTTGTCATGGGCACTTCTTATCATTTCCACTTCAAAATTGTCCACTAAAGTACATCATGTTACTTGACTTATTATTCCTAACTAAATTTTATGTTATGTGGAGAGTAATTTCTTTACTCAAACTTGAATTTTTTTTCTTCAGAAGTTGTGTTTTCATTACTAGTGATAAATGCATGAGGCTATAAATCTAAACTTATTCCATATTAAGTGCCTTGTGGACTCAATGAGTTCTTTGAGTGATCCCCTGATGCAATCAATATTATGCAAGTGTGGTATGCATTATTTCCTAATTAAATCTTGTGGTTAGTTCTCCTTGTTGCTACATATGTGCACAGTGGTTGTGTTTGTAAATGGCTGAATAATAAGTGTTTGATTGCTATAAGTTGGTAATGTTTACATTCTTTTGTTCGTCATCTCAGTCACTCTTTTATTGCCATCCCAAACATGCAAGGGCAACCAATTTTGTGTCACAAGGCTATAATCACATACCCCTTTGTTTCGAATTATTTTCCATGATCTCGTCCTGGAGATAGTTCCATCCCAAAATGGTCATTGTCATACCACATATGTCATTCCAATAATAAATCTATCCGCAAGTTCAGTAATCTACACGAGTTCATGAGAACTCGACATCATTCATTGTTCCTATTGTGACCTCATTACTGAACCAGCACGGGCGCGACGGAGGACGTGGTCCAACCTGGTGTTTTACAACTTTAAATAGCAATGGCAAAGCTAGAGAAAAAACAAAACGAGATGTACTACTATGACATTATATTACCACAATATACTTTATGTATAAGCTAAAACTTATTTGTTAAGCCATTCATTTCTCTTAGAATGCGATATGCACATATTTCCTTTAGTAAGAAGAGACAAAAATATATTGGTTTGAGAAAAATAGATTCCTGACATGAAACCACCACTCTGGCCATGGACAATAGTACATTATGAACCCAAAGACATGCAACATGGATATATGCATGCCATACTTTGGTGTATTATGGTTATATATATTTTAGTTCACAGATTATGTCAAATGTACAAGTTCATTACTTTGTATATTGAAGTACATAAAAGTGAACGATGTAAATATGACCATATGAGACGTGGCAAAATAAAGACCATGGAAGCTTTTATTTGGTTTTTATGGTGAGTGGTAGCTGTTGTCATTTAAATTCATCGACTATGTATATAACCAAATTTTGGGATGTATAATCAAAGTATGAAAACATTTTTGCCCTCAAAAAAAAGTATGAAAACATTTTTTGAGAAGTGAAACATGAAAATTGGGAATTTAAAATTTGGTAATGTCAATTGTTAACTTTGGAGTTAAACTCAGAATTTGAAATAGATACCTTCAAGTGTAAAATATCATATTTCAAAACTATAGAATCTACGTAGAATATTCTATTTTCAATTAAGAAATTCTGGTTTTAATATCTGTTTGTATTAAATTCCAAATTTCACAATAGGACAATGTGAATCTAAATCAGGAGACAGGAATTTTGAAGGCAATACCAGACTGCCGTTGCTTGCTTTTTAATGGAAGGCTGGAAATAAAAATCACTTCCCAGTAAGAGAGTAATATCCGTGAGCCTAACATGGAACAAAGGGTCATACTAGAAGGTCAACGAAATATCTGAACCCACAAATTCTGAGTTCGCATCCGTAAGGCGTGGCAAGCAGTGGAGATCCCAGGAGAAAAACTGGTAGAGAAAAGATGAATGTGGAGGATTTTGGTAGAGAAAAACAATCATGATGGTGTTTAGGAGATGGTATGGTTACTGATTGTGTTGAAGAGATGTGTTTTGTTTAATCATGGTATCTAGGCAATTCTCGACAAGATCCGTCCGTGAACGGCAGCTTCCCAGAGGGCGACTTGCTGAAGGGCGTCCACATTGGGCTCCGGTGCATGCAGGGAGACACGGTTGCCTGGCCGGTGATGTCGTCGACTGTGGTGATGATGCTCAGCAGTGACACGGTGGCCCTCCAGGCCAGACCCGGTCCAAGGGTCGCCATGAAGGGCTTTACCAACACGACCGTTTCGACGGAGTCGCTGCAGGGTTAGCCATAGGAGTCCGGGACAATTTTCATTTCCTTTCTATATTCCTAGGAACAATTTTCAGTTGATAGCATAGGGGAACAAATTGTTCGTGCCTATCTAGGTGAGTCACAAAATGCGCAAGACTTAACACGCTCGATAAATCTTTCAGCCCTTGATCAAATAGAGTGGCCCTTCATACATTCACATCTTGTTGAAGAAGAAAAGTTCGATCACTAAGTTACCTGAATCGCATTACATTCACAAACTCCAACAACATTGACATATATGAAATTATTTCTGAAAACAAAATGCTTATTGCAGGACCACCAAAAATAGTATCGTTTGGATTTTGATGGTTCTTCGCTCCTCCATAACCCTAACTACACTATATCTACACTACCAGGGGTGTCCATTCACGGGTTTGAGACAAACTATGGCCTAACCAAGCTATACTAACAGCCCTGGTGTGTATAGGGTTCAAACAATTTGTACATTTCGGCAGAAAAATAATTTGAAGCAAGAGAGATTCAACAGATTTTGTTTGAAAAAAAAAGGTTCAATAAATTTAACCGAGCTATTTTTTTTTAGAAAGAATAACCGAGCTATTTTACATTTCATAAAGTGCCACCAAATGTGACATGAGTGGTACCACAAATGAGGTATATAATTTTTAGTACCAACTTGTACATTTCTAAATAATTTTAACCAAAGTGCAGGTCCCCATCTTTAGTCTATAAGTTTGCTATTCACAAATTTATGATTTATCTAGGGTACGGCTCTGTTACTGTAAGCCCATTCACAGAAATGCCCTGTTCCAAAATCAAACTAGACCGCTCATATAAGCTACTTTGGCCATCTGACCGTGAAGCCGAAGGCGATCCTCTTGCGAAGAAGAACGCAGGCTCCTTCGGCGGCTGGAGCTCCATGCCATCCCTGGTCAACATAAACACGATGACCGATATGTCAGGCCGGTCGTCTGGGTCCACCTGGACACACAGCAAACCGACGTGGATGCATCGCAGTGCCTGGCTTCGAGCGTATCCATCCAGCGACTGATCCAGCATCTGCGGTATCGTTCCTTTCGTCCAGTTATCCCAGACCTGCAAGAAAGTCATCCAGCGTCAAGTTAATTCTTCGCTGAAAAAGGAGATGCAGAGTGAAGCGAACCTGACCAGCTGGCACTTACATCGCTTAGGAGATTCACGGCGCTGTAATCATCAGAGCCGCAGTTGCTTCTCCTCGTCACGATCTCAAGGACCAACACACCGAAGCTGAAGATATCGACCTTGGGTGACACGATCCCACGATACGCGTACTCCGGTGGCATATAGCCACTGCAGAGGATAAGGGAAAGGGAAGGGAAAGTCAGTTATCTTGGTTTGGAAAGACGGGTGTCATGCCCGTTCATGAGTATGAGCTTGGCTTACAATGTCCCAACTATTCTGGCTGTCTGACTACGGGTGTGGCCTTCTCCCAGCAGCCTCGCCAGCCCAAAGTCTGCGATCTTTGGTTCCATGTCGTCATCGAGAAGAATATTGTTCGCTTTCAGGTCTCGATGGATGATCCTCGTGCTCGAGTCCTCATGGAGATACAATATCCCCTTGGCAATTCCAAGAATAATTTTGTATTGTTGATCCCAGTGAAGTGCATTTCCCGTACTCGTATCTGTTGTGATCCAATATTCAGCTTATATTAGGAATTTGCTGAAAGGTAAGTACAGACATCACAGTTTTTTTTTTTTTTTTGCGAAGTCAGACAGTACAATATTTAATAGAGCATAACACCCTACTATCATATTGACCCCCGAAAAGGATAAGAAAGTAATGCAGATTGTCTCTGCAGCATTGTATCTCTATAACCATTTATTATTACTTGAAAGATTGAGTAGAATTCGAGTTGAATTCAATTTAACTTAACGTGAATTCGACTTGATTTCAGATGGCAGAGGTCTGAAATCTCTGGGCTGAAGACCCACTTTAAACTTATTAAGTAGTATAGATTATGCAAAGATCCGCAACCTGATCAATTTTCAAATGATATTGCATTGTGCAGCCAACTTTAGTGAGTATTCTTTCTTTTTTATGTACTTTGAGTAATCAATGATGTTTCTCATCAGTGTCACTATATAATCGAGGGCATTCTGCATAGAGCTTAAAACTTACCCCTATGGACACATGAAAAAGAAAAGCAGTGGAAATTATATTTAAAGTGACTTATGACCAGAGAACTGTGGTTTATGTTACCGAAGAGGTGAATGGGGAGGAAAATACCGAATAGAAAGCTGTCGAGGCTCCCATTCTTGATGTATTCATAAACGAGGAGTGTTTCATTCTTATGCGAGCAATACCCCAGTAACCTAACAAGGTTCTTGTGCTGAAGCTTTGCCAGTACCTGGATCTCATTGTGTAGCTGATGCAATGCATGCCCGGTTCTTCCTAAAAGTGTCTTCACTGCTATCTCTTCACCATCAGAGAGTATCCCCTGCAATAGAAACAGATTGTCCTTCAGAATGCACCGATATACCGAAATTTCCTTTCCGATCGAGTCCTCTCTCAGTTCTTACCTTGTAAACAGTACCGAAACCACCTTCTCCAAGCTTATTCTCCTCCGAGAAGTGATCAGTCGCGTCTTGCAATGTCATCAAATCAAAGACCGTGCATTGCGGGTTCCCTATTTTCTTCGGTGCTGGAACCATATGACAAGAATTGTGTAAGGAAAGAAAAAAAGTAAATCAGGATCGATAAAAAAAAAGACCAGATTGCTACTCACGGTGATCCTTCTTTGTCGCCTTAATCCTTTGTCTGAAGCGAAGGTAGAAAAAGACTGAAAGAATCAACATTAACACAACAGAACCGGCGATGCCCGCCGAGACTCCAGCTGCAATGCCTTTGCTTCCTGCATACACCCAAATATGAATTTAATATCCGTGAAGTTGCTACATTGTGAGAAACTCAGGATTGTATAGTTCGGTAAAATTGACAGTATTTGAGAGTTCGGAATGGCTATTCTGCAGCACAATATTTGATTATTAGAGGAAAACAAGAATTGAGTGTACTATTACCTGCTCCAGATTTTGGAGTAGCCGGTGAAAGCGTGGCCGCCGGTGGTGGTTCCGGCGGCGCGGCAAGCTGCAGCCTCGCCCGGCCCTCGTAGACTGGCGACAACACGCTGTACCTGAGCACGCACCACACCACCGCACCTACGTTGCTCAGCGGCCGGTGGTCCATGTGCTGCGCCATAATTGCCGTCTGGATGTACCCCAGGCAGCCCCGGCACTGGTCCAGTGTCAGGAGCGGCGCGCACTGCGCCAGCCCGTAGATCTTGGGATTGAAGGCCATCTCCGCCGTGGTGAAGTACTTCCTCGTCGAGTTGGTCGCCGCCACCGCGCTGTTGATCATGGCGGTGAAGATCCCCGTCACGGCGGCGCTGAACCAGGCATCTGAGGCGTTGACACTCCCCCGGGCCGTGTCGTACTTAGGACTGGTAACAAGCTAGAGAAGTTCACAGATTTGTAATCCAGACACAAAAAGTAGGAAAGTTTCCGGAGCTGAAAAGACATACACCAGTTCCTGGATGATCCACTGGTCCGGTTCGAGGAAGTCGAGGAGTTGCCTGCCGGCGAATCCGAGGTTGCAGACATCCCGGATGATGGTGGCGCCCTTGTCGAGGGGGCAGGCCTGCTGCGCGTCCTGGAACGCCGCTTGGACGCAGGAGGCGCAGGTAGACGCGTTCGTGTCGCCGCGGCAGAGCGCCAGGCCGTTGGCCTGCTCGGGAGCCACGCCGACGGTGGCGTTGGCGAAGCCCGCCGGCGAGGCGGAGGCGTTGACCGGGAGCACTGCGGCGAGGCGGTCCAGGTTCTTCTTGAACGTGCTGTTGGCCGTGTAGGTGGTGGTGGGGTCGCAGGTTGGTTCCACGGCGGTCGCCGGCCGCAGCAGCAGCAGCAGCAGCGCGAGAGCGACGGCATAGCGGCCGGCAAGCATCGCCCGTGGTCCGCCGTGGCAGAGGAGGGGCTGTTCACTTTTCATTCGCCAGGGCACAATTGCTACTTGCTAGAAACCGAGGTGGTCTCGCCGCAGTGGAGCACCTGACCCCGGCGGACCGACGGCGGCTGTTGGGCGGCGCGCCAGTTGCCTTTTCTTGGCGTTATTTTAGTCGGCACACAGTGACAACCATGGACGACGAGTCAAAAAAATGTTCGGCAGAGTTGGATAAGAGAACTTTGGATTTTCGCTGGACAAATTGACTAAGGAAGATTGGTTTCTCGGCGCCCAACTGCCGGTAGGATCAGTCAAATTGACTAAGGGGAGACTATGTACTTGTTTGACAGGCCTTCGAATTATGGAAAAAAACAGCTTCTGCATTAGATTCTATGGCAAAATAACTTATTTAGCTTATTTCGAATTATCTGTCAAAACAGCTTATCCAGTTAGCCTATTTGGTAAAACAAGTTATTTTGATTTTTTTTCTGAAATGAATTATGCATGTCAAATGTCTGCAATACCCCTAAAGTTGGAAGTCCAGTTTGTTCACATATTGTACCATTACAAAATGAAATTAATGACAAAAAATAGATTAAATATTAAGTAGCATTTTTCTTTTTTATAACTTTTTTTTTGCAAAATATAGCCAAGTGTGGCCTAGTTTCGAAAATCTCGTCGCAATGATTGCAACGGTGTAATCGGTTTACAATTCGTACGTTCTATTTGTAATCACTACTGGAATTCCCCAGTTTCCCTAGAGCTTCTATTGTTTCCCTAGAGTTTTTTTAAAAGTCGTAGGGAAAGATAATTTCCCTAGAAATTGTTTGGACATCGTAGGGAAAGAGAACCGTTCCCTACAGATTGTTTGAAAGTCCTAGGGACAGAGAACCATTCCCTACGTTCCTGACTATTTTCCTAGGGAAATCAACAGCTGGCTTGCATTTCAAACCTCGTCAGCTGGTCCTCATCCACTCCCTCTCACCACGACAGCCACTCGTTCTTTCATCCACTCTATCTCTCACGAGTTCACCACAGGAGAAAGGGGAGCGGGTTCTCTTATCCAGTCTCTCTCTCTCGTCTGAGCGCTCGATTCCGGCAGCCATGGTGCGCGGCCTCGATGTCGCCGGCGACGACGGCCTTGCCTCGACGCATCGAGCACGACGTCGTGCTCGCATTTGTCCCCTGCGCCGCCGCACTTCACAGATGCTCAAGTCACACGCCGGGAGCAGCTACCCACAGCTTGAATCCAAACTATTTGTGAGTATTGAGGTCTCTCTGAACTAGCTTAAGATGTCCGGTTATTTTCTTGTTTTCTTGAATTCCTCCTTGTCGTTGGAACTGCTCTGTTATTAGCTTTGATTCATGTTGTCGTACACGACCCTGCAGAGATTGATTTGCTTACCTTGTCGGTGATTTGAAATCTTCCCTTCCATGGGTTTTCGCAGGCCGGCGAGGAGGCTCGTTTTGCATCAGGAGATTTATCCGAGTGAGCGACGCGGAGGTGGGCAAGGGATGCACGGCGGACTTCGTCCCCATCTCGCTTCACTTCGTCTCGGAGGCTTGTTTGATGGGCGTCGGCCCGGCTTTGCGGCTCCTGTGGCAGCAGCTCCGGCAGCGACGGCGGCGACGACTCAGGACGCGGCAGCTCCGGCGGCGGGCGTCGGCTCGGCTTTGGCAGCGTGGGCATCGGCTCGGCTTCGGCCCTGTCGCAGCGCCCGAGGGGCCTTTTTATATTTTTTTATTTACCTGCCCAGTTTCCCTAGGGTCTTGAGTTCCTAGGGAAAGTAAAGTAAACTTTCCTTGGCCAGAATCCGTAGGGCACTTCTTCTTTCCCGTCAACATCTTCCCTACGAATCTGTCCCTAGGAAGTCTGGTAGGGAAAATCTTTCCCTAGGGTATTTGGCCTTTTCCCTACCGATTTAAGGCCTAGGGAAACTCGTGAATTCCAGTAGTGAAGCGACATATTTTTTTTAAAAAAGCATAAGTGTGTTTATGTCTTACGGGCCCTCTTGTGCCTGATGATAATCCACCAAAAGCTAGAAATAGTAGCTTCTGCTTCTCCTTACAAAACTGGAATGGATTCTAGCTACTTTTTCTCATAACGTGTTTTTTTATTTGCAACATAAGCAGAAGCAGAAGTTGGAGCATAAGCATAAGCCCTGCCAAAGGTGCCGAGGAACCACACCAATCCATTCTGAATTTGGTGTTTAAACTCTATTGTGGTGACAAAAAAGAAGCTCTACCAAGGATTGTCATGCATTTGGCAGACTTGCCTCTCGCCCTTTTTCGTAACAAAAAAAAAAGCAAGACGAAATATCTCTGGGACCGAAAAACAACATCTCTCTCACCCGATCTACGATGAACGTTGGATTGAAAGATCGACGGCTGAAAACTTATCTTCAACCTCCAACTGGTCTCTCTCTCTCTCTCTCTCTCTCTCTCTCTCTCTCTCTCTCTCTCTCTGCTTCACCGACTTACCCCAATGTCGTTGGCTTGGCAACTTCTCCCCCTGTTGCACTAATCTATCACCGTCGAGCTCCCGCGCCCCAATCCTGCCCAACCGCCGTATCCCGCTGCCTGCGAGCGGCCTCCGCATCTCTCCCTCCTCCTCCGCCAGGCCCTCATGCCTCCCCTATGTCCGGTGGCCAGAGATAACCTAGCATCCCTGAAACCTTAACCCTTATTCCCTAACTCCTGTGAAGATCGTCGTTGTGATGAACATCTACCATGGATACCTCACGGGCCACGCATTACGGCCTGAACTTCAACCCTTCGACCCAAAGCTCTCGACCACACGGGTCGGAGCACGTACGCCGTGCAGCGCCCATGCAAGACGACGCGTGGCAGCTCTCATCCTAACACGTGGCAAGGGGCGCGGGGCACGGTGGCATCAGGCTCCTGACCGCCTGCGCCAGCTCCTTGGTAGCTGGGCGAGGCAACAACGGACGTGACAGACGGCTCCTGCCCGTCTCGCAGCCTTGGGCAGGAGCCGCCATCATGACGCCTTTGCCCCGCGCCGCATGAAACTTCGCGAATCTATGTCATATGCCTGACCCTGAGCTGGAGCCAGATCCTGATATATTGGCAGGAGCCTACGCGGGCTCTGCTCACACGCCAGAGCGGGCCCCATCGCTGCCGCCCCGGCGCGGACACATGACCTGACCACAGACACAGGTGGTCGAAAGCTTTGGCTCGACCACGACTATGGCCAAGTGTGCCGCCCAGGACGACGAGACGACAACCACGAGAACGACAAAATGGCCATACTATCTGTGTGTGTCGGGGGGGGGGGGGGGGGGGGGGGGGGGGCTCCTTCCCCTACTCCTCGTAGGGTCTCTCCCGCGGGAGTCTTAATTAACCCCATCCATCTGCGTTATAGCGATTCCTTCCGGAGCACGCTTCACCCTTCGAGTTAAAGTCACGAGCAGATCACGATCCACACGGAGTGTGGCAACGAGGGCCCTTACTGATGCTTCTTTGCAAGAGAAGCTCAACACCATGTATGAACTTGTGCTGGCGTTGTTCAACTGTAGCACCTAAAGTTGTATGTCACAAGCCCACAGTGTCAGATATAGCTTTTCACTTAGGTCGTTGCATGTACAGGTGACTTAATATTTATGTGAATATTTATTACAAAGATCTGAACAAAGTCTAATGCGGTCTCTTTTTCTTTTTTCTTTTTTTTTTTTTTTGCAAGGAAAGTCTAATGCGGTCTAACTTCATATGTTGACATAGAGAGGAAATGTGATACAACAGCATTGAAACTATTCTCATTATTTTCGCTTGGCCTGCATGTTCAGATATTTTTTTCCCGTAGGGGTTGAAAATATTTGGAAAATGCAAGCAAGAAACAAATATTGTGGAGTCAAGTCCATGGTTTATCCAAGATGATGAGGACACTGCAGTACGAATATGCCGATTAACAAGTGGCTAGCCAGCTGTGTGAAAGGTGCAATGGCATTTGTTTGGTATGAATGCACTCGATCGGTTTGACGACGTTTTTGGGGATCCGAGACGTCATTTTCGTGGAACTTTTCTTGTGGAGTATATGTCCCATTGACCATGAGGCAAAGTTTGCTGACCAAAACGACATTCCTATTGAGCAAGGATCTCTTGTTCACTGCAAATATCTTGTAATAAAATGGCTACAAACAAATATCAAATCACTCCAACTAAGAGGCCGCTAAGAAACACTGATTGCTTTCTACAACTAGAAGCTGCTGGATGATTTGGAAGCACCACAATGAATTCACCTTCAGAGAAGAACCTCTCTCACTTCGGCGTCTTCGACTTCGATGCAAGAGGCATATCTTTGGCATAACCGCCTACCCAGAGATGATGCAAGTGTTTCTGATGCATGGCGTACTCTGTTTTCTTTCAGTATGTAACTATAGTTACATTTTGAACACTACTCAAATGATGTAAATCGACCTTGGGCCATTTTTGGTCCACCAATAATACCATGAAACAAATTAAGGAAGTCCACCCCCCCCCCCCCCCTCTCCCAGTTGACCAGTCAAAAGAGTAAACAAATATCAAGAAAAATTGAGTACTCCTATCAACAAATAAAGGTTTTTGTAGATTGGTTTGATTTTTATTTTAAAAAAATTGACCAATGATATATATAAATATATACATAATTATTTCAAATTAGTTGATTTAATGATGAATCAAGAAACATCATTAATTTCTATGTATCAATATTTATTGATTTTTTATTTTTGCTATTGACAATCAAAGTTGCAAAAAAAAAAAAAAGAGCCTTTGATCAAACTTAGAAAGCCTTATATTGTACAGATGCGGTATATATGTTGTTATTAACAGTGTTACATGGAATTCTAGTAAAACAATGAACGGTCTCTAATAGATAAAATTTAAAGATATAAACTCTACTCACTTATGTGATTCATTATTCACAAATAATTATCTTAAGATAACACCACAAAATTTCACAATCAAATAAATAAGCCACAAATATATCTCATGAATACTAAAACTATTGGAACATTTTGTTCTCGTACATAGATATATGTAAAGAGTTACTCCCTCCGATTCAAAATATATGCGATTCTGGGTTTGGGCACGGTATCTAAGAAGAGGTGAAAAAAGTGATGGCACAGAAAACAATGAGGTGTGAAGAGGATAGAGATAGAGATAGGCACAGAAAATGATGCACTAAGAAGTGAGAAAAGTGTATTAAGAACTCAGAACAACATATATTTTGGTAAAAATTTTGAGCTAGAACTACATATATTTAAAAACGGAGGGGGTAGCTCATAAACTTATGGAATCCGCATGTTTTGTTCATAAGTTCTAGTAGTTGACATTAAGGCAGTGAAAGTGATAAATTCAACGTTAGAATGGTTTGTTACATTAATAGCATAGCCCATGCGGTTGCACAGGCTAGAGACACTGTCCATTTTCACCATAATATTTTTGCGGTTACTTTACTTTTGTGTTGTGCGGTATTTTAAAAAATTCTTGATACTGAAAAATGCATGGCTTACCAACTTAATAAATGCAGCTATACTGAGAGGGACAGTAAAAGTTAATTTAGAAGAAACATTTTTTTTTGCGATGAAATTTAGAAGAAACATATCCATAGTTGTCTGCTAATGATTGTTGCTCAAAATTATATTAAAAAAAATCCTTTTTCTGAATAAAATTTAATTATACTGTACTGAGGCGGAGAGTGGAAACAAATATCGAAGGATCATATGGATGAATTTGTCTGCCATGATCCCTAAAATAATTATATTGAAAAACGAAAATGCCACACACACGATTGTACCCTCCGACTGCCGTGTACGACCTGGTGCTCTGTTGTGTGCATGCATACAGTGATTAGTTAATTGTTTGCTCACACCATGGTTTGCTGGTGCAGCGGTGCTAAACATGCATGGGGCCGCAGTCAGACACGGCAGCCGTAAACGGCGATCGTGCGGTCGTGTGTATAGCAATGTTCATTGGAAAATTGCTTCCTTGCCAACAAAGGTTATATATATATTTTTCCTTTTTTTTGCCACAAAAGATATACCTTCCCTTGCCTACTATCAGTTTAAAATTTTCATATCATTCCTACCACTGCCCTTAAGTTTCTGAGAAAACATCACGGTTATATATATCTTACATGTTGGAAGCATCTTAGTAAACTAATCTATTTTGTCTATCCCCATGTTGCCGTGTTTGTTAACTAATTAGCCCATTTTGCAGCCTAAGCGTAGCTCGAGCTGGTTAGGCTCCCTATGTTGAAACCCACTTACACAGGGTTGGGTCTCTAACTCAACATATGTGAGGCATTTACAGCTATAAGGGACGTGCAAGTTCACATCGTGGCACCTTTGTGGTGATTCATCAACCCTAAGATTAACCCGTGTATCCGCTCGCTAGGCAATTGTAGTATTAAATTATTAATAATTCAAATATTTGAATATATGCAAATTGGCACATCCCTTTTTCTCCATTATTTATATTATATCTACCATGGTATCAGCTCCTATATCAGTTTCAATATATGTTTCAGAAGTTGTTTAAGTGGTTTGTTTTGCAAATTTCTAGGGCTGATACATTCCCACGCCGAAGTGGGTTAGCGGCCGGGCCACGGCGAATTGGGTTGGCAGAGTAACCGACAGTCGAGCTAAGTCTAAGTCCCG
This sequence comes from Eragrostis nindensis, assembly GCA_012490785.1. NCBI lineage: Eukaryota > Viridiplantae > Streptophyta > Magnoliopsida > Poales > Poaceae > Eragrostis > Eragrostis nindensis. The sequence goes on from JAAXCT010000599.1 coordinate 194,090, forward strand.
GATGTGGCGCGAAAGCATTTCCTGTGGTAGAGCATCGAGTGCGTCACAGTTGCGCATAGTTGACTTGACCTGTCCATGTCAGATGCAAGGCCGTCCAGGAATTGGCAGCGCAAGTTGTTGTCCCTTCGTCATCAACTCAGCATACATGCATGCACCGTCTCACGGGGCAGCGACCGCCGGCTATAAATTCCCGCGTACACTAGGGTATCTCCTCATCCCTTAGTTCCTCGTCTTGCACAGCCATCTCCTCTGCCAACGCTGGTGAGCATGGCGCTCACTAGCGGCCTCATCGCCGTCCTTCTCTGTGCCGCATTGCCGCTGCTCTTCTTCTCCCATGCCGCAGGTAACCCCGCCGGAAAGCTGCTGTTTGAGCAATGATGCATGGTGAGGTTAATTTGGCGTTAACTATTGTGTTTCTTTGTGACATTATTGTTCCAGAGGCGAGCGCGGTGGGGGTGTGCTACGGGACGGTAGCCGCCAACCTGCCGGATCCGGTGAAGGTGTCGCAGCTGCTCAAGGATAACGGCATCACCATGGTGAGGATATACGATGTCAACTCAACTGTGCTCAATGCCCTGGCCAACACCGGCATCAAGGTCATGGTGATGATGCCCAACCAAAACATCGCCGCCGCGGCCGCCGCGGACGGTTCGTACGCGCAGCAGTGGGTGCGGGACAACGTGGCGGCCTACTACCCCGCCACGCAGATCAACGGCGTGGCCGTGGGAAACGAGGTGTTCGACTCGAGCCCGGACTTGAACTTGCAGCTCGTCCCGGCCATGAGGAACGTGTATGCCGCGCTGAAGACTCTGGGCCTCGCCGACGCCGTGAAGGTGACCACACCGGTCGCGTTCGACGCGCTCAAGGAGTCGTTCCCGCCGTCCGCGGGCAGGTTCAAGGACGAAATCGCCCCGGTGATGACGTCCATGCTCGACTTCCTGCGGCAGACAGGCTCCACCCTCACAATGAACATCTATCCCTTCTTTACGTACGCCAATCAGCAACCAGGCACAATCTCCCTAGACTACGCCCTGGGCAACTCCAACCCTGGCGTGCTCGACGACCAGTCACGCCTCATGTACTACAACCTCCTTGACGCCCAGCGCGACGCCGTCTTCTACGCCATGGAAGCTTTGGGAGGCCAGAATGCCGGTTCGAGTGCCATGGAAGCTTTGGCCCAGTCTTCCGATGTGGACCAATCCGGCGGGGAGCGCGGGTGGCCGTCGCGCGGTGGAATCCGCAACCACGGCGGCCGGAGGCTTCTGGATACCGGGGACGGAAGCGGCGCCGCCTCCATTGCCAACGCCCACGCGTACAACAACAACCTCATCAACCGCGTGCTGTCGGGCAACACGGGTACCCCGTATCGCCCCAACGCCGGCATGAACGAGTACATCTTCGCCCTCTTCAACGAGGAAGGGAAAAGCGCCGACCCTGATAACGACGTTGAGGCCAACTTTGGCCTGTTCTACCCGAACATGACCAAGGTATACGATTTCAGCTTCACAGGCAGCGGTGCGCCGCCGGCGCCACCGCCGGCAAGCTGGTGCGTGGCGAACGCGGCGGTCGGCGACGCGCGGCTGCAGGCGGCGCTGGACTACGCGTGCGGCAACGGCGCGGACTGCAGCGCCATCCAGCCCGGCGGTTCGTGCTTCGATCCGGACACCAAGCTCGCGCACGCCTCCTACGCCGTCAACAGCTACTACCAAAACAAGGGTCGGGCACCCAGCGCGTGCGACTTCAACGGCGCTGCCTCCGTGGTCTTCCAGAAACCAGCAGGTTACAGTGACTGCTCCACTCCCAGCACCTTATGGTTTCAAGTCTCCTTTAAGATTTACGTTTTTTTTTTGTATCATGTGCAAGCTCGATTTACGTTTTTTTTTTTGTATCCATTCACTCCCTGCATAAACTTTTTTTTTTTTTGCGGATAAAACATTTTTGGCACATGCTCATGATGTGTGTTTGTTCCCGTGTTTACTGAAACATACAGACACGTGCGGCGTCAAGCCAATGACTTGGTGCGTGGCGAACGCGGCGGTCGGAGACGCGCGGCTTCAGGCAGCGCTGGACTACGCCTGCGCAAACGGCGCGGACTGCAGCGCGATCCAGGCCGGAGGGACGTGCTTCCAGCCCGACACCGTGTTCGCGCACGCCTCCTACGCGTTCAACAGCTACTACCAGAACAAGGGCCGGGCAGACGGGGCGTGCGACTTCAACGGCGCTGCGTCTGTCGTCAACCAGCAACCCACCAGTGAGAGCTCCTGCTCGGCAGTAGTAATAATTACCTGGAGTCCTTGTTATGTCCGGTGTTTGACCCGATTGCCTTGGGATGTACTGTACGTAGGCACCTGCGACGCATCGGCGACGTGGTGCGTGGCGAACTCGGCGGTCGGGGACGCGCGGCTGCAGACGGCGCTGGACTACGCCTGCAGCAACGGCGCGGACTGCAGCGCCATCCAGGCCGGCGGGGCGTGTTTCCAGCCCAACACCAAGGTTGCGCACGCTTCGTACGCGTTCAACAGCTACTACCAGCGCAAGGCCCGCGCGGCCGGGACGTGCGACTTCTCCGGCACCGGCTCCATCGTCAACCAGCAACCGAGTGAGTTCGCGCTGCTTCGGCCGCCTCCTCTTGCCGTTGCCCGACGTTTCCCACACCTATGTCTGAGTCTTACCAATATTTGTTTTGCTGTTTACTGCAGAGTTCGGGAACTGTGTGCTCCCATCGAATGGCTGAATTGAATGAACAAACTGAAGTCCGAAGGCTACCATACATGACACGAAGAGGGATACATGATTAGGATCATTTACTTTCATGAAAAGTTCAGCTTTTTGTTTATGTATGTAGAACAAACAATAAAACCCAAGCACCTACAACTCGAGTGTGTTACCACCTGCAACCTCCTCATCATTCACGCTTCTCAATAATGTTGAATTGCCACCAACTTGTACGACTACAGTCAATTAATCTCTATTGTTTGAACAGTAACCTGGCGTCACCTGAACGTTGTCACAAGTCTCGCCGTGCGTAACCTAGCGCATGTCTCTGTCACCACAAGAAACTTCATAGTATATTATGACACATAATTGCAATACCATGACCATTTTCATATCATGAAAGGATGTCTATGATTTGCTTTTCCGCCATGAAGTTTGTAGTTGAACTCGCATCACACAATGTATCTAGTAGTGGATATTTTAGGTTTCCGCATTGTATCTTGAGGCAGATATTTTAGATTTCTAAACAAACTGTGGATAGGCTGCTGATATGACTGCCAGCAACCAACCGATGAGCAACTGCGACGTAATGGTCATCTGGTTACGTTGGGCTGGTATATGACCCGAATGACTGGCTGATTCCCTTTGGATTGGAAAGCACCTGTGACGTGCGGTGACTTGGTGCAGGGTGCACTCAGTGGTGGGGGGACGTGCGGCTGCAGACGGCACTAGCTAGACTACGCCTGCGGCAACGACGCGAACTGTAGTGCAATCCATACCAAAGGAGCGTGCTTCCAGCCAACAAGTCGCTCATTTCTCCTACATGTCAAATAGCCAAAACTGCATATATTTTGAAACGAAGGGAATGCTACCAATGCAAGGGTCATATGACCAAGTCGTGCCTCCTCTTTGGTGCAGGCCCCATCTTCAACTAAGCACTAAGTGAGTCACGCTACTACTGTGGTCGTCTCTCCTAAGAGTTGCCCCCAATGTTATATCATTGGCTCATATACGAGTGTTACTAATGTTTCTTCTATGTATGTTTTGTTGCAGAATTTGGAAATTGTGTACTCCCATCAAATGACTAAACTAAAAAAACAAACAGAGAAGTTTGACAGGCTACCATATAAAAGCATACTGGACGCATAGATACATTCATACGGTTATGTACTTTACTTGAAAAAATATAGTTTATCATTTATATATCCAACAATAAAATCCAGCATATAAAATTGGGTGTGTATAGAGCTCAAACTAGTTAAAGCTGGCAAGCTTTATACCACCCCAACCACCTTCTATATATTTCAAATTTCTCATATGCTCCATATCAATGTTAAGCTCATTGACAAATGTTAAAACTATGGTGTTGTTTTTTGGATGGGAAGTTATTTTCATTAAAAATTGTACCCCATGACCAATGTTTTACCTTTCCGAACAAACTTTGGATATTTTCCTGTTTAGTCTGCGCTTCACCCAGCGTGAACACATGTGACACGTTTTCACATTGTCTTTTTACCGTTTGATTGCAATCGCTGGCAAGTTCATCACTTGAGTTTCTAGCTGATCCGGTGAAAAATGATGTTTGTACGGGGTTCAGTCAAATTGCACGTTCTCCCTTGCTTCCTTGATGCACCTGCCAACTGCCTCTCTCCTATTCGCGCGCCACCCCGCGAATTGAATGCAAAACTGGCGGAAGCTCGAGACCGCCTCCTCTCTTTCTCCCCGACCCCTCCCCGATGCATCCGTCCCAGCTTTCTCCGTCCTCATCGTCTTCTCCGTCGGATCGGGGTGGAGTGCCCTCATCCATGCCGCAGTCGTTGCTGCCCCTTCCTCCTGGTGCTGCCCCCCTTCTGTCCTCCTCCTCGTCCTCCACGGCAGGGACTGTCCCTCTTCTCTCCCCTTCCTCCCCCATGGCAAATCGTGGTGCAATCCCTCCGCCTTCAATCGTTCTGGGACTTGTGGGGCTGCTGTAGGTTGTTTATTTGATTTGATTTGCGTCGTGTGGATCCGCTTGTTGAGTTTTGCCTATGGATTTCAGGATAACAGTTTAGGATTTCGTGTTTTGGCTGGAGTTTGGCCGCTGGTGTTGAGGGCATTGGATGAGCTCATTTTCTCTCTCAGATCTTGATTATTTCTTGCGTGGCGCTGTTCTTGTGGCGCTCTTAGATTTTCCCTTTGTTTCTGTTTATTGCTTTACCCCTACAATCAGTAATCCATGCAAATCGTTGGCAGGGATGAAAGGCGTCATGGTGTTTTGCAGGACACCGTACTGCTCTTTGACGGACATCGAAGGTAATAAAAGGCGGCCTTGCTCTCTGCTCCAGCGAATCCATGCCCAAAACCTGGTATGTCTCTCTCAGTTAAAACCCTACGTAGGACTATATTGTGTCCATGTAAAAGGAAGAATAGGAGAAACAAGAGATGAGAGGAAAAGAAATGATATTTCTATGAAGCTTCTTTTGCTGCATACATAAAAAATATTTTCCTCTGAATTTTTTCCTCTCTGGGCTGATATTCGCATTTTCTTTTATATGCGGTTATATGTTTCAACCAAATGCTTTGCATCATAGTAGAAGTGAGGCAGTTGGTATGTTTGATTTCCTAGTTCATTTGTGATTTTCTTATTGGATCTACGATAGTAGGATAATGACAGTTATTTTGTGATAGAATAATGAATCACCCTTCCTGTTCAGTTGTTGCAGAATAGTATTTGTACTATTGCATGCCTGATATTTGTGTCAGTATCCTGAAGTGTGTTCTCCATGAACAGTTAAACCTGCTAGAGATCAAGGTACAAATTGATCAGAGCAAAATCGATTCAGATATAGCTCTTGACGGCCTTTTTTGTTGTTCTGCTACGGCTTAATTCCACATGAGGAATTCCCTTGCACTCATGAGTTAGCTTTCCATATCCTTAAATTATTCCGCCCTGCCCCACCCATTTGTGTAAATCAGTTAACGTCATTTGGTTTCATCCGATATCTACGCAGGAATTCAAGATATGCAGCATTTGCATCCAAACACGCCATATTTGATTTGGGGTAAAAAATGATTTGGAGTATTGCAAAAGATATTTGTTAGTTAGTCTTTTTTGTTGTTCTGTGTCAGTAAGAACCACTTTCAAGATATGCAGCATTGCAGCCAAACATGACATATTTGATTTTTCTCAAAAGAATTATTTGGAGTATTGTAAGTCCTTTATGTTGTCATGTGTCCAGTAACTGTCACTTTCATTGAGCACATAGTGGTCGCTTCTTTGAAATTTATGTTAGGATCATAGTAACCATATCTCAAATTTGGTCATGCGATTTACTTCTTTTTGGTGGCAGGCGACTGATGGTTTCGTCTATTGGAAAAAAAAGATAAAATATTTAGTTGATGGTTAGTCAAGGAATTTTACTGTATCCTATTTAACAAGCTTGTGTTAAGCTCACAATTTTCACTTGCTGGTGTATATAGTGTGTCGCTTATTGTTGCAGGTCACTGACTCTTGGCATAGATGTTAGTCCTGATCCATAGTGTGCAGCAGCACAGCAGGTACTCTATCCAGCTTATCTTGGTGCCATGAGTTTGTAGATTTTATATAAAGTTACTGCTCCTAGATCAGGAATGGTATGTTGCCATGCTACAAAATCATTGCAGCTCTTATCATAAGATGATGGACATAAGGTTATTTATTTCTCAAATATGGTAACTCACTTCTTCCAACAAATAATATACCTCGACAAGACTATCCATTTGCAGTGCATGGACCTGTTGAGGTGCCACTCTTTTCCTTTTTAGCAAGAGAAAGAAAAAAGAAAAAGGAGGTTATGAAGAAAAAGATACCTCAAGAAGAGCTTTGCAGTTCTGTGTATAGTTGCTTTACATTTGGTTTACTAAATTAGTTGTCCACCATTGTAGATATGAATCTTAAATTCTTAGTTTGTGCTTCATTCTTTATTTCAAAAGAGCATTTGTGACCAATTTGTGCATTGGGCAGTGTGTCAGAAGGACCATTTAGTTTTGTCTAAAAAGCCAAAAGGTTTTGACCTATGATTTGCCAATCAGAATTAGTTGTGGTCTTTATGTTTTTACAGATATTGCTTATTGGTTTGGATTTGGCAGAATATTTTGTTTTGTCCATCTGATGTTGATTGAATAGGCTTTTGGTTGTACGACCTGGAGGCCTGGAGCAGAGGGATTCATTTTTTTTTTTTGTTTAGTAACAGTGTAGCACAACCTCAATTGAAACTAAGTATGTATATTCACCTTATACACTATACTTATATATATGTTGGTTAGATCCTGTTTTTTCCTATCAGATATCTTCAGACACCATTGAAGTTAGAGATGAAATCTCGAAGAGTAGTAGCACAGCTTGTAGATGGTACATAAATCCTGAGGTCGACGATTTTCTAAAGTGGTCTGTTGATGTGATTTTTCACTGTAATCTCTTTCTTGGATAATAGTTTGGCCGATACTTCCAAACCAATCAACCGAGTTGCCACAGCTTCTGCTGCTACTGTAGTGTTGCAAGGCACTATTGAAACTGAACCAAAATGTTTGGTGAAACTGAAGAACTCATCCCATATTGTTTCACAGTTAACTCTGTTTTTTTGTTTGCATATTTATCATGACATTATCCTACGGTTTCAAAGTAGTAAAACTGAAACATGGCTCGTCATCTGGTAGCACAAACCCACAAGAATATCAGCACCACCAAGGAGGCTATCGGGCTAACTTCTAAAACACCAGAGAGCAGCGGCTGGTACTGTTCTTGCCTATAAATTTTATCAGTTTTGTCTCTCATTAAGGTTTTTATATTGTCTTGTTATTAATGTCTCTACTCCTTGAGATTGTTCCATAGATCAAAGACGTTACACGTAAAGTTTACTCACTGCAACCAGCTGCCCCTGGTGAACCATCTCAGTAAGTTGTCTTTATTACAAAAATAGTAATCCCATACCAAATACCAAAAAGTTTATACAATATTTAGTTTGGCACCTTTATATCCTTTTATTCCTTTTATGCTATTTATATATTGTGAGGAAAAAGAAAAGGATAATCTCAAACAAAAATCTGTTGGTAGGCGTCTATTCAAGGATGAAGAGTCATTTGAAAAGGTTTTTTTTCTTCTTTTCAACAGCTTTTTGTTCTCTGTTTAGGCCAGTGTTACACTCCTCTATTTTGACTTCCCTCCTTGACTTGCTTCTTAATTTCAAGAAGATGACGACTTTTGTATTCTTGATGACGAGTCCACTAATATTCCTTGTTGTTAATCAGAACAATACCTATCATATTTATTCATTAGTTATACACTGATTCCTTTATTTAGTTGCCTGCACTATACCATACTTGCACTATACCATACTGGTCATGTACTTTCTATACTTCACAGAGCTGAACCTTACATCAGCTTGACCAAATTTCATGTTGGTTGGAGGCTATAAGAAACAATCAGCAACTGAAAAAATGTAGGAAAAAATTACTTGAGCCATTAAGCCATACTGAATACTATAGTTGTTGTCCTGCTCATGAAACTGTTGACTCTGTTTTAAATTTTGAAGGAAAAACTGGGGTATTGCACTTTGTTTTGCTGTGAATACTGAATAGTCCATAGTGCTGGATCCTTTGATGTACAAAGTGCTATCGCCAAACCCAACTACTGTCATGTGCCATCTCCTTAGTGTTTCTTACAACGACGATGGACCAGAGACGACTTTCTGTTTAGCACTCCCTTGCGCTCGAAGCTTATAAGCTCGCGTGATGTTTGCCCAGGATAGATATGTAAGGTATGCTACCTTTGCTACTCAAAACTGTAATTAAGTAACCAGAATTATGTATAGACGTCAACCAAGATCCCTACCGTATCTATATTTTCTGTTTTCTCGCACCGGACTAAACAGAGAAACAACATGCTCTCTGTAAATAATAGCTAAACTAAGTCTATATTGAAATATACTATCTCCTTGCTTCTTGAACACCATGGTTTATTCGTTTCTACTGTGTTAGACTGCAGAATGGTTCGAGACACGTTAACCTGATATATTTTACGTTAACCAACAACTATGTGCTATTCCTCTTTATTTTTAAGCCTATTTTTTTTACAAACAGCGCGCAAGGGCCGCCTTTGTTTAATAGACGTAGCAACACATGCTCTGGAACATATAAAGCCAAACTCACGATCAGCTACCATTACCCCATGGTGCGCTGAGATATTATCCATTTGCTTAGCCTGTAGAAATGCTATATGAATACGAGACCTATGTTGTACTCTATTATATTACATATTATTTACCATGTAATTGATCATACATGCACTTGGCAGCAAATTGTTATCATTGTGGTTTGCATCACTTATCTTTGTTTCAACATAAATTCAGGGACCAGTGCAGAGATAGACTCAAAGAAAATATGCTAGAAAGGGTGCTTGTTCAAGGGTGTTGAGCCAGCTGATAAGATGATGTTCTTTTCCCTTTTTTAGTTATTTCCGGTTCCTTAGCTCAATGTTGCATTACGTATAATTATATGGCTAATTACTTATGTATTGCTCTACTTCAGTTTCTTTCAATGATATTTTTTTTCCAGATGGCGCGCAAGGCGCGCCGCCTACTACTAGTTAACATTAAAGCTAGAGTTGAAACAAGAAGATGCACTCTTATGACATTATATTACCTCAATATATTATATGTATAAGCTAAAACTTATCTAGTAAGCCATTAATTTTTTAAAATGTGATCTACACATGTTTCATTAAGCAAAAAGACAGTTTAAGGATTGAGATGTAGATTCCTGGTAGTACGACCCTCTACCACGATACCATCATCCTAGCATAGTCAGATTTAAGGAATGTACACGATAGGAGAAGATCAACCACAACCTATATCGGATATGGTATATTAATTATGAACACAAAGAAATGCATGTTCTAAAAACATGGATATGTTATGTATTATGGTATTATGGTTATACATATTTTAGTTCATACATTATGTGAAATATATATGTTCAGCCCTTCATATATTTAAGTACTTGGAGGTGAATGGTCTAAAAAAGATATTAGGAGACGTGGCAAAATGAAGACCACGGAAGTTTTTTTTTTGGTGGTGGTGAAAGGTAGCAATTGTCATCTAAGTTCATCCATTACGATACAAACAAAATTGGGTATGTGTAACAAAGGATCAAAACACCTTTTGAAAACTAAAACATGTAAATTTGGAATTTAAAATAGGAAAAAGTCCAAATTACTGCCCTCAAGTATAGTCAAAGTCTACATAACCCACTAAACTATTTTTTGGTTCATTTCACCCCCTAAACTATGTCATTTGGTTTAATTTACCCCCTAATGCAATTTGTCTTTTTTTATTTCTCCATGCACAAGTGTGGCATTAAGTTCAATTTTTGCGATATGATAGTAGACATCCTAACTCGTGTTATAAAAACATAAAATATTTTTTATCATTATTTTGATGGGCTGAGATATTTAATAATTAAATAATCTTTGGGATACGAAGTTATATTAAAAATGACGACAAAAAATTCATGATATATTTTTCTGACATACATTGTGATATTCACTACATCCATGCAAAGTTTTAAATTAAAATTCAATTTGTGCATGGAGAAATAAAAAAGACAATTTTTATTAAGGGGTGAATTGAACCAAGTGACATAGTTTAGGGGGTAAAATGAACCAAAAGATAGTTTAGGGGGTTATGTGGACTTTGGTTATACTTGAGGAGAGTAATATGGACTTTTTCCTTCAAAATTTCCATAACATCGATGACTAATCCAAACATGACTGTAACAGCCCAAAAATTTAAATATAATAAAATTCACTCAGAATTCGAACTTTTTAGATTTATAGGTAATTCCATGAGTTTATGGAAATAAAACCTCATTAAAGTAGTCCAACAAATAGAATTTGAGAAAATTTCTAAAATAAAAGTTCATGCTCAAGTGCTTGTTTTCTTTTTCCTTTTATTCGGATTTTACTGGTGTTATATCTCTCTCCCAAATTTGAATTCCATTCAAATTTGCTCAATTCAAAATCTGAGAAATGTTTGAACATTTCTTTTTCCGGGCTCTCTTTTCTCTCTTCTCTTTCGCCGGCCCAGCCCAACTCTCTCTCTTTCTTTCTCTTTTCTTCGGGCAGGCCGCCTTTCCTCTCCCTCTTTTCCTCCCGGCCCAGCACAGCCCGCATGGCCCGGTCCGGCCCAGCCGCTGTGTCGTCTCCCTCAGCGCGCCGCGCGCCTTCGCGAGCTCGCCAGCGCGGACGCCGCCCTCTCCGCTCTCTCTGCTCTCTCTCCCTCTGTCTTTCCAGCTCATGTCCTCGAGCCGCTGTAGCCATTCCGCTGCGACGTCATCTCGGCCAGCGATTCACCACCTCGGCGTACGGGGCGGCGCCGAGCCATTTAAGCCGGCATGGAGACCGCCGGGATTTCCGCTCTCACGGCGCGACGACGAGCTCGTCAATGACGACCAGGAGCTCCGCGCAGCTTCGCGACCAAGTAACCGACCTCCCCGCACCGCAATTTGAGCCAACGAGCAGCCGCCACGAGCAATGCCGCCGGAAATATCCTCGCCGGCGAGCCTCTCCCTCTCTCTCTCTTCCCGCCGATTCACCGCACCTCTCGCCACTTGAGCGTACGGCCTCGCCGCAGCCCATACCGCGCCGCAACTTTGACCGCTCCTCGGCCCCTGCGCCAAGCCATGACATCAATGCGCCGATAAGGTCGACGCCGGGGGAAAAATATCGCCGCCGGCGATATTTCCGCGGGAACCGCCTCTCTTCCGCCTATAAATAGGCCGCACCCCTCCTGCGCAGCTCCCCATCGCTTTTGCACTGCATCTCCACCACCACGGCCACGCAATCGACGCCGTTTCCCCTTTCTTCCCCAACTCCGACCACCGCGCGATCTCCCTGTTCCGGTGAGCCCCTCTTCTCCTCTCTGTCTCTACAGCATCCCCATCACTTACTGGTTCGATTCCGAGCTCAAACTCCAGCCCTCCTAAACCCTAGGCCAGCGTGCACCGAGCGCCGCCACCCCGCCGCCGCACGAGCTCGACGACGGCCGCCATTCCGGCCGCGCCTCGCTCAACGCACACGCGCACCACACTCGCCGTAACCCCGCGCACCTCCCAGATAGCACACACTCGCGAAAAACACACGCGCGCGCATGAGCGCATCGCGCTCCGCCGCCGCGTCCCACTCCGGCGAGCCCGCGCCGCCGCTCTGGTGCTCGCCGTCGACGACAAGCTCGACCCCTAGCTCCGCCTTCGCATCCTCTAGCCCTGCGGCGAGATCTCGCCGTGCCTCCTCCGCTCTAGCGGCCACCGGCGAGCCCTCCGGCGAGCCACCGCCGCGCTCCACCCAGCGCCGCCGCTCCGCTGACCCGGTCGTCGCCGTCATCCGACGTGGCGTCCACGTGGCATCCACGTCAGCTCGCGGGTCCCACCACTTAATCCCAGTCAGCACTCTTTCTCTCTCATCTCTCCATGCACCCGGTCCACGTGAACCACACTCACATACCCAGCCGGTCCACAGATCCCATACGCCTAGTCCACAGCACAGTAACCCGGGATGCACTATGCAACCCGGCCCCACCAGTCAGCCTCTGAAACCTAATCTGTTTTGCTAGATCCACCCGGCTAGTGTACACAGAATCCTATTCCGAGACTTTCCCTTTGTAGAAAAATTCCAGAAAAATTTCCAAAAATATCTTATATTCTCTAGATTATTTTACCACCTTTTCCCAACCTCAGAAAAATATAATTTTCCAGGATAAATAGGAACCTATAAGAGATCTAATTCCTTTTCTTTAATTCCACCTTCCTAGATTCTTTTAATAGATTCTTTTACCTAAAATTCCTATTTAATTCAATCCTATCTATTCATATCAATCCCAATTCCATTTGAGTTTATTTGGTTATTTATTTGGATCTTATTTGGCCGCATTTATTTTGCGTTAGTTATTTATTCGTCGGTAATTTGCGTGTTTTAGCTAACGAGGAGTTCGAGGAGGAGCCCGAGGACCCGGACTACGAGGAGGAGCACGAGGAAGAGTTTGAAGGCAAGTCCTAACTATCCTCGATCATTTTGATCCTATGATTTATAAACACATCCTATGAATGGCCTGTTTTAATGCTTATATGATGCATGCTTATTTTATTATTTGAAATATTGTGATAGTTATGAACCGACTAGGATAGCCATCCTTGATATTGATGTCTGTTACCTTGGTAAACCTACGATACTCCATCATTATGCAATAATAATGCTGGATTATTGCCTTGATATTAGATTGCTTAGGGACTTGCTACAACTATTTAGTTGTTACATAATATACATGAATTTTTGGTGAAATGTGTGAAAATGTGTGCTTGGTGTGTGTGAGTAAACAAGATAGGAGGGTGATAATCAACTAGTGTGTTGGGGTGAAGTGGGACACTTTTAGGCGGGGGCGAGACTGGTGCATGGTGATTAGTGACCCACATAGGTGGGGTTAGGTGGAAGATGCTCGCCTCTGCCGGTTAAGGACCGGTTCGTTGGACCTCGCCCTAGTGAACCCCGTGCAACCAGCAGATCCTGTTATGGGCAGGACTTGACCCTAACTTTCTGGTGTTACCACTTGATCCACCTAGGAGGCGGTAGTGCAACGAGCAACCAGGAGCAGACACGATATCGTAATTGGTCGTTGTCCGACTTGGCCATTGGGCCAATGACTACTTACAGTCGCATTATAAGTCCCTGGGTCAGTAATGGCTCGTGGGTGGGATTGTGGAGACACTCGGGAAAGGTGAGTTTCGCTATGTTGCTCCCTTGCTAAGAGCGACGTAGTCTGTGGGTAAAGATGTACACCTCTGCAGAGTTAAAATCTATCCGGATAGCCGTGTCGCGGTCACAGACGCGCTATGGTTGAGTTCACAATGATTAGTTTTACATACTCCTTGAAGTGTGAGTGGGCAGTAGTTCGCCCGTGTTTTGGAAGTGAGAGTCGGTACGGCCGTGCGCCCGAAGGCTCGCCTAAAACTTGGGAACTGGCGGGATTGACATATCTCCCCCAGGGCCAACCCACTTAATCATGACAAACAAATTCTTTATAAAAGGTTTATGCTTTTGAAATGAACCCTGCATTAAAATAAGCTTTCCGCCAAATATAAGCCCTACAGCCTAACCTTTCATACAGCCTTATATGCATCTATAACCCTTTGAGTAGTGTTAGGATTTGCTGAGTACCTTATGTACTCACCCTTGCTTTAATCATTCAGAAGAAGATGTTCAGTATGAAGACGGTGGTGACGATGAGTAGGATTTGCGTTCATCGCCCGAGTTGCCTGTAGAAGTTGGACTCTCCGCTTTCCGCTTGTATTGTTAGTTTGTGGCCAGGCCTGCCGGCCACTCTGGTATTGTAATCTGAAGTCTTTATAAGACATTTGTGGTACTGTAATAATAATCGAAGTATGGATTTGGTATTATCTTTGTTTTGTGCGTATCAACTACTGATCCAGGGATTGGTACGGTAAGCACAGTGGATTCTAGAAATGGGGTCTGACAATGACCTCATTCGTATTGGAGCTTGCAGGAGCCTCGGTACTACTTATTCGTGAGGCTAAATCAAGCAAAGGGTCAATGAACTACCCGAACTCACACGCTCTCATGTTCGCATTCGTATATCTGTCATAAGTAGAAGATGCACAAATGAGTGACATTACTGCTAGGTACTTGTGCGTTGTGTATATGCAAACCGATCCTATCTATTAATTTACTATTTGGCAAAAATTGGAGCTAACACGTTACATATAGCTATAAATTACCACATTAATCAGAGAAAAGAAAAGAAAGACAAATTATTCGTCATTGCTATTATGAAAATAGTCTAAGATATCCTCCACATGGTTTAAAAATTATCCATCGCTGCTATTATAAAAAGTTATTCTAAAATACCGTACATGTATTTTAAAAATTATCCACCACTACCATTATTAAAATAACTAGCCCATCAACCCGTGCAATACTTGCACGGGCTAGCAATTTAACATATTAGTTAAGCTTAAGAAAATTATGTGCTACTCATATTCCTATTTTTGGCTACAGGATTTTTATTTTTTTTGCATCTATCATCCTCAAAGAAGGACCAAATTATGAGTGGTACAAAAAGTTGTACCATTGGTAATAGAAGGCATGTTAAAATACTCTTTAACTCTGTAGGAATTATAGACAACTTTAGCCACCATACATTTTCTTACATATATGTTGACATTAAATTTATTAACTATATTTCTATTTTTCCCTTTTTTTCCTTCTTTATGCTAAGTAGGCATCGCCCATGCAAGTATTGCATTTGGCTGATGGGCTTGTTCAGAATAAAATCATTGTCTGCGTACGCATCTAGGATATATAGTTCTGCTTAAAATTTTAAAAAATCAAACTGATATAACTTTGTCATAAGATATAACTTTGATCTAGAAATTGTATAATCCTCCAAAGTTCAATGAACCAATAAACTTACTTAACAAATAATGAAATTTAGTTACATATCTAACATATTTTTGTTTTCTATAGAAAAGAGAGAATTCAGAGCGCCACATCACATAACTCCTATTTTAGTGGTACTATTGTATTTTACCGATATTTATCACTTATGTATCAATTAAGTCACGTAAGTAGGATATTCTTATATGCCTATTTTATTGAGAATGTCAGGTGTGGTGTACACCCTCATTCATATCAGTTTTGTTCTTAATGCTGCCTGCATGACACAGGTTTATACTTATGTGATAAAACAAAAATGTTTAATGATTAACATATAGCATTTCTTGTTATACTTTTTGCAATATATTATGGGATAAAAGAAGAATGTAATAATATTGGACAAAATTTTATTATAAAGCGCTATATCATTGGAAGCAGGAATACTTATATGAACATGAGATCGAAATAAGAGTATCAAGGGGCAGGGAGATGCACATATACAATTAGGTGAAACGTGCTGTTGGTGTAAATAAACAGTTATAAGGAGAAAATTAGTGCATCAAAATAAACTCTGCCATCCACTACATCGAACGATAAACCAAGAAGGCAGGGACAGCTGATCTTTAATGAACATTATTTACCTCACTGGGAGAACGAAGCAAACTGCAGCTCCGATAAACCAAGAAGGCAGGGACAGCTGATCAACTCGCCATATAAGGCAAAGAAAAAAAAATCCGAAGAAACAGCAATTATTTTACTCTTAACACTACGAAAAGCCATGTTATTGAAAAATATTGTCAAATGCCTCCCAACATAGTAATCAGAAAGAAAAAGGAAAACACATATAACTCACTGAGTTGGGCAAAACCTATATATACAGAAAACATGAAAATTTTTGGAGGTAAGCCAATGACATAATAATTGAAAAGGGGATAGTTATGTGCTATATGACACAGTATCTAGTGGTTAAAAAGACATAATACTTCTGGAGAAATCAAACGATGGAACTTTACCATGTGAGGAACCATATAAACAGATTGGTCACAAACAAATTGCAGAAGTATTTTTGAAGAAAGAGACAACACAATTTCCATTATCACGAGTGTTCACAAAATTGTCTGCATGTATTGAACTGCCAATTTTAATTTCTCATGGAATCAAAATTAAAGTCGATTCACCTAATTTAATAGGAAGAAACACATGACACGTGACGTAGAAAGTTGAAGTGTGATAGAAGCAAGACCAAATTTTCCCGTAGAACATGCTGAATCCATAATATGTAAGTTCACTCAAATAACTCAGCAACACCTAAATGTTAATAAATAAAAGCATTCAACTATGACTGCAATTATCCATCAAGATATCATCGATCCACTGTATCCGCATAACCACACAAACATAAATATACTCTTATTTAAAAAGAATAAATGTAGCTCACAGATCTAGTTTACTCATTATAAGACAGTATGCACACATCACTTGTTACAATGACCTAAAAGTAATATACTAATCTGAGAAAAAACTGAAGATATTGTTTCTCCTTTTGTTAATCAGAGAGATATTGGATATTACATTCATGACACAAATAGTTTGATGGGTTATCGTTGAATGAGTGGCCTGCTCAATCTGAGTCAAATACTCAGTAGTACCCATGATTCTTTCTAACCTTTTTCCTGCACATCCAGGCCAGATCAGAAATTTAGGTTAAAGGAAGATCATCAAAATCCGGCCCGTAAACCAAAAATGTAGAGTGAATACCTTGTTGAAGAGATTATTTGATCGTCGTTGCACTTGCACCTGTGCTACATATATAGCAGCGGCCCATAGTTGATTACATGATGGCAGGAAAAGCAAGACATTGGAGGTCCAAATTCTTGCTGAGATCCTGCAGATCGCATCTCCATGATCCTATGGAGCAGCGTGAGGGTAGGAATCTGTACAGGTACCGTCAGTACCTTCCTGCAGTGCGAATCTAGAATCACTGGAGGATTTTTCTTCTTCCGCGTTCGATTCCGCGTACGAACAGATGACGATGTCTGTTGCAGACCTGTAGGAAACGCAACAAAAACACAGTTTCACATCATGTACACGAAAGCCTCCAGTAGCAGTGGAAAATAAATTGGAAACCAAGGATCGGCGGCAGCCACGATTGCGCGGTTAGTTAAAGGCCTGGCGTACCTACACAGTTCTCCCTCCATGCAGCCTCGCCACATCCCTCCGCGTCTGCAAGGCATGACTGCTACAATGGCGATCTGCTGGCGAATTCTTGAGAAACAACGAATCAGGGAAGGAGCTGAAGAGGGAGGCGGATACGTAGTTGGAAGAGGAGCGCCTGAAAAGATGAAGCAGCATTGACGTCATGCGGCTAGGGTAAGGTGGGCAGGAATTCGTGGGCATGTAATCGTTGATCAATGGTTGATGTTTGGTGGCCATCTAAACCGATGGACAGATGTTTTGCTTTTTTCTGGTAATTTCTAGGATTTTTCTCCGATTAACCTGGAGGCCTCGAAAGGAGCCTCCAATTAGTAAATATAAGATATAAAATACTTATATATATATATAAGTTTATAAATTATACAATATGATCGTTCAAACAGTCAATTAAAAATAATAGTAAAATGATACCAACGGTAAAAAGTGATACTACCTCCATTTCAAATTACATGACATTTTGATTATTGGAAATACGTTTGACCGCTTGTCTTATTCTATGCAGGGAGTAATTGATGAGATATTCAATATAACATAATAGTAGCTACTAGTTCAAATTTACTTCCACATGTTTAATTAGTACATGTTATGTCGCAATCAATTCAGCTATTGATGATTAGCTCCTCACACTAAAATGGAGTCGCCTGTTGGTCTTTGCGAATTGCGACTCTATTGCCAATCCAAGCCGTGTCTCGTCGCGTTATGAGTGGAACTTATGTCGGGTGTCACAGTCTTAATGTTAGTGGGGCACTCAACTCTCCAGATGAAACAACGACTCTCGGTGAGTCAATGTTCTTGGTCTCCGGTGATAGCAGAGTATAGTACTCTTTTCCACAAAGATATTAATACTGAGGTGTCGCGTTACCCATGAGAATCAGAAGATGCATATGCTGTTGCGTTTTATTTTCTCTACGTCATGACAAAACCTCGTGCTTCAAGTTGCCGCAATTCGGGCACCAATTGTTTTCCTTGGATGATGATGGCGACAACCGGACGACGCACGGCGAACGAAGGTCCAAGCCACCTTCCGCGACTACATTTCCTTCCACGGTTGACCCAGCCTAATCTTGAGTGATGCTGACCGCCGGTTGACCGGTTGACTCCAATTGCCTGAATTCTTGAGATGCCGATCGACATTAATGATACAGACCTACGAGTACAGTACCGCAGTGATTTCCTATTTTGCAGCAGTATTGCAGCTAATTTCATTATTTGTCTTTTTTTTTTTACGAAGCATTATTTGTCTATCCATGCGCTTTCTATGATTGACGCGTTATCAGTATTCTTCGTTTTTTTTTTCCCGAGTAATCAGTATTCTTCGTTAAGAATGAACTCTGACATTTTAAGTAGAGAAAGCACATAATTTTTTTTTCCGAGTGAGAAAACACATAATTATGTCATCGCTTGACAGTATTACCTCTCATGCGCTTTCCAACTATTTGGAGTGATTAAAGCGCAAAGCCACAAAGGGCAGCAGATGCTGATTTGTTAAAAAAACATGCCTGTACTTTTTTAGAACTTTGAATCCAGTCTGCTCAGTGGTTAGTTAGCCGCGTCATATATGATGACTCGCTCCTGAACCGGACGCTGCTTTCCCCACCTCGTGCACGATGGGCCTCACCCACCACCTGCTGATTGCGGCCGCCGCCGCGTTCGTCGCCGTCGCCGTGCTCGCGCCCGGCGCCGTGAGCTACCCGTGGCCGTTCTGCGGCACGGACACCTTCGCGGCCAACAGCAGGTACCAGGCAAACCTGAACCTCCTCGCCGCCACGCTGCCGGTGAACGCCTCCACCTCCGCGAGCAACCTCTTCGCCACGGCCGCTGCCGGCGCCGGCCGGGACCGGGTCTGGGCGGCGGGGCTGTGCCGCGGCGACGTGAACGCCAGCAGCTGCCTCACCTGCCTCGCGCAGGCCTTCCACGACCTGCCCAACGACTGCTCCTACAACAAGGAGGCCACCATCTACTACGACCCCTGCATGCTCCGCTACTCCAACACGAGCGTCCTCTCCGCCGCCGACGCCGACCTCTCCGGCCAGTCGGCCTCGTACGTGCTCCCCACCAACGTGACGGCGAACCCGGCCCAGTTCAACCGCGCCGTCGCCGCGCTCATCAACGCCACCGCCGACCTCGCCGCGCTCAACTCCACGCGGCTGTTCGCCACCGGGGAGGCCGCGTTCGACCAGGAGGTGCCCACGGTGTACGCCGTGGCGCAGTGCACGCCGGACCAGACGCCGGCGCAGTGCCGGAGCTGCCTCGCCGGGATAATCAAGGACCACCTGGGGGATTTCGAGAACGCCGTCGGAGGCAGGCTCCTCTGGATCAGTTGCAACTTCAGGTACGACAACAAGCCCTTCTTCAGGGGACCGGCGATGGTGCAGCTCGCGTCGCCGTTTCCTGCCGCGCCAGCGCCGGCGTCGGCGCCGGCACCGGCTGCGCAGCCAAAGGTTCAGCCGTCGCCGCAGGGCGGAGGATTTGAGGTGAAAGGAAAGAAGTACAGTGTGCCGGTGCTTGTTCCTGCTGTTCTGCTTCCTGTTCTAGCGGCCCTGAACCTTGCCATCTGCCTCTGTCTCTGGCGGCGGCGGCAGCGGCAGCGAAGATCAGTTGCAGAAGCGAAGAAGCCATGTATGTTCCCGATAAATTCTCTGGTTTTGCAGCGTGACACGCTTCTTCGAGTGACATGAAAGATTTGATTGTCCAATTCTTGATGGAACAGATCCCAAGTATTCAGCGGATGAATCAGAGGACGGCGAAATGGTGGACTCCATGATGATCGACCTCTCCACCCTGCGAGCCGCGACCGGGGATTTCGACGACAGCAACAAGCTCGGCGAAGGCGGGTTCGGCGCGGTGTACAAGGTACTACTACTAAACAAGAAATTAATCAAGCACAGCCTGTGGATTTCTGAACCGAAGAATCGTAGCTCACGTTGTTCTGATTTTGTTCAGGGTGTCCTCCCGGACGGCGAAGAGGTAGCGGTGAAGCGGCTGTCGAGCAGCTCGACGCAGGGCGTGGAGCAGCTGAAGAACGAGCTGGCGCTGGTGGCCAAGCTGAAGCACAAGAACCTGGTCAGGCTCGTCGGCGTCTGCCTGGAGCAGCAGGAGCGGCTGCTCGTCTACGAGTACGTCCCCAACCGGAGCCTCGACCTCGTCCTGTTCGGCGCCGAGAATCAGCTGGACTGGGAGCAGAGGTACAGGGTCATCAACGGCGTCGCTCGGGGCCTGCAGTACCTCCACGAGGACTCGCAGGCTCGCAGCTCAAGGTCGTACACCGCGACCTCAAGGCCAGCAACATCCTGCTCGACGCCAACATGAACCCCAAGATCTCCGACTTCGGCCTCGCCAGGATCTTCAGCCGGGACCAGACGCAGGCCGTCACAAAAAGCGTCGTCGGCACCTAGTCAGTACCACGAAACTCTGTTTTCGGCTCTGTTCAGGTTCAGCTTGTCTGAAGGCTAAACTGATTGAAAATTCGATTCATTTCTCGTTTCAGTGGGTACATGGCGCCGGAGTACGCGATGCGCGGGAACTACTCGGTGAAGTCGGACGCCTTCAGCTTCGGCGTCATGGTGCTGGAGATCGTCACGGGGAGGAGCAACAACGACAGCTACAACTCCAAACAGTCTGGAGACCTCTTGAACACCGTAAGTACAAACTGAACGTCTGAATCACCGTTCCATTGTTGCCGTGGTACAGTTTGGCTCAGCTCGTGGATGGATATTACAAACCGCCGTGCAGGTATGGGAGCATTGGGAGGCCGGGAACGTGATGCAATTGGTAGACCCGTCCATGAACGGCAGCTTCCCGGAGGGCGACGTGCTGAGATGCTTCCACATCGCGTTGCTCTGCGTCCAGGGAGACCCGGCGGCCCGGCCGGTGATGTCGTCCGTCGTCATGATGCTCGGCAGCGAGACGGTGGCCCTCCAGGCCCCGTCCAAGCCGGCGTTCGTCGCCAGGAAGGGCCTTGCTAACACAACCGATTCAACGGTGTCGCTACAAGGTTAGCCATGGGAGTCCGAAACAATTTTCTCTTGAGTCTTCTTTTACCGAGGAACAGTTTTCAGTTGATAGCACTAGAAAAACGAGTTGAGTGGTCCGTGTGTCCTGTATCTATATAGGTGTGTGTCACAAAATGCGCAAGACGCATGTGTAAAATGTGCTCCGATAAGTCTTTGAGCCCTTAATCAAACAGAGATGAAACGTTTGATCGTACGGCCAGATGTCTGGCCACTGTGTTTTCTTCTGTGTTTCTTTAATCTCTGTACAGCTTTGAACTTATTTCTACCTTCCCAATGAAACAGCAGAACACCTGCCATTTATCATTCCAAAAAAATCACAATACATTCAACTAAATTTACAGCTACGACTTTGGACCAGAGGAATATGACAAATTTTACAAAATTGGTTAATCCCCATATGCATTTTTCATGGGCTCAGTATTCACAAACTTAGGACCTATCTAGGATACGGATCTGTTACTGTAAGCCCATTCACAGAAATGTCCTGTTCCAAAATGGAACTAGACCGGTCATATAGATAGCTGCTTTGCCCGTCCGACCGCGAAGCTGAAGGCGATCCTCTCGCGAAGAAGAACGCAGGCTCCTCCGGCGGCTGGAGCACCATGCCATCCCTGGTCAACATGAACACAACGGCCGATATGTCAGGCCGGTCGTCAGGGTCCACCTGAACACACAGCAAACCGACGTGGATGCATCGCAGCGCCTGGCTTCGAGCGTATCCATCCAGCGACTGGTCCAGCATCTGCGATATGGACCCTTTCGTCCAGTGATCCCAGACCTGATAGAAGGTCATGCAGTCCCAGGTTAATTCTTCGCTGAAAAGGAGATGCAGAACGAAAGAGAATCCGGACCGGCTGGCACTTACATCGCTCAGGAGGTTCACTGCGCTGTAATCGTCGGAGCCGCAATTGCTTCTCCTCGTCACGATCTCAAGGACCAACACGCCGAAGCTGAAGATGTCAACCTTGGGCGACACGAGCCCGTGCATCGCGTACTCTGGAGCCATGTAGCCGCTGCAGAGGACGGGGGAAAGGGAAAGTCTGTTAGCTTGGGTTTGGAAAGACACGTGTACTGTGCGGCGCGCCATGGCTATTCATGAGTAAGAGCTTGGCTTACAATGTCCCGACCACTCTGGCTGTCTGAGTACGGGTGTGGCCTTCTTCCATCAGCCTCGCCAGCCCAAAGTCTGCGATCTTCGGTTCCATGTCGTCATCAAGAAGAATGTTGTTCGCCTTCAGGTCTCGGTGGATGATCCTCGTGCTTGAGTCCTCATGGAGATATAATATCCCCTTGGCAATTCCAAGAATGATGTTGTACTGTTGCTCCCAGTGAAGTGCATTTCCCGTCCTCTTATCTGTTGTGATCCAATGTTCAGTATTAGGAGTTTGCTGAAAGGTAAATACAGACAGTACAGTATTCAATAGAGCATAACACCATACTATAATATTGACCACTGAAAAGGGTAAGGAATGCAGACTGTCTCTGCAGTATGATATCTCTGTATCCATTTTTATTATTTTTTGGCAAAATACATTGTATGCCATTGGCTTAAATTAATATTTTAGGAAATACTAAAGCAAATTTGGTTTGTACTAGGACAATACTGCAGTGTGCACTATGCAGCCAACTTTAGTGATCATTCTTTGTTTTTTATGCATACTTTGGGTGTCAATGATGTTTCTCATTAGTAATCGCTATGTAATCGAGGGCGTTCTGCATAGAGCATACAACTTACCCAGCGACTCATGAAAAACAAAGCAGTGGAAAATTTATTGACAGTAACTTTTGACTAGAGAACTCTGGGTTATGTATGTAACTGAAGAGGTGAATGGGGACGGAAAGTACCAAATAGAATGCTGTCGAGGCTCCCGTTCCTGATGTACTCATATACGAGCAGTGTATCATTCTGATGTGAGCAATACCCCAGTAGTCTAACAAGGTTCTTGTGCTGAAGCTTTGCCAGTACCTGGATCTCATTGTGTAACTGATGCAATGCATGGCCGGTTTTTCCTAAAAGTGTCTTGACTGCTACCTCTTCACCATCAGAGAGTATCCCCTGCAACAGAAACAGATTATCCTTCAGAAGTCATGCTATACCGTAATTTATTTTGCCGTCGCATCCTCTCTCAATTCTTACCTTGTATACAGTACCGAAACCACCTTCTCCAAGCTTATTTTTATCAGAAAAATGTTCAGTTGCCTCTTTCAATGTCATCAAATCAAAGACCGTGCATTGCGGGTTCATTATTTTCTTCGGTGCTGGAGCCATATGACAAGAATTGTTCAAGGAAAGGGGAAAAAATCAAATCAGGATCGTGAAAAGACCAGATTGCTACTCACAGTGATCCTTCTTTGTCGCCTTAATCCTTCGTCTGAAGCGGAGGTAGAAAAAGACTGAAAGAATCAACATCAACGCAACAGCACCGGCGGCGATGCCTGCCGAGACTCCAGCAACAATCCCTTTCCTCCCTGCATTCACCCAAACATGAATTTCAAGTAGTACATCCTTAAAGTTGCAACATTGCGACAAACTCAGGACTGTATAGTTCGGTAACATGATAAATACTAAAAGAAATGCTCCATTTGATTATTAGAGGACAACAATAATTGTACCTGCTCCAGAATCCGGAGTAGCAGGTGAAGGCGTGGCCGCCGGTGGTGGCTCCGGCGGCGCGGCGAGTTGCAGCATCGCCCGGCCCTCGTAGACCGGCGACAACACGCTGTACCTGAGCAAGCACCACACCACCGCACCTACGTTGCTCACGGGCCGGCCGTCCATGTGCCGCTCCATCGTTTCCGTCTGGATGAGGCCCAGGCAGCCGCGGCACTGGTCCGGCGTCAGGTCCGGCGCGCACTGCGCCAGCCCGTAGATCTTGGGGTTGAAGGCCATCTCCGCCGTGGCGAAGTACTTCCTCATCGAGTTGGTCGCCGCCACCGCGCTGTCGATCATGGCGGTGAAGATCCCCGTCACGGCGGCGCCGAACCAGGCATCCGAGGCGTTGACGCTCGCCGTGGCCGTGTTGATCCCAGCACTGGTTAAAAGTTCACAAATTTGTAAGAATCGCCTCTCAATCCGGAAGAAATCGATGCAAGCAAAAAAAAAAAGTAGGAATTTTTCCGGAGCTGAAAAGTGATAACACATACACCAGCTCCTGGAGGATCCACTGGTCCGGTCTGAGGAAGTCGAGGAACTGCCTGCCGGCGAATTGAAGGTTGCAGGCGTCCCCGAGGACGGTGGCGCCCTTGTCGAGGGGGCAGGCCTGCCGCGCGTCCCGGAACGCCGCCGCGACGCAGGCGGCGCAGGTGGACGCGTTCGTGTCGCCGCGGCAGAGCGCCAGGCCGTTGGCCTGGTCGGGCGCCGTGCCGACGGTGAGGGTGGCGAAGCCCGCCGGCGAGGCGGAGGCGTTGACCGGAAGCGCCGTCGCGAGGCTGTCCAGGTTCGTCTGGAACGTGCCGTTGGCTGTGTAGGTGGTGGTGGAGTCGCAAGTTGGGGCATCGGCGGTCGCCGGCCGCAGCAGCAGCAGAGAGAGGGCGACGGCGGCGGCGGCATAGCGGCCGGCAAGCATCGGCAGTGGCAGAGGGGAGGAGCTGCTTATTTTTTGAGTGTTTTACCTCTATGCCATTATAAAAGTTGGTCGTTACGTGTATGCCATTAAAAAAGTTGTTGGCACCTGTATGCCATCGCACGAACTTTCTTTTACTTACACGCCATTATTACATTATTATGGACGATTTTACCCTTTGCTCTCACGCTCCCACCTTCTTCTTCTCCTTCTTCCTCCTCTCTCTCCCCGGCACGCGCGCCTCCGCCGAGCCGCGCCTCCGCCGAGCCTACCTGCGCCCGCCGCCGTCAAGCCGCGCCGCCGCCAAGCCGCGCGCCCTCCGCCGTCCCGCGCCCGCCGCCGTCTCGCGCCTGCGCCGTCCCGCGCCCACGCCCGCGCCTCCGCCAAGCCGCACGCCCGCCGCCGCCGCCAAGCCGCGCGCCCCCGCCGTTCCCTCGCCCTCCGCCGTCTCTCGCCTTGCGCCGTCCCGCTCCCACTCCCCGCCGCCCCGCCGCCAAGCCTCGCGCCCGCCGCGCCGCCCTTCTCCCTTCTCGCCCGCGCCGCCGCTAATCCGCGCGCCCGCCGCCGTCCCGCGCCCGCGCCCGCGCCACCGCAAAGCCGCGCGCCCGCCGCCACCGCCCTTCTCCCTCTCTCCCGCGCCGCCGCTAAGCCCCGCTCCCCCTCCGTTCCTCTCCCTCCTCCGTCTCGCGCCGCGCCCCGCCAAGCCGCGCGCCCGCCGCCGTCCCGCGCCCGCCGCCGTGTAGGGCGCCGCCCTTCTCCCTCGCGCGTCAGGAAGGCAGCCAGCTCGCGAGCGCAGCAGCGGGCGCTAGATTGGAGAGGGGCCGGGGTTCGCCGAGACGGAGAGGAGCTCGGCCAGGAGACAAAAAGGAGCGGAGATTGGAGAAGGACTTCGGCGTTGCTGCTGCTGCTGCCCGAGCTGCTGCTGCTGCTGGCGCGCGACTTTGCTCGAGCTCGGTCGGGGCGGCAATGGCGGCTCCGCTCGTTCTTGCGCGAGAGAGAAGAGAGGAAGAGGAAGGAAGAGGAAGAAGAAGGGGTAAAATCGTCCATAATGGCGTATAGGTAAAAGAAAGTTCGTGCGATGGCATACAGGTGTCAACAACTTTTTTAATGGCATACACGTAACGACCAACTTTTATAATGGCATAGAGGTAAAACACTCTTATTTTTTTGCCGCCGCGGCACAATTGCTACTTTCTTTGAAAACGCCCCGGTGCGGAGCACCTGAGTGCGGCGGACGACGGCCGCGGTTGGGCGACGCGCCACTTGCTCTTTTTGGCGTTATTTTAGTCAGCACACCGTGGAAACCGTGGACGATGAGTCAAAATGCTCGGCCGGCCTACACACGCACGCACGCAGAGTTGGGATTTTGATTTTCGTTTTCTCAGTGCCCAACTGCTTCTATCCTGTGATGATTAAAAGGCACCAACTCGAGGCATGCCCGTGTTTCGCGTGGATACCGCCTTGGGCTTCACCGTTCTAGGCTTCTTCTAGCAGAACCGACCGCACGTCGTACCTCTCCATCTCTCTCCCGACATGGGAAATATCCCTCCGTTTCATAATACTAGCCCATCAACCCGTGCAATACTTGCACGGGCTAGCAATTTAACATATTAGTTAAGCTTAAGAAAATTATGTGCTACTCATATTCCTATTTTTGGCTACAGGATTTTTATTTTTTTTGCATCTATCATCCTCAAAGAAGGACCAAATTATGAGTGGTACAAAAAGTTGTACCATTGGTAATAGAAGGCATGTTAAAATATACTCTTTAACTCTGTAGGAATTATAGACAACTTTAGCCACCATACATTTTCTTACATATATGTTGACATTAAATTTATTAACTATATTTCTATTTTTTCCCTTTTTTTCCTTCTTTATGCTAAGTAGGCATCGCCCATGCAAGTATTGCATTTGGCTGATGGGCTTGTTCAGAATAAAATCATTGTCTGCGTACGCATCTAGGATATATAGTTCTGCTTAAAATTTTAAAAAATCAAACTGATATAACTTTGTCATAAGATATAACTTTGATCTAGAAATTATATAATCCTCCAAAGTTCAATGAACCAATAAACTTACTTAACAAATAAATGAAATTTAGTTAGATATCTAACATATTTTTGTTTTCTATAGAAAAGAGAGAATTCAGAGCGCCACATCACATAACTCCTATTTTAGTGGTACTATTGTATTTTCCCGATATTTATCACTTATGTATCAATTAAGTCACGTAAGTAGGATATTCTTATATGCCTATTTTATTGAGAATGTCAGGTGTGGTGTACACCCTCATTCATATCAGTTTTGTTCTTAATGCTGCCTGCATGACACAGGTTTATACTTATGTGATAAAACAAAAATGTTTAATGATTAACATATAGCATTTCTTGTTATACTTTTTGCAAATATATTATGGGATAAAAGAAGAATGTAATAATATTGGACAAAATTTTATTATAAAGCGCTATATCATTGGAAGCAGGAATACTTATATGAACATGAGATCGAAATAAGAGTATCAAGGGGCAGGGAGATGCACATATACAATTAGGTGAAACGTGCTGTTGGTGTAAATAAACAGTTATAAGGAGAAAAATTAGTGCATCAAAATAAACTCTGCCATCCACTACATCGAACGATAAACCAAGAAGGCAGGGACAGCTGATCTTTAATGAACATTATTTACCTCACTGGGAGAACGAAGCAAACTGCAGCTCCGATAAACCAAGAAGGCAGGGACAGCTGATCAACTCGCCATATAAGGCAAAGAAAAAAAATCCGAAGAAACAGCAATTATTTTACTCTTAACACTACGAAAAGCCATGTTATTGAAAAATATTGTCAAATGCCTCCCAACATAGTAATCAGAAAGAAAAAGGAAAACACATATAACTCACTGAGTTGGGCAAAACCTATATATACAGAAAACATGAAAATTTTTGGAGGTAAGCCAATGACATAATAATTGAAAAGGGGATAGTTATGTGCTATATGACACAGTATCTAGTGGTTAAAAAAGACATAATACTTCTGGAGAAATCAAACGATGGAACTTTACCATGTGAGGAACCATATAAACAGATTGGTCACAAACAAATTGCAGAAGTATTTTTGAAGAAAGAGACAACACAATTTCCATTATCACGAGTGTTCACAAAATTGTCTGCATGTATTGAACTGCCAAGTTTAATTTCTCATGGAATCAAAATTAAAGTCGATTCACCTAATTTAATAGGAAGAAACACATGACACGTGACGTAGAAAGTTGAAGTGTGATAGAAGCAAGACCAAATTTCCCGTAGAACATGCTGAATCCATAATATGTAAGTTCACTCAAATAACTCAGCAACACCTAAATGTTAATAAATAAAAGCATTCAACTATGACTGCAATTATCCATCAAGATATCATCGATCCACTGTATCCGCATAACCACACAAACATAAATATACTCTTATTTAAAAAGAATAAATGTAGCTCACAGATCTAGTTTACTCATTATAAGACAGTATGCACACATCACTTGTTACAATGACCTAAAAGTAATATACTAATCTGAGAAAAAACTGAAGATATTGTTTCTCCTTTTGTTAATCAGAGAGATATTGGATATTACATTCATGACACAAATAGTTTGATGGGTTATCGTTGAATGAGTGGCCTGCTCAATCTGAGTCAAATACTCAGTAGTACCCATGATTCTTTCTAACCTTTTTCCTGCACATCCAGGCCAGATCAGAAATTTAGGTTAAAGGAAGATCATCAAAATCCGGCCCGTAAACCAAAAATGTAGAGTGAATACCTTGTTGAAGAGATTATTTGATCGTCGTTGCACTTGCACCTGTGCTACATATATAGCAGCGGCCCATAGTTGATTACATGATGGCAGGAAAAGCAAGACATTGGAGGTCCAAATTCTTGCTGAGATCCTGCAGATCGCATCTCCATGATCCTATGGAGCAGCGTGAGGGTAGGAATCTGTACAGGTACCGTCAGTACCTTCCTGCAGTGCGAATCTAGAATCAACTGGAGGATTTTTCTTCTTCCGCGTTCGATTCCGCGTACGAACAGATGACGATGTCTGTTGCAGACCTGTAGGAAACGCAACAAAAACACAGTTT
Source organism: Eragrostis nindensis (assembly GCA_012490785.1). Classification (NCBI taxonomy): domain Eukaryota; kingdom Viridiplantae; phylum Streptophyta; class Magnoliopsida; order Poales; family Poaceae; genus Eragrostis; species Eragrostis nindensis. The sequence continues at coordinate 223,176 of JAAXCT010000599.1, forward strand.
CACATCATGTACACGAAAGCCTCCAGTAGCAGTGGAAAATAAATTGGAAACCAAGGATCGGCGGCAGCCACGATTGCGCGGGTTAGTTAAAGGCCTGGCGTACCTACACAGTTCTCCCTCCATGCAGCCTCGCCACATCCCTCCGCGTCTGCAAGGCATGACTGCTACAATGGCGATCTGCTGGCGAATTCTTGAGAAACAACGAATCAGGGAAGGAGCTGAAGAGGGAGGCGGATACGTAGTTGGAAGAGGAGCGCCTGAAAAGATGAAGCAGCATTGACGTCATGCGGCTAGGGTAAGGTGGGCAGGAATTCGTGGGCATGTAATCGTTGATCAATGGTTGATGTTTGGTGGCCATCTAAACCGATGGACAGATGTTTTGCTTTTTTCTGGTAATTTCTAGGATTTTTCTCCGATTAACCTGGAGGCCTCGAAAGGAGCCTCCAATTAGTAAATATAAGATATGCTTATTTTCAGACATCATATTTGATTACTTGTTTTATTAAAAAAATATGATAATATTATTTATTTTGTTATGATTTGTTTTCAAACTTCCATATTGCGGTCATTCTCTAATGTAAATTTGCAATCAGAACTCTACTTTTGAGTTGTTAGGACACGTCACATCTTGCTTTGAAGAAGTCACAATTTTTTCTATCATCTCGGTCCATTCATTTATCTTAACTATCCTTTCAACCCGTGCATCGCACAGGATAGAAATTAGAGAGACATATATTAATAGATATATTTTTTAAAAAAATATACCGATAAAAAATTGAATATTAAATTATTTTTTATTATTGAAATTTTATATGACACCTCAGTTATATTTCTTAATAAGTATGTGTTAGACTATATTTCATATCAGATGCCGTGTCAACATCATATGACTTTGAAATTGTTTTTGTCTACCAACATGCTTTAGATCCACGTTGTAGTAGTACATTTTTATACCTAATATATTAATCTTATTATTTGGTCTTATTTTGTCCCAAATGAATTTGCGTTGGTGGCTTAACGTATCTTTAAACCTTCTTGGTCTTATGTTAGTTCGCTATTGGTGACCTCTCATTGAGCCTGACATGAGCAGAAACATTAAATTTAATCCTAAATCCTATACCCTCTTAAACTTATCAGTAGATGGTCTCTATATTACGTACAATCATATCTATCACACATGTATATTTAGTTAAACGCGATATTAGACTATCCAAACTTTAACCATCATATATATTTTTATATTGATGTTATTTTTGGAAAATTATGAGTATATGATCTTAAAGTTCTGTAATATTGTAACATTAAAGTGCTCTTTACCCTTCGTTAAATATTTTTATTTGTTTCTTTATTGGATAGACATGCATATACATATCTTTAAAGCGCTTTAGTGAGTTATAAGTGTCTGAGTTGTACTGTGAAATCGTTAAAAATAAATAACGCGTGGCATGAGAGCTAGTTCGACTCGCGAACGATTAGCAAGAAAAGGACCGATCCTTTAACACGCAAGTACTGTTGCGAGACTAGGGTGGCTCACGAGCAACATATAGATTTAGGTTGCCCATCACTCCAACGCTCCTCGAGGCTCACCACTCCCCCTTTCTTTAAGTATCTATCCCGGCTTGTATTTTGGGGCGAGTACAACAGTTCCGCCATAATCACACAGGACGCATGTTTCGTTCAGGTGGACACGGCTTCATCGTACCCCTCTCAATCCACGTGGGAAATGTGTGGTATAGACATTGGTGTTTCCAAATTCTTTTTGGAATTGCGGTCATTTGACAATGCAATCATAACTCAACTTTGGTGTTCTTGAGACGCCCGGCTCTAAGTGACAATCTTTCTTTTCCTTTTTTTTTCTGTGTGTGGGATGGAGGGTGGGAGGGAGGGGGGGGGGGGGGGGGCATGAGTCCATCCATTTATCTTTTTTCGTCTCTTGCATGTGTCTGTTGGACCAACTGATTATATTAAAAGGAAAATTTGCTACAGCCTCGTAATCCTGTAGATATAAATTTTTTAAAAGGATCATTATGCCCTAATTTGTTTTCCTCCACTATCCATCCAGGACATTTAAGGGGATTGCTAAAAATTGCCTAGGCATTCCCTTACTTTCTAGCGCCCATTTCTTTTCAACATATTCTTCTTAAGTTGCATGTATGAATAGGTAAGAAAATAAAATTCAGGTATTTTTAAGGCCTGAAATACCTAAACTTTTGTCCGGCCCTCCAGCTCAGCCACTGCTTACGTCAAGTAGGAATATCATCGCCCCAAAAAAATGTCAAGTGGGAATATGATTGAAAACCAACTGCTCTTTGCATGCGTCGAGGTTTTATTTTTCTAGTGTCCTATAGTAGACAGTAAACTTGGGCCTTTTTTTTTTATAGAAAAGAGCACAATATATGTATATATGTTTATTTCCACATCTCGTATTGCTCTGTTGTCTCTTCAGTTCAGGCCCTCGATGGAAGCACGCAGTTTCCGATCTTTGTAAGCAGTGAAGGTACAAATTAATAACACCAATCTTAAACAAGAATCAAGTATATATGGTATATACAAATAACAGCTGCGGAGCTATCTTGTAGTACATGATACATGCAGTGCGGACAGAAGGAGTCGTCGTTGGATGATCAACTTACTTGGCTGCTGGTACAAGACAGAGGCGGCGCCGGCGAAGTCGCACGCGCCGATGGCATGGAGCTTACTCTGGTAATAGCTGTTGTACGCGTGCGAGGCGTGCGCGGCCTTGGTGTTGGGATCGAAGCACCTCCCGCCGGGCTAGTGCTGACGCCGGTGGGAGGTGCTATAGTGTGTGGCATACAGCACCTAGACCTTGGCTATAAATTCCCGGGACCTCCTATATGCAGGGCGTCCTATAGTTAACATACGATAGATTGGCCCAATAGCCCACTAAATCTGAACAGCCCAGCCCAAGTCAGAGCGTCAACATTTTGAAACAGAAGAATCAACATTTTTGTAGTTCTATTTCAACATTTTTAAAATAAAATCAACATTTTTATAAAAAATGTTGACCACAAACAAAAAAAATGTTGACATAGTGTAAACAAAATGTTGACATAGTATATTTAAAATGTTGACGAAAATTTTAAATTTTAAAAAATTCAAAAAATATTCATATTGGATCTCATTTTGTAGAATTAATTGTAACAAACACGTATGTTCAAACGAATTCGAAAACGGACTTAGGGTTTAGGAGAAAAATACGTTTAAAGTTTGAAATTCGTTTCTTTTTCTCCCACCTCCCACCTGCCCCAATCAGAGAGCGACACGTGGCAGCTTCTCAGCCATCCCCTTCTCCACCTGCGCGAATCTGAGCCGTTGCACGAATCTCAAACACTATTCTATCAAAGCTTAACTATAGCCCGCCCTACATATAGGATCCACCTAAATTCCCACGCATCCCCGTGGTTCTTTGTCACGCACTGGGCCTCGTTACCAAGGTCCTGAGCAGTCCATGGGCCTCATGGCGCTCGATGGCTTCCTCGTCGTCCTCCTTGGCGCAGCATTGGCGCCGCTGCTCCTCTCCTCCCGTGCAGGTATAACGCCGCGCAGAAAGGTAGCCTTTGTTAATATTATTGGTTATGTTAGCTGTAGCTCGTCTGTGTCGTGAACAGCCACGGCCTATCTGCAGGGCGGTGGCTGCGGTCTACCACCACTGGCGCACAAAAGAACTAACTAAAATAACTAAAATTTTAAAATAAAGAAATATATTTAAAAAATCGGTGAATAGGCTCAAATCATTGGCCGCTGGAGCTAAAAATTGGCCGACCCAAAAGGAGGACGAGGAGAAGCGGGGCTGTGCTTTGGTGAAGCATAGAGTCGGTGAAGCATAGAGGTCGTGTCAAAACGGGAGAATCACGTAGACCAAAATGCTACAGGGTTCTAGCTAGGCTTTATGCTGAGGAGTTACGGTGCCCAATACCACTAGTATTATACTAGTGGTATCATGCATACTACCAGTATATACTTGTGGTATATAGAATCCGACAATCTAGATTAGTTCTCCTTCAACCTTCAATACCACTAGTATTCTTAGTAGTATTACTAGTACTTAGGTATTTCAGAAAAAAATTTAAATGTTGGCGTGAAATCGGTGAGGGCAACGGGAAAATCAGGGGTATTGTAGGGCGGCAACATCATAGGTGGTGGCAGGCGAGATTATGAGGGGAGGGGTGGCGATGAAAGAATTTAGAGCGCGGCGAGATGATGAAAAGCAGACCGATAAAATTAAAATGATTTGTGTTACCCTTCATGATACCACTAGTATAATACTAACGGTATAGGGCACCGTAAAACTTCTTTTATGCTTTCAGCATAATATGCGCACAACATTAACAATGCCGACAGAATGCGAAGACCAATGGGAAGGTCACCTCGAGCTTCCTTTTCCGAAGGTGGCCAAAGAAAACACCATAGTGGCTGAGGTGGAGGAGACATGAATGGAAAAGATTCTCCACTTGCATGTTTGCCGACACGGATCCTCCAAGAGAAGAAGGGCCTATTATCAGTCCACATGCAAATCATGCTTGTCGCATCCTCGCACGTTTTGTGTTTAAGAAAATAGAGAATATAATTCTTACAGACAAGTAGGAGACTGTTGTTTTATGAGTTGGTAGGTGTTAGTTTGATCATATGGCTTGGCCTATAGCCAAGAGCTTTTCGCAATTATTCGCCCTTGCTCTAGCCCGTGATGATGATTGACCGGTTGCCGATCACTTGCTGTTCGTCCTCGTTCCAGCAGAGCCGCCGTGGAGCCCGACGGCTGCTGCATCCGTTCACGTGAAGAGTTGGTAGTGGTACGGAGGCAACGGGCAGCCGGAAAGGCATTCTCCCTGTCTGATGATCTGAACTGTGAGATTCTTTTCTCTGTTCTTTAAATCCTATTTTTCTGAAACCTTTCTGAGGCCTGGGTTTGTCATAATTCATAAACGAACGCAGAGGTGTGTAGATTAAGTTTGAGGAGTTTTATGGTGCACAATACCACCAGTATATACCAGTAGTATTTAGAATTCGATCGACGATCCTAATTAGTTATCTCTCATCTTCAGTATCACTAATTAAGGAAGAAACGGACCGGATAATATCCGACCAACCGACCGCCAAATCTGAAAACATCAATATGACCAACCGACCGACCAACGCTATCTGTGCCCGAATCCAAGTCTAAAAAATAATAGCAGGATAGGATATAGGACGAGTGGTATCCGTCCCGAATCCGAATATCATATGATCTGAGAAAGTTTATAACTATTATAGACCAAACAATATAGTGTAAAATCGAGAGATTAATTTAAATAAGAATCAAAATGATCTTGATCATGTATATTAATGGTTAGTATGTATTTTCTTACTGTAATTGCTTCTCTATCTTTTGATTTTTTTTTATCTTTACAAACTATATGCTAATATCTGTGTCTGGCTCTGAGTCCGAAGTTTGAACAAAGAATATGGAGTCTGGTATCCGCTCTGACTCTAAATTCGAGTGAAAAAATACAGGATACGGGATAGGCACTATCCGGCCGTACCACCGATAATACTAAGGTTTTCAGGAGGGCAAACAAGTGCTGGTTTTGAAATTTGTGGTGGCAAAAGGCAAATCGGTAGCGGTGCCAGGCGACAACATCATAGGTGGTGGCAGTGTGAGATCACAAGGACAGGGAGTGACGACGCAAGGATTTTGGTGGGTGGAGGCGCGACTGACAGTGGACCCATAAGATTAAAATAACTACCATGCTCTTGATGGTACCATTAGTATAATACTAGTAGTATTGGGCACCGTAATACTCCTCTAAATTTACTCCCTAAGTTTACTCGGAACTCTAAATTTTCCTGGTAGAAAAAAAAGATGGCAGTACTATATTTTCCCTTTAGCCAATCAGAATGGTACTTCATCATTGGGCTACAGCAGAAACATGGAGACAGAGATGGCTTATTTTATCATGGTCATGCGCGTTTGAGCTTATGCACCAGTGAGCCTCACACAAGGAAACAAAAAATGTTGTTCCATTGTACACTTTTCATTATGAAAGTTTCATAAAGATAATGCAGTTCATTCTGGCATGCGGTTCGAGCTTAACAGCAGCCTTATTCATGTCAGTTTCATTCCTGACTTCGCGTTGTTGGCTTACACCTGGTTGCTGGGGCTTGCTGCATTTCAGCACACCACTCCTGACCCAAACAATAGCCAACGGAAAGTATACAGTTTAAGTGCCCTGGAAGTCGAAGTCGTACACCTTCGTCCCGTTGGGGTAGAACATGCCGAAGTATCGCTCGGCGTCGTCCGGCCCGTCGCCCTTCTGGTTCTCGTTGAAGAGGGCGAAGATGTACACGTCCATGTCGATGTCGGGGTAGCGCGGGGTGCCCGTGTCGCCGGACAACACTCTGTTGATGACGTAGTTGTTGTACGCCTTGGCGTTGGCTACCGTCGCCGGCGGGCATTCGCTTGTGTCGTCGTCCGACGAACTCGTCTCGGCATCGCGTGATGATTTCTTCCCCAGTCTGACTATACCACGTGACGCCCACCCAGTCTCCGTCCATACTGTATTGGTCTGACCTGCATTCGCGCCAGTGGCCATCGTCTGCCTGAAAATCAGATCATCAAACTTCAGTCATCCATGTAGAATGCACGGATTAAAGAAGATAGTGTTGTGGCGAGAATCAAATTTCAGACATTTGAGGTTCCGTCAAGTTCTCGATGGCAAAGAACGTGGCGTCCCTCATCGCGTCCAGTAGGCTGTTGTAGACGAAGCCGGTGTTGTCGTCGCGATGGCCGGGCTCGTAGTTCCCCAGCGCGAACTCGGGCTCAATGTTCTGCGGCTCCTTGGCGATCGCGAGGAACGGGTAGGGGTTGATGGTGAGGTAGGACCCCGTCCGCTGCAGGAACTGGAGCATGGGCTTCATCACCGACTGCGCGATGTCGTCCCGGAACCTGGCCCCGGGAACGCGACAGGCGTGGTCACCTTCACGGCGTCGCCGAGGCCCAGCTGCGCCAGCGCCGCCTGCACGTTGATCATGGCCGGGAGGAGCAGCGACGTCAGGTCCTTGGCCTGCTCGAACACCTCGTTCCCCACGGCCAGTTCGCGGATGTCCGTGTCGGGTAGGTAGGCCGCCACGTTGCTCCGCACCCAGGCGAGCGCGTACGACCGGCTCCTGGCGGCGCCGGCGATGTTGGCGTTGGGCATCATCACCAGCACCTTGATGCCGGTGTTGGCCAGGGCGTTGAGCACCGTCGCGTTGGTGTCGTATATCCTGACCGCGGTGATGCCGTTGTCCAGGAGCAGCTGCACCACCGACTCGGGGTCCAGCAGGTCGTTCCCCTTCATCCCATAGTTCACGCCCACCCCGGCATCTGCAGTGTGCATCAGGCAGAAACATTAATTAGTTGCCACCTCTCTCATCGCGCCAACATTAACAGAGGCTATACACATACGTACCTGCACAGGAGGAGAGGAGCAGCGGCGCTAATGCAGCACCCAGGAAGAAGATGAGGAAGCGAGCGAGCGCCATGGTATGCTGCCCTGAACCGGGAAGAGCAGGACGGATGAGCTCGAGTGTGTGACGAAGAACCAGAGGGTGCGTGGGAACTTTATAACGCAAGGACCCCATCAACGTATTGGATTGAAACAACAACCCTACCGAATGGGGCCGAAACATTGAGAAGAAACCATGGCTTAATCCAAAAGGTCCCTAGACCATACAGATACAAATATATTGTGTCTAGCTAGTGGCGGAACAAGATGTATGTCCTTTGTGCTTTCATGACCTGAGTGACTAGTAGGCGACAATGAGTCAGGTAGATGTCTAATTTATATCTTACAAAACATTCTTTGTTACACGAGTTTAGAGGGATCTTTAATTGTTGAGCACTTTTACAGTAGGACGTAATACCGCTGGATAAAGGTAAAACAGATCTGAATCATTGGGTGGAAAAAATGAACGATGCGCACCCATTTAGATCTATTAGCCCTTCAACCCGTGCATCGCACGGGCTAGAAACTAAAAACACATAAATATTTAGATTTTTTTTTTTACAGTTAAGCCACCACACTCTGTATGGTATGCCATTATCCATGACATCCCATTAACCCTGGTGTGATCCAAAACATTCTTCTTAAATTAACCTATCATATTAATATCTTTACTTTATTGTGATGACGCTAAAAAATGAGAAGCATTACCATTCTAATTTATATTCTATCTTTTGCTATTTTTATTTTTTAAATTTAATTTATTTTTGACTCATAATGGCATGATGTGTAATTTAGAAATTTGTATGAGAGAGGTATTTTTGGTTATTTATTATCTTCTAAATCTTAATTCAAATTTAACTATTTTTTGACTAATGATGGCACAGTGAGTAATTTAGAAATGGAAATTTTGGGTATTTTTGTTAATTTTTTATAATTCCAAATTTAACTATTTTTTGACACATGGCAGGGTGGGTAGTTTAGAAATAGGAATTAGGGATATTTTAGATTTTTTCTATTTTCGAATTTAATTAATTTTTGACTCATAATGGCATGGTGGGTAATTTAGAAATAGGATTTAGGCATTTTTTTGCTATTTTTAAATGTCGAATGTATCTATTTTTACTCATAATGGCATGGTGGGTAATTTAGAAATAGGATTTAGTGGCATTTTTTTTTTGCTATTTTTAAATTTCGAATTTATCTAATGGCATGGTTGGTAATTTTTAAATAGGTATTAGGAGTCTTTTGACTAAGTTTTTGTAATGGCATAGGTGAGTAATTTAGATTACATTAGATATAAAGGCTATCATTTATCTTATTTTAGATTGTACGGCCGGATGTTTTGCTTTTTGGGGGGAAATTTTAGCATTTTCTTCCGATTAACGTGGAGGCCTCAGAAGGAGCCTCCAATTAGTAAATATAAGATTGTAACCGTTCTCTTAAAGGATCAGTGTCTCCTTCATGTCATGAGACCTGTTATTGAGAGAATAGTCGGATGACTCATTCAATGACTTGGTTTAACATTTTTATCAAATAGCATTGGATATATATCTGCTTTTGCTTGGGCCAGCAGGATGGGCTGCAAGGTGGCTTGGAGCTGGTGAGCCCTCTGCTGGGCTGGTCATGCAAGACATCATGGACCGGATCCACCGTACGGACATCGACAAGTTTGCGAACGACCTCTCATGTGTCTTCTTCGCCGCCAGCGGCTTCCATCCTCACCACGCGGGGCACTGAACTGCCGAAGATCAAGACGACCCGACACTCATTTCCCCTTATTAGTGGGAGAACAAGATGTATGTGCTTTGATGACCTCAGTGACTAGTAAAGCAACAATGAGTCACGTCGATGTCTAATTTATATCTTAGAAAACAGCTTTTTATTACAAGAGAGCCTAAAGGCTCCTTTAGAACGCATGATACGAAAAATGTAGGAATAAAAAGAACACATGAATAGGATAAGAATGCATATGCAAAACAGAGGATTGTAAAACACATTAATTCTATAGAAAAGATCGTTTGGATGCTCACCGGAGAAGTGTAGGAATGGTAGGTTGAATAATAAGTACATCAACGTTGCTTAGGTCAACAAATACAACAACATTTTTTTATATAAATATAGTATTACGATTCATTTCAGGTCTCCCCTCGTAGACTTGAGTAGACTGTGGTCATTGGAATATATGGCAGCCTGGCACCAAGTCTAGTGGACTGAGCAATGCAACCCTACCGACGTAACATTGACAAGAAAACAAGAGACCCAGTAGGACTGCAGTTCTCTGGTTTTAGACCTTTTTTCCGACCCAAGTTGGCGAGATTTGGAAAGTAGTAGCAAGAAACGTGGCTGTGGAGTCAAGTCGTCGTTGGTTGTGCGGAGGGACGGATCAAGGCAGGCGGCAGAACAAGTTGGCCTATGGGAGGTGCAGCCGTACCGTGATACTGTGGTGGCATGCATGAACGCACACGGCGGACACTTGCTACATGTACGGCATTCTCCTTTACGTACTACTACTATTAGTGATGCTGATGCACGGTACATAACGCAAAATTCGGACCTCACTCACAGGCATTCAACATGGCAGCAGCCGCCGCCTCCGGACGTTACCCATGCACACACAGGCGTGCAGCGCGCCGATCTGATGCTTTGGCTATGGATTCGGCACACACTCGATCAGTCTCGGCGCCTCAACTCCACGGTGCCCCTCGGTCCTCACCAACGTAGGGAGCATTAAGAAAGAATTCCATGGCTCTCGCTCACTTCCTCGTCTTGCTCCTGCTCGGCACGCTGCCGCTACTCTTCTCCAGTGCAGGTATAATTGCGCATGCCGCAGAAAGGCGTCCACTTTCTTTTTCAGGATGCATATATCAGTAGCTTATTTTGGGTTTTGCCTTGTCATCTCTCTTTCGCTCAAGGGAATTTAAATAATAAGTTTCTTACGTGCATGAAGTTTAGTAACAAACTTATATACATCCTATAATATGGTAGATAACCAATAAGCTAATAGAGTTTTTTATTATAATAGCGATGGGTAGTTTATAAAGAATTGCAAGCACTCATTTTCTCTACTATATTAACATATATGGTAGTTTCTTTCTAGGAATAGACAGTGTTATAGTAATTTCTAGACTTTACGGAGCTACTTGGTTTGGAACTCAAACTAGGTAGCTTCGGCTAGGGCAGCGCATGGTTACATAAGAGGACGACTAGAACTCGTCCATCAATGGTTACATAAAGTGTGGCAGTCCACATTTACAATAAAGCAACACAAACAAACAAACAAACAAACAACACTTAACAGAAGCATGTGGCCCTAGGCATGTGAAATCCAGCACCTAGATGTGTTGCCTAGGTCGAGACAGCTCTGATCACTGGTCAGGTTGTAAACCAAACGGCCTAATTAAAGAGAGAATGTCATGACTCATTTTGTTGGAAACATATCCATATGGATCAAGTGGTGACTGATGTTTTCTTGGCGTACCATATAGAGGCAGGCGAGGTGGGCGTGAGCTACGGGACGGTAGCTGACAACCTGCCAGACCCAGCGAAGGTGACGCAGCTGCTCAAGGACAACGGCATCACCATGGTCCGGATATACGACACCAAGCCGGAGGTGCTGACGTCGCTTGCCAACAACGGCATCAAGGTGCTGGTGATGATACGCAACGAAGACATTTCCGCAGCTGCCGCTGACCAGTCTTACGCGCTCCAGTGGGTGAAGAGCAACGTGATGGCCTACTACCCCGCCACGCAAATCCATGGCGTGGCTGTGGGGAACGAGGTGTTCAAATCCAGGCCGGACTTGAATCTTCAGCTCGTCCCGGCCATGACCAACGTGCAGGCTGCACTAGCGCGGCTGGGCGTGGCCGACGCCGTGAACGTTTCGACGCCGGTCGCGTTCGACGCGCTCAAGGAGTCGTTCCCGCCGTCCGCGGGCAGGTTCAAGGACGAAATCGCCCAGCCGGTGATGAAGCCCATGCTCGACTTCCTGCAGCGGACAGACTCCTACCTCACGGTGAACATCTATCCCTTCTTCACGTACGCCAATCAACAACCAGGCGGCCAATCTCCCTGGACTACGCCCTGGGGAACCCCAACCCCGGCGTCCTCGACGGTAACACCGGCCTCATGTACTACAACCTCCTCGACGCCGAGCTCGATGCCACGTACCACGCGATGGAAGCTTTGGGCCAATACGACGCCTGTGTGATGAGTGCCAAGAAAGCTTCCGGCCGCCGTGTGAGGGTGGCCGTTACGGAGAGCGGGTGGCCGTCGCGCGGCCGAGTCCACCACCACGGGTCGCCGAGATCGAGGAGTCTTTTGGACGCCGGCGACGACGCGGCGTCCGTTGCCAACGCACAAGCGTACAACAATAACCTCATCAAGCGCGTCCTGGCCGGCAAAACGGGCACCCCGTATCGCCCCGACGCCAACTTGGACGTCTACATCTTCGCCCTCTTCAACGAGGACAAGAAAGGCGCCGACCCTGACGACACGGAGAACAACTTCGGCCTGTTCTACCCCAACATGCAGAAGTGTACGAGTTCAGCTTCGTTCCGTCACCAGCTACACCGACGGAGAGCTGGTGCGTGGCGAACGCGGCGGTTGGGGACGCGCGGCTGCAGGCGGCACTGGACTACGCGTGCGGTAACGGCGCGGACTGCGGCGCCATCCAGCCCGGCGGGACGTGCTTCCATCCCAACACCATGGTCGCCCACGCCTCGTACGCGTTCAACAGCTACTACCAAAACAAGGGCCGGGCAGCCGGGACGTGCGACTTCAACGGCGCCGCCTCCGTCGTCTTCCAGAAACCAGCAGTTGAGTTTTTGTTGGTATTTTTTAGTGACTGCGAATCATTTCTCGATTCGTATCAGCATAACACCTACGGTTGTATTACTGTTGCATTTTTGTTAACGGGACAGACACCTGCTGGAGCTGGTGCGTGGCGAAGGCGTCCGTTGGGGACGCATGGCTGCAGGCGGCGCTACAGTACGCGTGCGGCAGCGGCGCCGATTGCAGCGCCATCCAGCCCAGCGCCGCGTGCTTCCAGCCCGACACCAAGCTCGCGCACGCCTAGTACGCGTTCAACAGTTACTACCAACGCAACGGCCGGGCCAGCGGGGCGTGCAACTTCTCCGGCGCCGGCTCCGTCGTCTACCAGACGCAAAGTGAGTTCAAGCTTGACACAGCCGTCTCGTCTTATCCATGCAATTAGGATGATCCTAACAGAAATCATGGTCTTAGTCAGCCTGTTCGCCTGGCCTTCTGCTTATCAGCCGCTACGTGTTCGCAGTTATTTCTTTTGCAGCCGCTACAGTGTTCGCAGTTATTTCTTTTGCAGCCGCTACAATAAAACGGCTGCAAAACAGCCTGCCGAACAGGCTGCACTGGTGTTTGCACCTCTGTTTTAATTTGCAGAAATCGGAAACTGCATGCTCCCACCTCCGAATGCCTGAACTCAAGAGACAGCGGTGAAGCTAATTTGAGACGGAACCATCTTCGTGTACCGGACTAGGCCGGACGATTCTCTTGCTCTGGTTTCAAGAGAGGAGTCTAGATTCACAGTCTACTACGTGCACAAAAAATTAGATAATCGGGTTGCTCGGCGATGCGCCCTAACCAGAATAGATATGGGCAGTAAGCATGCACGTGTAATAAATATCTCCAAGAATAATGAACCAGAAATTTGACATTGTGTATTCGAAATTCAATTATATAAAAACTAGTAAGGTGACCCGCGCTGATAGCGCGGCTAGTTTTGAATGTTTTTATGTATAATGATGCATACAAATTATTTGATACTCCATCTATTCTTATTCTAATGATGTTGGTTGGTTCAAAATTTTACTGTCGTTAAAAAGATAGGAGGTTATTTTATCATGCTTTATTCTATGAGCATTTGACTTGGTTTCGATTATCCTTGAACCTTGTAAGAAAATGTTGTAACCATGGGATGTATGCATCTAGGATGGTCCAAAAAAATTCCATTATTTTTTTTAAAAAAAAGGATCAGACCACTATGTCTATCTATTTGAACAACCTCTATTAAATTATCAACATTACCCCGCCATATATCCGAGAGAACCTGATTACTTCCCGCTGTCAACATCCCTTGTTTTCTCTAGCTCCTGCATCATTACCTGAACATAGACAGAGTACTCTCTCCTAGTCCATGTTTCCTTCTCTTCCTCTCGAGGACTTGCGTCATTTTATCCTTCAGTTCTTCAAGACCTGCTGCTGCTCCTGTTCTTCATTCACTGGTATAGCTTCGTCACCAACGATGGTTCTCCTTGCTACTTCCCTACCACTCTTCCTATACTTTTCTTTTGAGAGATTTATTCTTTGGATGAGTGTTGTAGGAAAATGTTGTTAGTTTCGATAACTTAGTAGGTTCCGTTATTGTTGATTCTGTGTCATTTTTTAGTAGCTAATATTTTGAATGACGAAGGGTCAAACGTAACTCAAAAGGTCAACGACGACAACAATTTATGAAAGAAGAGAGTAACATACTACTAATAGATTGATGTTACCTTACAATATGTTTTGTTAACTTGTGCGAAGGGGTCACCATAAACAGAAATCGTCATTATGCAAAGGACTTGGAAGGAAATAAATTAGAATGCCTTTGTTCTGGCAATGTCCTCTTTTGGACATTAAACAGTCTCTGTTAATGAATCCAGAATATGGACATCCTTATTCCTTGGCAGAACACCTACTTTGGCAATATAAAACTCAACCTTTTTAAGACACTATTATTGTGGCTATTATCGATAATCATAGTTTCTAAAAAATATTTCAAAATGTTTCCATAAATATCAACGCTTTGTTTATGTTCTTGCAAAACGAAAAAATACAGATATGGTTGAAGAGAAGTTAGAAAGATATTAACCATGGCATGCTACCTGAACATAAATATCAGCGCTTTGTTTATGTGCTTGCAAAACGAAAAATGCAAAATATGGTTGAAAAGTTAGAAAGGTATTAACCGTGTGATGCTACCTGAATATTACATGCAAGTTGATACAAAAAAAGTGAGCATGAAGATGGCTGGGGAGAAGTTGCTCAGTGAGAAATCTGTCGGCAAGCAGAAATAAATCAACCCAGGAGAGAGCTTGAATGGCATCTATCAGCGAGCAGAAAATTTTATTTTCATTTTCTAGATGAAATAAATTCTCTTTATCTAAAAAATCAGCGAGCAGAAAAAACTTTATCCAGCCAAGAAAACTATCGGTGAGGTATTGCAGGTTCGAGCTAATAATTTTTGCATGTGCCCTGTAATGAGATAATTATTGTCTCCATTGGTTATTGATCAACCAAAAAATCCCTTATTAACTATCGATCAGATCAGATCAGCAAGTACCTAAAATCATTACAGGAAAAAAATGTCCGAAATACGCATGTTGCAGTGCGAGTTTCAAGAGAAGAATTGAGAGAGAGACGACCAGGCTAAGCCGGGACTGCAGCCGCGCCCAAGATGCAGATCCAGCTACTAGGTCCTCGAAGAGGATATGAAGCTTGTTCGAGTGATCGTCCGTGAACTGAAAGTTAATCATTTGTGTACATCACACTATAATAACAGGCATGAAGAAGGGGTGGGTTAGGAGATGTTGCAGCATAAATATGATTCGGTGACTTCAGTTCAATATGGACTGTCGATCACGTTGGCCCGTCGAGGTTGCACCATTGCTCCATAAGAGGTGGTGTCTAGTGTTCCATGGATAGAGTAAAATTTGAATGAACCGTCAAGGGGAGACAACTTCTGAATGATCAACAAATGGCATCAAGATTGCTTCTGGAGACCTGCAAGGGTAGTGGAGACTGTTCGGCAGGCAGTGTTGTATCGTGATTAGCGGCAAAATTGCTTTGGCTTCCACTGATCTGCATACGGCGGCAAGATCGCTTCCGGTGGCTCGCAAACGGCAGGGACTTGACACTTGTTCGGCACATGTTGGCTTATCATGTTCGGCATCTTCCGGTGACCTGCGGCGTGATTGCTCAGCAGATGGGGCGGAGGCGGGAGCGAGGAGCTAGCTGCTTGGTGGCAGCCGGATTCGATCGTCCGCGCCACCGCAGCAAAGTTGACCTCGTCGACGTGGAGCAGTGAAGAGTAGTTTCTGCCCGCGATGGCCATGCCAGCCGCGGCATGATGCGACGGGTACGCGGCCACCGCGTCTTCCACGGAGTCCTCGCAGTTGATGCTCCTCTGCTGGTCGCCGTCTGTTGCGATGGCCTACTCTGGCGGAGGTTGATGTTTATTGCTGTGATTCTATCTAAGCCGGCAAGCATATATCATGTTGATGGCAGATTCTATCTTAATACTGTTGTTTGGTTCTCTCACGTCGCTCTACGACTGCCAACCATGTGAACGGTCACATGCTGCTGCCAAACCTGTAGAAGGACTCCTTTTCCTTCCCTAAGAACTTTTTTTTCCTGGGTTGATTATATGTTTTTATGTGTGGACTCTTCCTTGCCTGAACTCCAATCACCATGACATGACGTGATTTTGTTTGTTTATTCCGAAACTACGGTAAATACGCTTGTATCATGGACTCTTTTACTCAATCTGGGCCGTTCAATCTTCATAAAATCCAACGGCTCATAGCATTTTTTTTGGATTAACGTGGTAATTTCGTGACCTTGAGAGCGAACGTGGTGGCTCTTTTGGACCTTCAAATACTAAGATAATAGATGCTGTGGCCTATTGAGTATAGAATGTGGTGCCTAAGTTAATAGTCTCCAATCGTCCAATTTGATTCATTGTGGACAAACATACTGTGTTTAAAATAGAACTTGTACTATCTATTATATATATAACTAGGCTACCTACCCGCGCATTTGCGCGGCTAGTTTTTCTTTTAAGGATAAGAGAATAATGTGTTGACCAGGATGATGCCCATGTGTTCTCTAATTTAAAGTTCTATCAAGCTAACCTGATCCATCAAATGGGCCTTTTCTATCTGGATTAATGAAAAATTTAGGAGCTTTTAGATTCTCTTTTATTTTCTTATGCATGCCTTGAAGTCCATGGTGATTTTTTAATCTCGCTTAATGGGACAACTTCTATAATTTCACCATTTTCTTGGATGTTATTGATTTTTGGAATGCCAATACATTGCTCATTTACATAAAGTGATATTGATATGTTCAGGTGAAAGTTAGCCAGAAGGCCTTCATTCTTGATTGATTATAATTATCTTTTTAAAGAATCATAAAACTAAATACATTAGTTTTATATAACTATTGATCACTCTAGACGTGGTTTAGCATACAAAATTAGATGGTTCCTTCGAAGAAAATGCAAAATGATAGAAAATGCAAAATTACACGTGGTTTAGTATGGCTTCCCGCGCATTTGCGCGGCTAGATTTATTATACTATTTTAAAAATTTATTATTGTAAAAGTTTAATATAGTTTATTTTTATTATTTATTTATACTCTACATTTATAAAGTGATAGAAACCGATCGAAAATTTTGTCACCATCCCTCAATTGGAGTGTGAGATCCAATTGAGGGATCAAAACTTCAATTCTATTGAATTCATTTTCTGTCCACTCTTTTACACACATATATATGTCATACTTCAGCAAGAGACTCGGTTATATATATTATGCCATATCATGCATAACATTCCATATTTATAAAAAAAGAATTTATCAATATAATTGTATAGCATTATACTATATGTTTAATTATTTAAAAAAACTAAGACCTAGCCGCGCACAAAATTTATTATACTATGTGTTAATAATATCTAATTGAAGCTTGATCGGATCCAACCAATCTAATAGGAGTATATCACGTGGTGTTCATCTATACAACTTCCAAGTTAATTCTAAGTAGCATGTAAAAATAAATATTGTGACAACTGGCTAGCAAGGTAATTGTGAACTCATAGTGAGCAGGTAAGTATGGTGTAAGTGTGTTAGAATAACAAATGAATCAGGGGTACAATACGATATGAACTCATGGTACTTAGTTATATATGTTACCTTGTCATTGCATAATATATTTGAGTATATTTCGAAACTTTAAATGGCATCTTATCTCCTAAGATGCACGAATTTCTCTATAATTATTGTTATTATTTTCTATTTAGAATGTCACATAGTGCCCAAAGAGACCTAATTTTCTTTTAGAAGTGAGGTCGGTTCAAACATGTCATACTAAAAAAAATAACATATGTCATGATAGAAAAAAATGTGTCGTGCTACAAATAAATCTTTTGAAAAAATGTGTCATACTAAACATAAGATAATGTGCCATGCTAGCAAGACATATATCACGGTGTATTTTTATAACGGTGTATTTAAAAATCGAGATTAAGTGTTTATTGGATTTTTTATTATTCCAAAGTTTAGCTATTTGCTCATAATGTTATGGTTGGTAAATTAAAAATAAGAGTTAGGGATATTTTTAGCTCTTTTAATAATCCAAATATAGTTTTTTTTGGACTTTAAGGGCATGGAGGGTAATTTAGAAATAAGTGTGAAGGATTTTTTTGTTATTTTTATTATTTCGAATTTAGCTATTTTTTACTCATAATGGCATGGTGGGTAATTTAGAAATAGGTGTGAGGGTATTTTTTGGCTATTTCTATTATTTCGAATTTAGCTATTTTATAAATATTTTTAGGGGGTTTTCTGACTAATTGTTTCATAATGGCAGTGGTGGGTAATTTTTTCTTCTTATTTTCTCGGATTAACTTGAGAATTTCTTGCATTTTAGAATTAACGTGGTAATTTCTAGACCTTGAGAGCGAACGTGGAGACTTCTTTTCTTGGTCAATTATATATATAATAGATTAACCAAGAAAAGAAGCCTTCACGTTCCTAATAGATTGACCAAGAAAAGAAGCCTTCACGTTCAAAAGAAACTTTTCGCCTACATTAGGAACATGAGTACATGACACAACCATTTATGACAACCACTACTGAGAACTCGAAAGGCTAACATTATTCAATGGAACCGTTCCAAAATAAGACAACAAAATCAAAGGTTATATTCCCTTAAGAGAAAAAAAACTGATTCACCCATTCCGTTGTGCATTTTAGCCCCACATATAACCCTCTTCAGTTTTCTAATTATTGAAAAAAATTAAATTCCAGAAATTAATTTAGGAAATCCTAAATAATATTTGTTTTTCCTTTTTCTTATTTTTTTGAATTATGATTCTGTTGACATATTCTCCCCATCATCAAATTCATATGAATCGATGCCGTGTCAAGCACACTACTTTCATAAGTTTTGGACTTAGTTTGCATCTTAAATGGGGTTTTATTTTAATTGATATACTTTGTGGCGGTTTACTATGAACCAATGGCGGATCCAATGGGGCAGCAAGGGGGCTCAAGCCCCCCTCCCCCCTACCATCCGCCAAACTGTGGAGCCCTTTTACATTTCTGCAGACATGGGAAGAGAGCTGGCCGGCGGCATGGCCGTGTTTCAATCGAGTCGAGCAACTTCTGCTCGGTGGAAGACGACTCAATGCGTCGTGGGCTGAACCTGAGCTGGGCCTACGTGGGTTGAGAGAGAGAGAGAGAGAGAGAGAGAGAGAGCTGGGCCTACGTGGGCTGCAGTGAGGGCATCAGCCTACGTTGGCCAGCTTTGATTTACTAGAGATTGGAGAAAACGAAGAAGCTTCGGGCTGGGCTAGTTTTTCGAGTATCCTTCGGCAGAGAGAGAGAGAGATAGAGATGAGATGACTTTTTCTTTCTTTCTTTTTGGATTTATTATTTAATTCAAATTCGAATAAAGACTCATAGAAAATCCGAATTAAAGGAAAATTTAAATCACACACTCGAGAATGTTTTAGATTTTTTTTAAAAACTCCACTTAAATTTGTTTGGCTTTAGTGAAATTTCTCCAGAAGATTAATGGGTTTAGGGTTTAGGATTTACAATCATAAAGTTGTGTGCTATTCTTTATCTTTATGAATAAAATTATGTTAGAAATTCAAAATTCAAATTTATGTTGAGGGTATGTTAGTAGAGTAGCATATGAGTTCAGCTGATGAGGACATCCTCCACTATTACCCGCTGGCAAAGACACAACAAAGGGTGATGACCCAGTTGTAGTCGGGCGGCGACCGTGTGAGCCTCTGAATAATCCCACCTTGCTTAGCTTGGGAGGAGGAAGCCACCTTAAAAGGGAGAGCCACCCTTCCCCTATTGGACTAGTCTTTTAGGGCGATTGGGCCTTTCCCCGAGTGGGGGCACTGGAGTTGCGAATGCCACTTTCAGGGAATCCGGATCGTGTGTCGGGCTTTCAAGTGTCGGTGCTAAGATTGCGGGATTCGAGGAATCTGGATCGGTGTGTCGGGCTTTCGTCCAAGTCCGCCTGGGCCGCACTTATCATCAGCCCCCCTTAGAGTTTCTGTCTGGATCCTCGACTGCCACAAATTGTTGCCAACAAGTGTCTGTGGAAGAGCACTCAGTACTCAGACTACAAGGAAGCCCCAAAGAAGAGTTTGAAGGCAAGTTGTTCCAATTTTTCTTAACAATGTTAGATGTGTTTTTTTAATATGTAATAATGAAGCATATGTTTAAATGCTTATTATGCATGCTTCATTTACAATTTCAAATGCTTGTGCTAGTTATGATCCTAGCTATTAGAATAGTTAAGCTTCATATTGATGCCTGTTACCTTGGTAGGATGCTCCTTCTGGTGATTAGACCATTCGACTCCCAAGCGTAAATAGATAGGCAAGAGCTGGGACAAAATCAATTTACACCATAGGAGGTTTCACAGTCTGACCCATACATAGAGTAAAAGAGTAAAAGATGATTTCGTTATTCCGGCGATCATGATATTTACATAGGGGGATCTCCATAGATTTTACTAGGCTCGGCAGGCGCGCTCCACCGCGCATGAATCGACGTGACTTTTCTACGATGTTGATGCACTTGCCGCTTCTTGCCTGGTTATCCTTCACGCGACCACGTATGCAATTCTTTTGGTTCTTTTGGTCCCAACATCCCACTGCACGCAACACCAGTTCCGACGAAGGGCACAGCGACGCGAAGCGTAAAGCGTCGCCCAGGCGGTGTCGGCCCCCGCGAATGACAGCCCACAAAAATTGGACGAACGACAGGCCAGGAAAATCAGGCCCGACGACCGTCGAATGAAGAGCAGAACGGACAGGAACAATACAGCAGCCGCATGGGCCAACCAGCCCAACAAAAAGGAGCCAGGCAAACGCGCGTGCAACACAGAGGCAAGGCAGCACACGCGGGACGCTGTCAAAAACGGTTGGACACAACGTGTCAACCCAAAACCTAGGCCACGTCAGGGAAAACGCTGTGAGAGGCCCTTGCCTCCCACAGTTGTAAATTAGTGTATTGTATACGGGATACTGGCTCTCTCGTAGAGAGCTGTACTTGCTAAGTAGCTCATACCAAGTAGGAATATGACCGAACGAACAGCTTCCCTTGTACCGGGGCTTTATTTCTTAGTTTCATATCGAGTAGACACCAAGTAACATAGATGGCAGCGCATCCTCCATTCCTCCTTCAGGGTGCACTTTTGTCGCTTCAGTTCAGGCCCTCGAAGGAAGTGCGCAGTTTCCGAGCCTGTCAACAGTGGAGGAGCAAATTAACATCTATCTTAAACAAGAATCAAGTATATACGGACATGTAACTGAGATGTAGGCGGGCAAGAGGAGGCCTTGGATGAGCGTATGATCTAACTCACTTGGCTCCTCGTAGACGACGGTGGCGGCGCCAGAGAAGTCGCACGTGCCGCTGGCCCTATGCTTACGCTGGTAATAGCTGTTGAACGCGTGCGAGGCGTGCGCAACCATGGTGTTGGGATCGAAGCACGCCGCGCCGGGCTGGGTGTTGCTGCAGTCCGCGCCGTTGCTGCACGCCCAGTTCAGCGCCGCCTGCAGCCGCCCGTCCCCGACTGCCGCGTTCGCCACGCACCAGCTTGTCTTTGCGCTGCACATGCCTGTATCAGGATAGGAAACAGTGGATCGAACAACAAGAAGGTACTTAGTGACATCGATCACTAGCAACTGATAACTGATTGGATGCTGAGATCGAAGCCAGGGGAACTCACTTGGCTCCTGGTAGACGACGGATGCGGCGCCAGAGAAGTCACACGTCCCGGCCGCGCGGCCTTTCTTTTGGTAGTAGCTGTTGAACGCGTACGTGGCGTGCGCGAGCTTGGTGTCGGGCTCGAAGCACGACGCGCCGGACTGGATGGCGCTGCAGTCCGCGCCGTGGCCGCACGCCCAGTCCAGCGCCGCCTGCAGCCGCGCGTCTCCCACGGCCGCGTTGGCCACGCACCAGCTCGCCGTCGACTGTCCTCCGCCGCCGCCGCCTTGGAAGCTGAACGGGTACACCTTCTGCATGTTGGGGTAGAACAGCCCGAAGTTCTGCTCGATGTCGTCGGGCCCGTCGCCCTTCTGGTTCTCGTTGAAGAGGGCGAAGATGTACACGTCCATGGCCGCGTCGGGGCGGAGCGGGGTGCCCGTGTTGCCGGCCAGCACGCGGTTGATGAGGTTGTTGACGTACGCCTGCGCGTTGGCCACCGTGAACACCCGGCCGGCCGCGTCGTCGTCCTCGGCCAAACGCCTCCCACCGCGGCGGTGTCCGCCTCCGCCGCCGTGATGTCCGGGCCTCCCGCGCGGCGGCCAGTTGGTCTCCGTGAGGGCTAGGCTCACGCCGGGGACCAGGTCGTCCATCGCGTAGTGCGCGGCGTCGCGCTCCGCGTCCAGGAGGCTGTGGTACGTGAGGCCGGTGTGTTCGTCGACGTAGACGGGGCTGTTGGAGTTGCCCAGGGCATAGTCCAGGGAGATGTCGTCCGGCTGGTTGTAGTACGCCCAGAACGGGTAGATGTTCATGGTGAGGTAGGACCCCGTCCGCTTCAGGAACTGCAACATGGGCCTCATCACCTGCTCCTTGACGTCGTCCTTGAACCTGCCGGACGACGGCGGGGACGTGCCCGTGACCGCGTCGAACGCGACAGGCGTGGACACCTTCACGGCGTCGGCGAGGCCCTGACTCTTCAGCGCGTCATACACGTTGGTCATGGCCTGGACAAGCTTCGAGTTCAAGTCCGGCCGCGAGTCGAACACCTCGTTCCCGACGGCCACGCCGTTGATCTGCGTGGCCGGGTAGTAGGCCTTCACGTAGTCCCGCACCCACTGCTGCGCGTACGACGGGTTCCTGGCCGCCTCGGCGATGTTCTCGTTGGGCAGCATCACCATCGCCTTGATGCCCGTGTTCGCCAGCGATGTGAGCACCTTCGGGTTGGCGTCGTATATCCTCACCATCGTGATGCCGTTCTGCTTGAGAAGCTGCGTTACCTTCGCCGGGTCAGGGAGGTCGTTCGCCACCCTCCCGTAGCTCACGCCCACCTCGGACGCTTCTGCAGTGTACAAAAAGATGTATTAGTTTCTTCATTCACTCGTAGTGCCAACGTTATCTGAGGCTGTCTTTCTCCGCGGCATTATACCTGCGCAGGGGGAGAGGAGCAGCGACGCCAATGCCGCGCCGAGGACGACGACGAGGAAGCGAGCGAGCGCCATGACTGCTCAGGACCCTGGAACGAGGCCGCCGAGTGTGTGACGATGAACCACGGGACGCATGGGAATTTATAGCCCAAAGGTCCAAGTGCTGCATGCATGGTGGTGGGTCCCGTGGCGGCGGCTGGGGTTGCAAGTAAGTGCTAACTTTAGCGTTCGGTACGCACTGCTGATCGGTGGCCTCATCCCGCCGGCGACAGCGGCAACCACAACATCTCGTCCGTCAATAGCGACTGCAGTTCAAACCTAGTACCTGCTTCACCAACCCACCACAGACGAAGCTAGGCTAACAGGTCGTGGTCCAGCTTATGCACTATCGTCATGGCATTGGCACACGTTTTATTTGCCACGTTCTGCGATGCGATGCTGCACTGCCACTATGGAAACTCGACCCTACATGCATAGCTCTCGCTGTGAGATCTGCATGCGCATGTCTGACGCGGACAACCACGACCTATCTGCAGGTCTGTTGTTGCGCACATGCCCGGCCGCATGCATATGGTGGGTTGATCGATTGAACCCCGCCCAACCCACTTCGCCGTGCGTCTCATCCAGCCCACTTCGGCCTTGGTGCTCTGTACCACGCGTGGCCTCTAATCCGCAGCCACTTCCTCTCAAAAAACAAAAAAACAAAATCCGCAGCCACTTGGTCACCTGCAGCTTAGAAAACATGAGAAATGAACGCGATCAAACGTGGAAATCAAACCAGAAGATAGCAAAATATCACTGAAAAATATACACTTCATCGTAAAATAAATCAGTGCCACCATATGGCATATACCACTGAAGTGTAGGTGCAGCAAAATATTCAAGGTGTTTCCTCCCATGCATCCACCTTGGTTGAGCGCATAAAATAGTGCCACCATAGCATGAGGTTTAGAGTCCCTGCAAAATATCTAGTGTGTGTAGTGGGCGCACAAACCATGAATGTGCTTTGATGACCTGAGTGAGAATAAGAGTCAGGTACTATGTAGTTTATACCTTAGAAAACTTTGTTCGTTACGTAAATATATAGGGCCTTCCTAATTTTTGTCAACCGGATACTTCTTTTCGCACAAGGTCCATTTGTGTTTTAGTAGATGAATCGCTTGGCGTTGTTCCACTCAGACACCGCAATTTGTTCACGTAGGTTTTACACTTATAAGCTGGTATTGTTTACATTGTTTCCATACTGGATTTCAATTTTTTCTTACATTCTATTGTCTTGCAGGAGATGTTCCATGTTGTTTCTTAGATTGATCCAATTATGAACTCCCATAGTTTAAGTAACACAACATTGTTGATCTTGAAATATTTTCAAATGTTCCATTTTATATTTCAGATATGTTATTTGGTATATTTTAAATCATTCTGATAGTGAAATCACATTTTATAACAGTTGTATGAGCTAGATTGGATAGGAACTCATAATACTCATAAAACAAAGATACAAACTAGTAACTATCCATGTTGATAACGCAATGTTGCATTTCAAGGAACATAATTGACACAAACATCAAATGCATACCTGAGTGATAGAAGGATTGAACTGTTCGCCATTGAAAACACTAGAACTAGATCAACGGCAGAGGGAAGTCCTATCGTCCATCTGCCATCCAACGCTTCACATTTCTTTTCTTGTTTCCTTTGGTCCACACGGACCAACATAGAAAAAAATGGACCGGATCGATGCCGCTGACCTTTGCCGCATCTGCATCTGCTTTCACCATTGCCGTTGTATTTGCTTCCGTGTTGCTACCACATCTACCTGCATCATGCGCAACCTTGTTGCTGGCAAGGCTGCAGCCCACTCCCTACGCACCATGCAAGAGAGCTGATGGCGGAGAGCCATACACATTCATGAGGTTGTGATTGAATGGATTATTATAGGGTCAAGCAGCAAGGATTCTAGTGCCAATTGAGATTGTGATTGGATTACTGTAAATGAAATTTGTGAAAGAATGTGAATGCAATCACAAGAGTTTTGTCAGTTCAGATTGTTGACATGGAGGGTTTTGCAATGTGCCTTTGCAACAAACAAGCTCCACAATTATTCTTCACTTCCGCATGCAAGTCATTTAATCAAAACAGTCATAATGCATAGTAACAAGCTATCTTACTATATATTGTACAACTCAATTGCCAATAGTTAATCACAATTTCCAATGGCAGAGAAGAAACATAAGAGCTCAAAAATAATTCAGAAGTGCCCCGACAGCCTCATTGTCTCAGGCAGGGAGTAAGTGCAGGCTTGGACGGCCCCTCATCGATGGTGGCACAGAGGCCCTCAGCGTGCAGAGGATACTAAAATACATGGTGGTCTTATAGGCGTTCGAACCCCTATTTTGCAGAGATCGGAAACTACGTGCTCCCTCCTCTGAACACATGAACGATTGAGTTGAAACGCGAGAAAAACAGTCAAATTTGATAATGCACCACGTACTTATACCTGATTGACAGCCTATTATGTACAAAATCAGATATAAATAGATTGATTGGCTCTGCTTAGTAAGAAGCCCCGAACCCACTCATATAATTCGCTTCCTAGTCATCACTCATCGGGCAGTAAGCATGCACGTGGAATAAATGTCTCTAGGAATAATGAAACATAAGCACATTTGAGGTTGTACATTTGTCGTACCCCATTTCTGGAGCACTAGCGCTTACC
This sequence comes from Eragrostis nindensis, assembly GCA_012490785.1. NCBI lineage: Eukaryota > Viridiplantae > Streptophyta > Magnoliopsida > Poales > Poaceae > Eragrostis > Eragrostis nindensis. The sequence goes on from JAAXCT010000599.1 coordinate 248,832, forward strand.
GTATCAGTCCCTGGATCAGACGCTGATACGACGCTTACACAGAATGACATCACAGTCTCATACCCTTTATAATATTACCAAGTCTCAAACAAGCCCTTTTATTATACAAAAGGTCTTACAACAAAGGCCAGCGGCCTGACCAAACAGACAACACACCGATTAGCTGCTACAGCAGCAGCACTAGACTACTACTCCAGCGGAAGATGGAACGGCACCACTCCAACAGGCAGACTTGCGGGCAGGCTGAACCCTAATCTTCCTCTTCAACAGCTTCAAACTCTGGCTCACCTTCTGAATGATTGAAGCAAGAGTGAGTACTTAAGGTACTCAGCAAGCCTAACACGAGGGGTAAGTTATGCAAGGGAGTTCATCAAAGGATAGGCTTGTGGTTTATATCAACGAGGCAAGAAAGCCAAGTTTATGCAAGGTTGTTTTGAAAACAAAGCAGTTCGCAATCTAATCAAGTATCTGTAGAGATTAGTGGGGTTGGGCGGCCCTGGGGGAGTTACTGTCCATCCCGCCAGTGCCTCAAGTTTTATCACTGGCCGTCAACCAGCACACGGCTCCAAACCGGTGTATTCCGAAAACACGCCAAGGATAACTCACTCAGAAAAGACTAATCATAGTGTGGCCGATGCTTTCGCGTTGTCCAATACCGTGGAACACGGCTTTCCGGAAAGATTCATAACCTCGGCCGAGGGTGCACAAATTTCCCCACAAGGTAGATCAGTCCTCCACCGATTTCTCGGCTTGAACTTTGCTACTAAAGGTCCCGTACCTACCAGTATCTCCACGGCATCCACCCACGGCCAAACCAGGGGTCCATGAAAGCATGGCTTAAAAAGGAGTCTCCGACCGGACCTCGAAACCGCACTGGCCCGAGTCTGCTCCTGGTCCCCGTATACTCCGCAAACCGGGTGGGTACCGAGATCAACTGTAGGGTGTGGTTCCAATCCCCATCCCATACTGGGCTTGTGGCTGCGCGTATAGTGCTAGGCAAAGGCGGCACAAGACCCGGTCCTTATACGACCGAAGCAGGCACTCCAATAGCTATCCTCCCCGAGGCATAGCGTCCCTGAGATATCCTCCCCACTGAGGACTACCTCGCCTGCTCCCGCCAAAACATCCCCCCACTATGGGTTGCACTTATCATTAATCCCACCATTTCACATTCACACCCACCACCAAGACTCACGCATTTTACACGAAAATCATGTGAGCAGGATTAATTAAACACATATAGTGAAAGTCCTAAGCGGCAAAGCAATCCAACATATCATTAAGGAATTTAATGATTGTTGGTTCCTAGGGTTAACAAGGAATCAGGATATATTCAAGTCAAGACATGGCAAACAATTATTGCATAGGACCTTCTAGCATTTAAATCATTTAAATACCATGCACATTTATTTGTAAACAGCTCTAAATAGGATATTTTGCAAACATAGGATCAATATGATCAAAGGGGGTTAGACTTGCCTTCACAAAAGTCTTCTTCTTCTAAGTCCTCGTATTCCAAATCCTCGGGCTCTTCTTCAAAGACTTGATTATCTAGCGATAAAAGAAAATAAATCTACCGCTCAACAAACAATTAAACAAGCAATAAATCAAACGAAACCAAATAGAGACCAAGGTTAGATTCGATCTGGTGGCAATGAATAGAGGATGATTTTAGATGAATTTTGGCGAAAGAATCGTCAAAATCAGAGTTGAAACGGAGGAGATATCGATTATTCAATTTTGGGAAAGGAAATTAATCAGGATTAAGCCAACTTAATAAGGCATTGCCATAATCCTAATTAATCTGGAGAGATCAAGGGTTGGAAAATGTTTAGAAGGGTGTAAATTATTTTTAGGAATTTTCTGAGATTTTTCTGCTATTAGAAATTGCTCGGAATATAAATGTGTGTACACTAGCCGGGTGCACTTAGCATTTTCCCGAGAGAAAGAGAGGCTGACAGATGGGTCCAGGGGATCTGAGGGCTTATTTGCAAGAATAGAAAGGTTTTGGGGCTTTTTGGTAAATACAGAAAGATGTCAGGGACCTATATGTAATTTTGGAAAAGTTCAGGGGTCTCGGTGTAAAAAGATAGGGGCCAAATTGTAATTACAGAAAAGTATAGGGACTTTTCTGCAAAATGATAGGACTAAGACAGAATTGCTGAAAAGGTTAGGGGTTTATTTGCAAAGCTACAGGGGCCTGGGATTTTCTGATTTATGGATTTGTTTTTCTATTTAAAAAAATTCGTGCACTGGGTTCACCGTGGACCGAGGGGCTGGGTGTCTACGGTCCATGTGCACCGGGTGCACCAAGGGGAGGAAGAGAGGGAGAGAGAGACTGACAGGCGGGCCCTTGTGTTGACGTGGCCCGCCACGTCGGATGGTGGCGCGGACTGGGTCAAGGGCGGCGGGGGAACGGTGGCGCGCGGTGGCGGGACGCCGGAGTGCTCGCCGGCGATGGCTAGGAGGGCCGGCGGGCGACGGGAGCTCGTCGCGGGGAAAGAGCATGTGACGGCGGAGCGGGGCGTGGATGACCTCGTCGACGAGGGTGGCTAGACGGGCGGCGCGGGCTCGCCGGAGATGGCGAAGCGCCGGCGGCTCGCGATGGGGAAGGTGGGAGAGTGGAAATCTACGAGTGTGTGCTTGCTAGGATGTGCGCGGGAGTGCGAGGAGTGCAGTGCGCACTTCGGCGTGGCCGGGCGCGGACGGGAGGGCTGCCGGCGACGTGGTCGCGCGGCGGCGGCCGGCGGCGCACGGCGCGGGTGGTCATGCGCGGGTGCGAAGAGAGGGAAAAAGGGCGCGGGAGAGGGATAGGAGGGTGGTGAAGCTCACCGAGCACTCGAGCTGGTCGGAGGAGGGCAATACCGGCGTCGATGGGGAAACGGCGGCCGGAACCCTAGCTCGAGGAAAGGGAGAGAGAGAGAAATGACTGGAGCTTGGAGAGAGGGCTTGGGGTCTCGTTTATAGACGGGCGGAGGCGGTGGTGCTCCGTGGCGCGCGCGGCAAGTAAGCCCGAAGGCGGTGGCGACAGTAGGGCGGTGCGGCGGCTGACGTCGGCGATGGTATGGGCGGCGGCGCGGTGATGCGACTGGACGGGAGGAGGAGGACGGTGATGTGGGCGTGGGCCGGCTGGGCTACTGGGCCGAGGAGAAGAGGAGCGCGGCCCACGGTGGATTTCAGAGGAAAGAGAGAGGAGAAGGAAGGGCGGGCTGGGCCGGAAGATGAGAATTGGAGAGGGAGCGGCCCACGAAGGAGAAAAAGGTTTGAACTTTTTCTGGGAATTCAAAGGATTTGAATTTGAAGGAGATTCAAATTCGAACGGGGTTTTAAATCAAACAAACACTCAAAATAAATCCAATTGAGTCTCAAAATGCATAGGATGAGGTTTTTGTGCAAGTTTTCAAAATGAAAAATTTTTAAAATTGAGGTGGTTTGGCTAACTTTAATCACACACTTCATTTTAATTTGTTCTAAATTTGAAAATTTCAAATTTTTAGTAGATTTCAAAGGGAGGCAAAAACACGGGTCGTGACAACATTCAAAATCAAATTTTCTGAAAAAGTATCGGTCACTTCACAATTGTGGCCTATTGAGCATGGCATGTGGTGGTTAAGATGGTACTCCCTCCAATCTTTCAAGAATTGTGTTTTCGGACAAAGACACGTTTCCAAAACACATCTTTGACTGCTACTTTCTATAAAATATAAATATGTAAACTCAAACAAACATGACATTACAAAAATATTTTTGAAGGAAAATCTATGCTTATGCATTACATGTTCTCATATGAAATTTTTTTGGATAGATTTCCCCTTCCCTTTCCCATCCCCTTGAAAGATAGCTCATAGCCGATAACGGCTAGAATATGAGTTTCTAGTGGTCAAAGTCAACTGCATCGCATGCTCATGCATCTAGCTGTGCAACTCCTACTGCCCGTATGTATGTCCAGCGTCTGGCTGGAAAGACTTGGCTTCAAAAGGCCAACTGCATATGAACTGCATCAGCTCCAATATAGTGTGAAAACCTTATATGGTTTCAAGATTATATATGATTTCCTCTGCTACACAAATTGGGATGCATCTAAATCTGTAAACATCAGGATTTTAACCATGGAGAATCCACTCGTAACAAAATTCATATACCCAACAATTTATAGCTCATCTACAAAGAGATATATAGCACCAGCAACCCAAATCCGTCATAAAAAAATTGACACACCGCCATCAGTTTCCAACCGGCTTTTGCACAGTAAACCAAAAGAAAACTACTATGGTGCGTGCTGGATTTTCAATTAGTTAGTTGTAACTTGAGGTCTTAACTCGAGCAGCCGCACCTGGACATGATTTCAGATATGGGAATCAATGATCTTTTTCATATTTTCTGAACGCTTAGCAACATCAGCTAAGAACATTAGTAAACGTGCCCACATTTCTCGCTTTGAGATAAATTGGACCAGCTGCTCTCAACTGCTATACAATACAATAAACAAAACAGGCAACAATTAATATGTCCCGATCCACAAACAGGAAATGCATAAGGCCATAGCCTCTGCTACCGGTCAGATGGATGAGAAACAGTGCTGCCTGAGTATCCTGAGCTTCCATCCCAGAAAAATGTTGGTCTAGCAGCGGGAGGCAGGGAACTGGTCGCATCACCATCAAGCAGTAACATGATTTCCGACATTGTAGGCCTGTCGACAGGGTTTTGTTGAAGGCACAGCAGGCCAATGTTGATGCATTTTAGTACCTCGGTTTCCGAGTAGTTTTTCCCCAAAGAATCATCTATTACCTCCGCAATCGTTCCCTCAGACCAGTGTCTCCATACCTAGTACCAGTTACATGTATTCAGTCATCAGAAACAATATATACACCATATACAAGGAAAACTACAGGCTGGATTGCCTGTTTGTTTGTGAGTACTCACAATGCTTATGATATCTTCATTTTGCTCATAGAAGTACTGCCCGTTGTTTCTTTGACCTGTTATGATCTCTATGACAAGAATGCCAAAACTGAAAACGTCTGACTTCGTGGAGTACTGTCCACGCATCACGTACTCAGGAGACATGTAGCCACTGCAGTGAGAGGAAGGAAAAGCATGGTTAGTTAAGCTTGCACTATGAGTACGAATCTGAGGATAATGAGTGATTAGTTAGTGAGTTAATTACAATGTCCCGACGATGCGGTTTGTGACATCCCGAGTTTGATCTTGCCCAAAGAGCCTGGCTAGGCCAAAGTCACCAATCTTTGGATTCATGTCTGCATCCAATAAAACATTGCTTGCTTTCATGTCGCGGTGGACAATCTTTTTCTGAGAGTCTTCATGAAGATATTGCAATCCTCGAGCAACTCCCTCTATAATGTTGAACCGCTTTCTCCAGTCTAGCCGTATTTTCTCTTCAGGATCTGGTAGCAAAAGAGAGAGCCTCATGGTTATGGCAAATTCCTATATATGGTAATACTGCGAATTAAGATTCTATAGGAAGATGGTAGCACCGAAAAGAATGGTGTCAAGGCTTTTATTGGGCATGTACTCATAGACAAGCAATCTCTCTCCCCCTTCTAAGCAAAAGCCCTCTAGCCGAACAAGATTCTTGTGGTGAAGTTTGGCCACCAGAACAAGCTCGTTTCGTAGTTCCTCCAACCCCTGATTCGAATCCTTTGACAATCTCTTCACTGCCACTTCTTGTCCAGAAAGAACTCCCTGAATAAATTTATTATCTTCCATGGAGTTACCATATGCTGAGATGTATTAAAATATTCTCATGTTACACTTCACTACAATTGACACTAATACTCAACTCATGTTTTTTTGTAAAATTTCATTTTTATCCCTGAATAGATTCATTATCCACATTAAGTTAAATAAATAGAATATCCACCACTTATAAAATTTAATTTAGTAAACGCTTTCAGTGGAATAGATTCCTACTAGATTCATCCTTAATCTATAAGTTACTTAACATTTTTTGTCATACTTAACTAGTTTGAACCATCTATCTCTATGTGCATAGTACATCAATCACTCAAAAGTTACTCATACAAACTGGCATGCCAATAGTCACTGTTTTTCTAGACGCGCGTCTAATGCGTCTAGACGGTGTCTAGACTCAAGACTTAAGGTGAACTTTGAGTCTAGGCCCTAGTCACTAATCTAGACATAAAACACGTCTAGGACCGTCTAGATGGTCCTTGACCGTGTAGACGTGACGTCTAAACACGATTTAGACACGTTTAGACAACATAATATGTGTCTAGACAATCGTTTAGACCAAAAAGACATGATCTACATAGATTATGACCATGAGCAAGTGGAAGATAAAGATTCTTAGCCAATACATTTAATTAATTTATTATGAAATTATTATTTATTTACTATTTATCATGCTTATTATGTTCATAACTTGTAAGAATTGAGAACTATTAAGTGAGAACTCTATCTACATTTGATATTTGTCATTTGCAATGTGATATATTTGAAATTTTCTGCTATATTTTTGGATTTCTACTGTTATAGTGCAAAAAAGTACAATACGTCTAATTCGTCTAGACGTCGTCTAGTCCGTCTAGACGCTAGTCACCAGATCAACATCTGTTTTCGTCTAGCGTTTAGAAAAACATTGCCAATAGTCAAGGGCGGAGCTTGGTTTAGCCAAAGTGGGCTGTGGCCCTCCTTGTTCAAGAAAAAAGTGGCCTCATAAACTCAGCCCATTGCCCATGGCCTCCCTTGAAAAGTGGCTCAAGCTCCGTCATTGCCAATAATATTTTTTAAAAAAAGCTATTTAAGAAAAAGAGGTATCGCCATACCTTATAGACTGCACCAAATCCTCCCTCGCCAAGTTTATTGCTGTCATTAAAGTTATCTGTTGCTACTTGGAGAGATGACAGCGACAATAAGGTTGACTTGATGCTTTCGAAGTCGTCAACCGTATGAGCTGGTGGATTACATTGGCTCGATTGTTAGTAATAAAGAACTGACATTTTGTATAGCTTCGTGCCAAATTGTACAGAGGACTTACTTCGGTGAGGAAGCTTTGCTCTTTGGTATCTTCTCTTCTTACGCACATTCCACATACAAAGGGTTATGGAAAGTACCGCAGCAACAAATATAACTGGCAATATGATTCCAAGAAGCTTGCCCACAGAAATATGTTTACCTGTAACTTTGCCAGAGATAATTCAGTTCAGGCACGTGTATCAGTTCAAGCAACGAGCCAATGGGCTCTACCTAAAGCAACATCATTCTTTTTTAGTCTGTTTGGTTACAGCCGCAACTTCTAACTTGTTAGCTTTATATAACCCACTTGTCAAAGAAAGTTTTGTTAAAATTCGATTAAGGTTAGTTGACAGTTTCTTGTTATAAATGTATGGCAAGACTAATCATAGGCAAAACATTATGAGAAAGGTATCACCCAAACAGGCCGAAAGTCTGAAAATGCTATAATGTTGGCTCCGCCTATAGCATATTATATACTATCTATTAACTTAATATTTAACCAAGAAAAAGAGTCTTCTCTCACGAGGGTTATTAATAGAAGAAAAAAGAAACAAAATTACCCACTGTTATTAAGAAAAGTTAATCCAAATACCCTGCAGGTGTTTTCAAATCAAAATTTAGTTAAAAAACTAATGATACATCTAAAACAATTAGATACTAAATTTAAACTGTTTATACTAGTTGTGCATGTGCAGCTATGCACCGCACTCACCAACCTAAGATAATGGGGAAGAGTAGCAATTCTCACTCAAGTGGGTTAATCAAGCGGATCAACTTACGAGCGAGAGAAGTGAGCACTCACCTTTTACAGTTCCCGGTAAAGCATTTGTCGACGGTGGTAAAACGACATCCGTCGACGGCGCCGGCGCCGGCGAGGCAGGCTGGCCATTCCTCTGCAGCTTCACCATGGGGTTGCCGGTGTAGAACTTTCCCCCCAGCTCGGACCTCAGGGTGCACCGCGAGCCGGCGATCCTGGCGCCCTCCCCGTTGCGGTCGAAGACACTAAACCACTGGGCAAGCAGGTCGTCGAGGCACCGCCGGCACTGCGCCGGCGACAGGTCCGCCGCGCACTGCGCCATGGACCAGATGTTGGGCACCTTGGGGTCCAGCCCCACCAGCTGCCCCGTGGCGAACGGCGGCGACGCCTCCACCGCGTGCCCAGCGGTGGCGTTGAGCAGCGCCGTGACCGCGCGGTCGTACGCCGCGACGTCGACGCCGGCGCTGACGTTGGTGCCGCTGATGAGGGCGAGCTCGCCGGAGTTGTTGGCGGAGGCGAGGAAGTCGGCGCCGGAGACGCGGACGTAGCACTGGTTGTAGCAGAGCGCGGCGTCGCGGGTGCGGTTGCACATGCGCTGCACGTCGTTGGCGGCCAAGGTGCCGCAGTCGAAGCAGTAGGAGGCGCTGATGTCGCCGCCGCAGAGCAGGACGCCGTAGACGGCGTTCGCGCCGGCGCCGACGGAGCCGGCCGCGAAGAGGGACGGCGAGGACGAGGCGTTGGCGCGGAGCTCGGAGATGAGCTGGAATAGGTTGTCCTCGTAGCTGCTGCCCTTGGAGTAGTTGCCGCTCGTGCTGTCGCAGAGCGGCCACGGCTGCGCCGCCGCGAAGGGGACAATTAGCGCGAGCGCCGCTAAGAGGAGCGCCAGAACAAGGCCACGAACCGCGCCGCCCTCCATGGTCACCGCGAGCGCAGGACGAAGAGCCAGCCGGTAAGATAAGAAGAGCTGGGGACGAAGAACTTCAAGGATGCACGGCGGTGATAAGTGATACAAACATTGTTAGGTAGTAATGTGTGTCAGTCAGTCATCATTGTCGCTTTAACAACTTGCCGATCAGCGCGTATCATTTGAAATCAACATCATCAGTGCGAGCTTCAAAAGAAGACGACGATCGGGGGGCGCAAGTTGCAAGCAAGCAGGGAGGGCTGTTTCTCGGAAACGCGTCCATGGGAGCTGCATGCCTGACTGTGTTTCCACTTGCACGTGCTCTATGGTCAAGTCTTCGGCGCGCGTGGCCACTGGCCAGGGCCAGGACATCCACTGGATCGAGTAAAATAACTCAGACCCGTCGACATCGGTGGACACGGCGCGGCAAAAAGCGGGACCCTGTGAGATAGCAAACGCCACGGCGCGTTGCTGGTTTTTTGTGGTCGCGGTATTGCAAGTTGCATGGAGGGAGGGTGGGTGGCTCGAGACAACGCTGAAAGTATTGGCGTACTTCTAATGTTCTTGACTTCTTGTTGAACGTTCAAAGGTCAAGGTTCACATCTACACCACAAGTTCGCATGCACATGCATGGTTGTTTTTTTCATGCACCCGTCACGTGCCATACGTTTCTTGGTTTCACAACTCATACGCAATATTAACATTTCAGAAAAGTTATCAAAGATTGCTAAATTTCCGTAAACTGCAATCAAGGTATGTTTTAGTCAATTAATGTTTCTCAGCAATTTGGCTCAAGATTTAACGTCTTGCAGTGGCAGATCCACATCAAAATTTGTAGGGGCGCTGAACTCCGTATGACTTTTTCTTAATTCTTTGGAACTCATGCGCAAAAAAGTGGTATTTTTACGAGTGAATTGCATTGGAGCTACCACAACTTGTGAGGTGGGTGCGATTTAGTCATACAATTTAAAAATCGCTCAATGAAGTCACACAACTTGTTATGGCGGTGCATATGAAGTCATAAAACATACCACAGCATTATATTTTGATGACATGAGAGCAAAGGCAACCATTATGTAGGCAAAAGTATGTCACATCAACATATATGGCATGGTTTATTAGCTAATGGTAATGGTAATGAAGAATTTGACTTCATTGAAGTCAAATAAATTCGGTAGAGTTTGCAAGAGTATGAAGAAAACAAAGTGACTTTTGCATATGCCACGTGAAATATGCGTTATGAAATATCAGTTCAATCACATGCTAAAATAGGTAAACTGGAATTTAGAACTTCACGGCGTCACGGGCACGCAGTGCTTTGCTTGCTCCTGCAACCCTGCTTGGCTGCTGGGCTGATATGCGCACTAGGCAGGCCGGGCGCTTGCAAACGCTGCCCACACGTGGCAGGAAGGTTCATACATGTCAGTGTCCAAGTTTCAGCCCAATACGCACTCCAGGCTTAGTTGATATCTAGGAATATGTCAGTGTGCAAGTTTCAGCCAATATGCGTGGCCAGACAGCCCAGGCCATTTATCTGGTTTTCTTCAACCTCCAGGTCATTCAATCTCTCTTTCATGGCTAAGAAAATCGTAGGACGGGCTCAAGGGGGGACTCCATGGCGCGGCAGCGAGTGTGTGTGTGTGTGTGTGTGGGGGGGGGGGGGGGGGGGGGGGGGGGGGGGGGGTGCGTGCTCGAGCCCCCCTGATGCCCCGCTGGATCCGTCACTGACGTCTTCCACTATTGTAATACTTTGCTTCAAAACTTCTTTTCCGTTAATAATTTCCCGCTAAATCCGCGATGGAGAAGCTAGGAACACATCATGCATTAGAAAAATAAACAGCTTTAAGCACAAAGCCATTTAGTGAATCTGTCTCCTGTAAGATTTGCGGCTTCACGTGCTAAAAGAACCAAGTTAAAGAGCTCGATATCTCTAAAGCCAAGCCAACCGAGTATTATGCTATTTTAGCTTCGGTTTCGTTGGGTTTAGCCCAAATAGGCTCGAAAGATTAGACTTCTCTAAAATAGCCACGAGATCGTTGCCGCACCGCTAAAATAGCCATATGTCTTCTGGACCAAAGTGCCATCACCCTTTCTTCTTCCTCAAGCCATCAATCTTCTCCCCTCGCCGGCGCCGACCTCCCCCACACAGCCACCGACCGAGACGAGCACGAGTGATGTGAGCAAAAAAAAAACTCACATAACTGATGTTGCGAGCTGTGAAACTTTGATTGCGAGAGTTTTCCGTGGAAGCATGAATGCACGGTGACAGAGGTTGTTGAGGGCAAAGAGGTGGGCAGGGCACGGACCTCGTGGCCGCCCTGCCAAACCTCGTGACGGAGCTGGCCCGGAGCACATCCGCCTTCGTGGTCCGCCTGATCGGCACGGACCCGTTCGGGCATGACTCGTCGGACGTCGTCCACAGCTGCGCGCCGGCGTCCGCCGTGGTATTGGGCCAGCACTAGTGCCCCTTGAGCCTCGTGGGTGGGTCCTGCAATTATTAAGAACCAAACGAAGGCTTCGAGTGGGCTTCTTGGTTGTTGCTTTGCTCGCCTCCTCCACATGAAGAAGACTCAAATGCAGAGAGGTGATGGACTCGTGAATTACCAGTGGGCGGTGGCCTTGCAGCCTGGTGATTGTGACATCCTGGCCCAGGGCTTAATAGGATTGATAGAATACTCATATCAACAAGTTGCAACTTCTTTTCTGGAAGCCCATCTCGAAAGAACTCCGAGGTTAAGCGTGCTTGGCCTGGAGCAATTTCGGGATGGGGACCGACCGGGAAGTTCTTCTCGGGTGTGCACGAGTAAGGACAAAGTGTGCAGAAAAGACTTGTGTTGATCTGTGAATGCAGTCTTGAGATCCTAAAGAGCTGCCAGGTGTAAGCGGGCTCGGCTCGGGGAGCGGGACGTTACAGTGATGGCCAGCGAAATGACGCGGCGGCTGCGTGAGGCCGGCGCCGGCGAGGTGGAGGAGATTAATTAATGGCTCGGCGAGAGGAAGGAGAAAGGGTGAAGGCACTTCGGTCCAGAAGAACTCATATGGTTATTTTAGCGGTGCGGCAACGATCTCGTGACTATTTTACATAAGTTCAATCTTTTGAGGCTATTTGGGCGAAGCCCAAACGAAATGGAGGCAAAAATAGCAAAAGACTCAACCCCCCCCCCCCCCCCCCCCCCCCCCCCCCCCCCCCCCCCCCCCCCCCCCCCCCCACACACCCACCCACCCACCCACCCACAAATGAATTTTGGTTGTCGTCTCCTTCCATGCAACCCAGCATGCATGTCCGGCGTTTTCCTTCGTTGCTTCCCCACCAGAAGCCACGCAAAAGATTGTCAATGTGCAGGGGCAGAGCCAGCCTGGGGAGGGTGGGCCGCCTAGTTTCAGCCCAGCGGTGCATTTTAGCATTGTAGATGTTGCTACAATGTCTTTTATTTATTCATTTTTTTTTTTTTGCCCAATCCCTCTGGCCCAGTAGCATCTCGGCCCACCCCCAACTGTGGGCCTGGCTCCACCTCTGTCAATGTAGTGACACAGCCTACGAGGAAGTCTGAACCATGACATAGAATAGGCCGGAATAGCTTGTAGGACGGCCTTAATCAGGATCCCTCCTGTTGAAAGGCACTGCTCCATCCAACCATGAAACGGTTGCCAAATCCTATCTTTTAAGTACTTCGAAGCACCATTGACAAGCTCCCAACTTCTGTAGGCATGCCCCACTTAAAGCTTTGTTGTCTACATTTAGTACCTCCTTAATTTCATCTCTTATATTCTGTCCGCACTCCCATAGCAAAATGGATGGATGACTTATCCATATTCACATGCTGTCCACACGCCCGACAGTACAGCTATAGCACACTTTTCACCTCTTCCGCGCTCTCCCTATTCGCCTTGAAAAATAGTAGGTTGTCATCTGCAAAGAGAAGTTGATTAACCGCTGGGCCGATGGTGCCACCTTGATGCCATTGAGGTTAGATGACCGTACTCTTGATTTTATAAGGCCTAAAAGGCCCATAACAAGAAAAGATAGAAGGAGATTGGGTCCCCGGATGCCACGAGTAGGTTTAAAGCTCACCTGCTTATCTCCATTGAATAAAACTGAGAAGGACACTATATCATGATTCATGCAATGAAATCCCAACTGAATCATGATTATGGTTGGCCAGTTGGACTTCGCCGCTAGTGTTGGGGTCCGGCCGTCGCAGCCAAGGTTTACAAAACCGTGGTAAACCGGTTTTCACAAAAAACGGAAGAACCGGTCCGGTCTGGTCCGGTTTACCGGGTAGTCCGGTTTTCGAATTCAAAATTCAAAAAAATTTGAAAATTTGAAAAAAAATTGAAACAAAAATATGTAAAAAAAACTAGATGAACTATGTAGCACAATAGTAGAACAAGAACACAAAAATTCGATCGTTTGATGGGTCAAAAAAATCAAGCAAGATTTCTAGGTTGAAAAAGGAAGGAAAAAAGAAAAAACCTTTTTTTTTAACCAGCAAACTTCTTTGATTTTATTGACCAAGCAAACGATTGAATTTTCGTGTTGTTGTTGCACCATTGCGTTGCAAATTGCATCTGGTTTTTTAAAATATTTTTTGTTTCATTTTTTTCAAATGTTCAAATTTTATGATTTTTAAAATAAAAAACTGGCGAACCGAGCAAAAAGCGGACCGCATCGGTTTTCTGTTTTTTGCTCTGGTTTTTCGGAAATTTCATTCAGTTCACCGCCAAACCGGTCCGGTTTACCGATCGGTTTGCAAATTTTATATCCAAATTTTGGTTTTTGAATTTGGTTTTCGGACCGGTTTTTCCGGTCTGATGGCCTCCGGTTTGAGCGGCCAGAACGGGATTGTAATCCTTGGTCGCAGCCCAGCCCGTTATATATGTTTTTATTTCCCAGCAGTATGGCCAAATGTGTCATGGATGAAACTATAACATCCTCAGTGCAAGTTTCATTGTGTTTCATAAACTTGGTAACTGTGCCAGATGGGTTTCATGGGGATGAAACTCCAATCTTCTCCCTCCTCATAATGACCCTGCCATGTCACCAAAAATGCTGATGTGTCACATGATTTAATGCTATGAAACGCTCATAACACCTCCCATTGAGATTGGCCTAAGAATGCAGCACTGCAGGAAGCGAGAACCATCGTTGGTATGCGGACCGAGCTATCCCAAGAGGCAGAAAAAATCGAACCAGCGCATTGAGACCAATTGTAAATTCTTGGCCAACTTTAAGTGGAGGATGCTAGTTGTCATCTGATCAGCCAACATGACTCCGGATGTCTAGTTGTCCAGCTATGTTGCATGGCAGAGCACGTGAGAAGAATGGGAAAAGGATTTCCAGCTAGATTGAAGATATGATGCTTAGGTGAGTTGACTGCAGAATGTTAAGTAAGAAGATCCTCTATAGTTGATGCGCAAATCCATTAGTTAGTTCAACACTACGTGCATCATCTTATCCCACCCTTAGTTGAGAGAGCAGTCCATTACAATAATCGAACACGCGCAACGCCCTTTGTGTATCAAAACGCGTGGTTGCTCAATAGATCGTATATAAACGTAGCAGCAGTAGCTGCGTGCAGAGCCACACACCACACGAAACATCACCAAACTCAAATCCTCTCCACTGTGCATTAATTAGTCGGTGCTCCGGCCAATGGCTGGCGCAACAGCGTTGAAGTTCATGGCGCGCAGGCGTCCCGCGGTTCTCGTAGCTCCGGCAACTCCGACGCCTCGCGAGCTGAAGCGGCTGTCGGACATCGACGACCATGAAAGGCTGCGGTTCCACATCTCCGTCGTGCAGTTCTACCGCAGGAGGGAGTCCATGGCCGGCGTGGATCCGGTGGTGGTGATCCGGGACGCCGTCGCCAAGGCTCTGGTGGACTACTACCCGTGGGCTGGGCGGCTCAAGGAACTGGAAGGGCGCAAGCTCGCCGTCGACTGCACCGGTGAGGGTGTGCTGTTCGTGGAAGCTGACGCCGACGTACGCCTAGAACAATTCGGCGACGCTCTTGTGCCGCCATTCCCGTGTTGCGAGGAGCTCATCTCCTACGTCGACGTCCCTGGTTCTGGCGCCATCCTAGGCTCCCCCCTCCTGCACTTTCAGGTACGCGTGTCCTTGTTCTAGATAGAAATGGAAGCACGTGCATGCGCGCGCGCGCGCACACGCTAACATTTGTAGTACTGGCATGTTCAGGTTACACGGCTGGCATGCGGTGGCTTCATCCTAGCGGTGCGTATGAACCACACCATGACTGATGGGCAGGGGCTGTGGCGGAGCTGGCACGAGGCGTGTCGGTGCCGACGGTACGGCCTGTTTGGCAGCGTGAGCTGCTGGAGGGACGCGATCCGCCTCGGCCAAGTTTCCCGCACCGCGAGCTTGATCAGGAGGTGCCCGACGCCAAGGGTGTCGTCATGCTGCTTGATGAACTGGTGTGCCGGGCCTTCTTCTTTGGGCCCCGAGAGGTCGCCACCTTACGGTCTCAACTCGCTGATCCGCACCTCCGGAAGCACGCCACAAGGTTCGACATCGTTGTTGGGTGCCTGTGGAACTGCCGGACAGCAGCGCTTTCGCCGTGTTTGCTGTCGACGCTCGTGGCCGCAAGTATACCGCCGACGGCGTCCCCGTTGGTTATTACGGAAATGCGTTTGCAACCCCGGCCGGTCGCCATATCGACTGCGGGCGACCTTGCTCCAACCCTCTGAGCCACGCCGTGGAGCTGGTAAAGAGGGCCAAACACGAGGTGACCATGGGTTACTTGAGGTCGACGGCCGACATGACGGTGCTGCGCAAGCGAACCGGCGGCTTCCCGACGTCGACGTGCATGTACGTGGTGTCGGACACGACGCGGGCCAAGTTCGGTGACCTCGACTTCGGATGGGGCAAGCCAGTGTACGGCGGGCCGGCAGAAACTTGCGCCGCCGACGTATTGCCCTGGATAAGCAGCTTCATCTTGTCTCTCAAGAACGCCAGGGGCGAGGATGGCATCGCCGTGCCCATGTACCTGCCTGCCCCCGCCATGGAAAAGGCTGTCAAGGAGTTGGCCAAGATGCTGTGCGCACCGGCTAATCATGTCGTCGTGCCGCAGCAGACTAAGGTGTTCCCCGTGATCAACAGGTCTGCCCTGTGAATCAGCATTTGCTTTCTGATGGAGCGACCGGCAGTGATCAAAGCAAAACAATTTGATCACTTTGTTCCAAGAAAATGCAGATGATTTGTTCCATGTTCATAGAGAATTTATTCCAAGTGCAGTTGATTTGTTTCCTGTTTCTAAATAATTTGTTCCAAACATGCAGATGATATGTTCCCGATTTCTAAGTAATTTGTTCCAAGCATGCAGTTTATTTGTTCTTCGTTTCTAAATAATTTGTTCCAAGCATGCAATTCATTTGTTCATGTTCCTAAATAATTTGTTCCAAGCAGGCAGATGATTTGTTCCATGTTTCTAAATTGTTCTACGATTACAACTTATTTGTTCTAGCTACACAAATAATTCGCTTCAAAATTTATTTTTGTTATTTGAACTCTATCTATTTGATTTATTTTTTTGTATGTTGATTTCATTTCCTTTCCATTCACGTGGACTACTCATTGTCACATCCCAAAATTTCATTTGTGAATAAATTTCACTAAATTTTTAAAAAATTAAATAGTTTAAAATTTGCTTTTACGTTTTGAGCGTCCTCACATTTATTTAGGCAAAGGAAACTATTTTCTAAAATATTTAAATAAATATAGTATTTTATTCAAGTGTTTGTTGTATTCATGCTGATTAGAAATGCATGTAGAATTTTATTGTGTGAAAAAGTATTTTAAAATCATGTAGAAATTCGATTTGGAAAATAGTTTGAGAAAATGAAAAAAAAAAGAAAAACTCTACTCACCGCATGGGCCGTTTTCTGTCCCCAGGCCCAAATCTCTTTTCTTCTTCTCTTCTTTTCTTCCGGGCCAGCCTGCTTTCTCTTTCTTTCCCCAGCAAAAGCCAGCCGCTTTCTCCAGTTTCAACAGTGAGTAACCACTAATTATGGTTATTTTTTTCGATTACACAATACAACTCAGACATTCACAACGCACGCACACTCACCACTATGAACGCACATACGCAAACTCTACCCCTATGAGCATCTGAGCCGGCAAATCCTCGAGATTGACGAAGTTACTATTGGCGTCTCGCTGTCGACGGCCTCAAATAAATGTAAACCGAGGGTGGACCACATCCTCATATAAAAAAAAACACATGAAGATGTTAAGCACATGCCCTCAGTTCGAAATTTACGGGTTCTTCAACCTTCGGTGGTTCTAGAAAAATGAAGATGCACAAAAACTGTTGAATCCAAGACAGCTGTGATAAAGGTCACTGGTGGCCCTTTAACTCAAGCTAATGTTGCTTCGGAGATGGAGAGATTGATCCCAGGTAGATGGCGCTGGAATATTGAGGAGACCGGGACGAACACTTTTCACACAATTTTCCCATCTCGTGCGGAGCTGCAGCGTATGGTGGAATGGGGTGTGCTACACACCAAATTCCCTGGAACCACAATGAGAATTGAGATGGGTGCTGGTGGTAATGAAGTGAAGTATGCAATGGCTAAATTGTGGGTGCAATTTACTGGGTTGCCAAAAGAATTACGTGAATACCAAGTGATTTGAGCTGTTGGCTCAATTTTGGGGGTGTCCAAAGCTGTTGATATGAAATTCACTCGTGGTCATGACGTCAGCCGTCTGCAAGTATTGGTGCTGGACCTCAATATTATTCCTCAAACTGTGGATGTGGTTATTGGGGATTACTTGTACGAGCTTCGGTTCAGAGTTGAGGTGAACATGGACGAAGACAATCTTGAGCCCATGGACATGGATGATGGTTTCGAGGATGGAAACCAAGATGGCAACCATGACGGTAACAGTAATGCACCTGGTAATGTTGGAAAAGGAAAGGATGAGAAGAAGGATCAGTCGCAGAACAAATCTCCCAAATCTGCACCAAAAGTGTTGGGCGCGGGTACTGTTGGTTGTCAGGCTGCTGTCGGACTGGTAACAGGACCAAGGCCGACGGTGGTGCTTCAAATTCCGGGCCTGCAGAACACTGGGCTGATGGCGGGAGAGAAGATGGAAGGAGCTGGTCCTAAGGAGAAGGCGCAGGAGGCCGAGCTGGTGGTGGTCGGCCCGGTGGCGACGGCTGTGGCAAGCCCAGCTCAGCTAGCGGCAATTCTCGAAGCCGCAGGCTCTGAGCTTCGCCGCAGCAAACGCCGGACCGGCAACAGCGACGAGGTGACGCTGGACCGGGCCACCAAGCTGCGCGCAGGACAGGATGAAGTGACTCACGCTGCAACAGGTGACAAGGCCAATTCCTCTTCTTTTTTACAATTTTCAGATGAGTTTATTAGTTCTAGTTTCAATGGCATAGGAATTAATTTGGGTGTCGATGCAACTAGTGTTAGTAGCTCTGTTGTTTTGTTAAAAAATTTAGAGGAATCCAGGATTAATGATGTTCGGCCTTGTGATTGGAAAACTGAAATTTTAGATAAAGAAGAGAAATGCATGTTAGATGAAGAGGAGGTGGATACATTTATTTTAAATCATCTATGTGGGGATATAATGGAGGAGGTAATGGACGCTAGTGGTGATTTATACGATCGTACCACAGCAGTTCCTAAAACCAAAAATATTCCTCTAACAATAAGAAAGCCCAGGATCCGACAAATTCTAAACATCCCAATTGTTCTAATGAAGGGTGTGTTTTGGAATAGTGATGGGTTTAAAGACCCAAAAAAGCATAGATTTATTTCGGATTTAACTAAAAGAACATAATAAGCTTTATTGCTATTTCAGAGACGGGTAGGAAAAGTTTTACGAATCCTTTCCTTAAGAATCTGTGTAGTGGTAAAAATTATCTTTGGCATGTCAAGGAATCTAAGGGTTGATCAGGGGGTATCTTACTCGGTATTGATCTGGATATCTATGATATAGGTGCAATTGACGAAGGTGACTATTATGTGAAATTTCACTTGTGCAACAAAAATGATAGCTTCAAGTGGGCACTGGTAGTGGTATATGGTCCGGCACAGCAAGAATTTAAAGAGGTGTTTTTAACAGAATTGGTACATATGTGTAGTCACGAACAATTACCTCTATTAATTGGGGGCGATTTTAATATTATGAGGAGTCCGCCTGATAATAGTAATAGTAATTTTGATCATCGTTGGCCTTTTTTGTTTAACGCCATAATTGATGGTCTAAATTTACGTGAACTCGAGATGTCGAGTAGACGCTACACTTGGGCAAATTCGTTACAAACACCAACGTATGAGAAACTAGATAGAATTTTAATGGCAACGGAGTGGGAACAAAAATATCCGCTTTCGACTGTCATTGCACTCACTCGTGATGTCTCTGATCATACCCCATTACTTCTCAATACTGGAGATTCATCTTCGAGCTATAACCAGCACCAATTCAAGTTTGAGTTGGGATGGTTGCTTCGTGATGGCTTCATGGAGATGGTAAAGGAGATATGGGAGAAAGAAACAGGTGGCTCAACGCCTATGGAAGTTTGGCAGAACAAAATTAGAAAAGTTCGCCAATACTTGAGGGGCTGGGCAAAAAACACAAGTGGTGCTTATAAGAAAGAAAAGAAAATGATTCTGGACAAGCTTGATAGCTTAGACAAAAAATCAGAAAATACTCTCTTGTCAGAACAAGAGGTAGATCTGAAATATTGTCTTAAGAATAGATTATCAGAATTGCTAAGGGAGGAGGAAATCAAGTGGTACCAGAGGGCGAAAGTGAAAGAGTTACTAGAAGGGGACTCAAACACTAAATATTTTTAACTCGTAGCAAATGGTAAACGTAGGAAAACTAGAATTTTTTTAGCTACAGGATGGGGATCACATAATTAGTGGTGATGAACAATTGACAAAATACATCACTACGTATTATAAAGGTCTCTTTGGTCCACCGGATAATAATAATTTTAATCTCGATGAGACTCGAAGAGATGATATTCCTCAGGTTTTTGCACATGAAAATGAATTTCTAGTTTTTGAGTTTACTGAAAATGAAGTAAGAGAGGCTATTTTTCAAATGGAACATAATAAGGCTCTAGGGCCTGATGGTTTCCCGGCGGAATTCTATCAGGCCTTCTGGGACACTATCCTTCTGGGACACTATAAAAGGTGATCTATTAGCTTTATTTTCAGAATTCCATAAAGGGAATTACCTCTCTATAGCCTTAATTTTGGAACAATCATTTTGCTACCTAAATGTAGAGAAGCGACTAAAATTCAGCAGTACAGACCTATCTGTTTGTTGAATGTAAGTTTCAAAATTTTCACAAAGGTTGCTACGAACAGAATTTCGAATGTAGCTCAAAAGGTGATTAGTCCTGCACAAACTGCCTTCTTACCAGGGAGGAATATTATGGAAGGGGTGGTTGTGTTACATGAAACGATTCATGAACTACATAGGAAAAAACAAAATGGGGTCATTTTCAAAATTGATTTTGAGAAAGCCTATGACAAGGTTAAATGGAGTTTTATCCAGCAAACTTTGAGAATGAAAGGATTCATGGATGGAGGTTTACCAATAGGATTGGTCTTTAATAAATTTCTCCATCAAACTATGTTGGTTATGTCGTCTAGATTGCTTTAGTCGATTTATGTAAGTGCGGACGGAGGTGCTTCAATGGGCGCGTTCGGCGTGCGGCAAAGCAGCCGGCTGCTGCTGCTGCTGCTGCTACATTCCACTAGATTGCTACAGTGCGAGATTCCTCTGCTACAGTGTTCTCTCTCACTATTCAAACTGCAACTGCAACTGCATCCTCCAACCGAACACCCCGAATATTTGTAATGAACGGCTGTAGCCTCGCTTGAGGTCAAGGTCGGGTACTCTTTCCCATTATCTAAAAAAATCATTTTGTGGGACTGCTGACGCTAGCAGGCGAGACATTTTATTTCCCAAGAAGGAAAAGAAAATATCAAATAACATATATATCTATACCGGTATTAACAGACTGAATATCCCTCGCAAAAAAAATTAACAGACTGAAAACGATCGAAAGCAGCTTGGAGAGATCATGGGAAGCACGAAGGCGCCAGTACGTCGGTTCTCGATCTGGCCATAATCAGTGGACTCGTGTAGTCGTGCTCACGTAGTGGGAAGATTCGCTAATTGTAAAATCGCCGGTACCGTATTGGAGCCAAACTGAAACCGTTTGTGTGGTTCTAGTAGGTCAAACTATAAACATTCCTTGCATTTGACTTTGCAACCTCAAACCTTCAGGTGCAATGTACAGCTAATCATTTCGACTCCACATTAATCGAACGGGAACCTGCTCGGAGAGCCGGAGGCCCAGACCACCTTCTCCCTGCATGCAGCTACATGTTTCATGCCCGGCCACAAATGCTTTTTTAGTCGGGAAATAAAAATTCTTTGGTTTTCTTCGAGCTGCCTCCTTATATATATGCCCATCGCATCAGACTATTGTACTGCCAAAGATACACGCCCATCGTGTTCGAGTTCGATCGGTCTCTACCACAGAAACCATGAAGGCCAGCTCCGGAGCACTGCTCGCCGCCATGGCCTTGGCGGCTCTGGCCGCGACGGCGGTGGCGACGGACTACAAGGTGGGCGGCGCCGACGGGTGGGACACGTTCATCGACTACGACAAGTGGGTGGCCGGCAAGACCTTCATGGTCGGCGACACCTTAAGTACGTATTTCTTCTCTGAAACGTTGTCCCCGCATTCCTGCATCAATCAATGAAATGAGTAGATGACAACGTGCCATACATGCTTGTCATCCCTCTTCCGATCAAATAGTATCGGTGCACTGACGACATACATGTGGCCGCAGCCTTCTTGTACGCGGCGTACCACAACGTGCTGGAGGTGAACGAGGCGGACTACGCGACCTGCGCCGTGGACAAGCCGCTGTCCACGCACTCCAACGGCAGCACCACCTTCGAGCTCACGGAGGTGGGCACGCGCTACTTCATCTGCGGCATCCCGCGCCACTGCCTCAACGGCACTATGCACGTCGCCGTCGCCGTCGTCCCCTTCGACCCCACCAAGGCGGCCGCCCCGTCGCCGGCGGCATCGGCGCCGCTCCCCTCGACGCCGGCCGACGCCACCGCCGTCCCCGCCTCTTCGCCGGCGGCGGACGCCGCGGTGGCGACGAAGCCGCCGACGGGCGCGCCTCCTACTAGCAACGACGCGCCTCGGTATCAGCAATCCGCGGTGGCCGGGCTGGCGTTGGCGGCTCTGGCGGCCTTGGTCGCCGCCTAAGCAACGACGACGTGCGTGCGCGTGCACTTGCACGCACGTTCTAGTCCTGATGAGTTCCTGTGTCGTGAGCAACAGGCGTAAACGTGGACCGCGTATCCGAGTACCTTTTTGACGTGTATTTAACTACTATGTTTCATTTTAATTTTATTTTTCTTTTTAACTTTTCGTGTATTGTATTTGATACTTGGGTGGTATATATGTGCAACACTTGCATCTTTGTAATCCTCAGGCTCTATAAGCCACACCACCTTATCGTAGTAGCTATTTTCTCGCACAATCGAGCTGAATGATGAGCACAAAGTCTCAATGTCCTTCTCCTGATATCAGGGAAAGGGCAAGCAGCCAGAATATTCAGTTACAGGAACATGAGTAATTGACTAATCGGAAGTAGGAAGCACATCTTTGCTAAGAGGGGATCACGTTATGCCCCGACATAGTTTAGCGTGCTATATGAGCAACCACCCTGGCTACATTTGCATAATATGTATGGTTCACATGAGACCAGCTCGATCCAAGCTGGACCAGACAGTAGCTATAACCTAATCAGCACAAAATCACAGCTTAAAGGCCAACAAGAAAATGACAAACTCTACAACATCTAATCCTTTATTTGCTGAAGTCATGGATTTTATTTACTAATAATATACAACGGTGTCATCAGATCACCGCACATAACCAGCTGATACATACAGGCTTCCCTTAAGTTCTGGAGTCAACTACATCAATAACACTGCGACCAAACTAGACTTGAATGGAGGGCAGTATCGCCTCTTTCCACAGAATCAGGCAACTGGCTTTCGATTGCTTATGCAACAGGTGGGCATGACTTGGGATCATCAGAGGTATCCACATCTGAAGGCGGCATGAATTGCCACATTGGGAATCCAGGGTATCCAATCACAGGCATCATCAGCTTTTGTCCTGCTGCGGGTCCTTGAGGTGCGGTGAATGCAGAGGCTGGGATAACAGGAGGATGTGGTACAAGGCTTGGGCGGGCATTCATGAACTTTATCTGCTGCTCCAGGCTCTCTTTCTCCGCCTTCAGCTTTTGCTTCTCCTCCCTCAGCTCATTCTTCTCAGCCTGCAAAAGCCAGGGATTTCAAAGCGAAACTATTAACTGCATGAACAATCAAATCAAATCAGCTAAGAACTCTCAAAATCGTAAACCGCTAAATGATTCAGTAAACAACAATCTGAATCCTAATGCATGTAGATAACAACTCAGATTGGACTATATACAGCAAAGGAAGAGTGTGGTTGCAAGCCTATCAACTTAAGAAACAGACTTCGACAGCTTACATACAGCAGGAGAGTTTAAGCAAATACCTTATGTGAATAAAACAAATAAATTTAATACAGCAAGTAATAATAAAAGATGTACAAAAGGATGTAGAGTAACAATAAAGGAATATACATATTTATTTTAAGCATCTCACATAAGCATGATACTGCATTACTGCCAAAGTAACAAATCATCTAGCTAACAAGTACTTGTCCCATTCTTCTCCCGCAGATAGCCACCATACCAAACACAAAAGAAAATTGTTGCCCATTTGAATTAAGTTTCAGATAAAATTAATGAAAAAAAATGGGGGAAAAAATATGAATATAAAATGTATGGTGTCGCTAAATACTACATGTCATCGCTAAATATGAATAAAAAATAAAAAGTAGACCACATGAAACAGGACATACCTTTAGCTCTTTGATCTTCTCTTGTAAACTCTCGTTTGAATCTTTCAGTTTTTTTGCTTCACTACGCAATTCAGATACTACGCGAATAGCATCATTCAGTATAGCTGACTTGTCCATTTTAGGTGTCTTCCCTGGCTCCAATATGGCACCCAATTCCAAAAACCTGACAGGCCACAAGTTCAATTATAGCTACATTACAATACTGCAACAGGGAAGAAAGATCAAACTGTGAAACAAAATGCAATTGATGGAAATTACCTCTCATTTAGCTTGTCCCTTCTAATCTTCTCTCGACATGCTTTTGTGCTTGGTTGAGCACCACTTTCTGACCTAGGACTGAAGCAAATTTATGTTCATGTTAAAAACTTTCAACTGACAAGACATGCACATGCATGACTTTTACCATGGAATAGAAATATAGAATAAACATACAAACCGTTTATTTGTTGGCTGTTCTTTTTCTTGATTACGGTCCACAGAGTTATTGATTTCCACACTGCAAACATAAAGTTGAATAATGAATATCAAATCTCCACATAAGACAACAGAAAAGGCAGCAAAAGAAAACAGGACAGAAAAGAATAGAAACCGTGCAAGTCATAACACCGTGACCTGCACTGAGGAAACCCGAATGAAAGAACACTGATCTACCCTAGGCAACACATGGGTTCAACAAATATTACATGCAACCAATATGCTAAATCAAGATAACTGCAACTTAAGAACAACATTTTGATCTTAAATTACTGACAGTTTAAACAACCAAAGAAAAAAATTCCATTTACAAAAGAATTAGAGCTATTAAAACTCAATCACTAATTGATGGATCCTCAATATCCATCAGCTTCGTGTTTTCCATACCCCTCTATAACAGATCCAATTACAATAACTTCTTAAATTAAGTTTGTACTCCAGCTTTGCAGACCTTCTCTGCAAGATGAAACAGGAAACATAATACGTTTGATCCACAATTATCTCAAATACCATTTGTAATATTCATCCTCTGTTGAGCAGCTGGAATGTTATTGTGGAATATGGTTTGCATGTTTCTAGAAACTGGTTTCCCAGACTAATTTAAACACCTAACCTAAGTGTGTGCAAAAGTGATAACATATACATAAAGGCCATAACTACGTACATAAAGACCAGATGTAGAAATATAACACAGCATATCTAGCATGACTATGTATAACTACTCACCAGATGAAAACTACATACTAATACGGTAAAGGTCCATGAAACCATCCTGTGCGAATCATCTCCGCAGCACTACCTAACAGTCCCACAAGTAGAACCAACACCATGCAGAATCAATCACATATAAACTGGAAACAAGAGAGGCCACATGCAACAGATTCTGCACGTTCTGTCACACATGCAAATCCTAGGCTAGTGTGATCCATACCCCACTGCTTGAGAGCTTTATCATCCAACCTTACTCAGCTCCTGATAACACTAAGCTATGATCCAGATCATGTTGCTACAAAGAGGACAACATGTAGACACCACAGCAGCAAATCAGGACCAAAATGTAACCCAAACCCACGAATCCACCCCTACAATGCCGGAGCCACAAATCGGGACCCGTACGCCAGCAATTACCATGGATTGGGAGGCGCCGCGGCGGGGACTGCCTGCGGGGGCGGCTGCGCTTGCATCGGCGTCGGAGTCCAGTAGAATCCCGCCGAGGGCGCGGCGGCGAAGTCAGCCGCGGTGAGGTCGTCCATGAGGGGACAGTCGAAGACCCACGTGGAGCCCTCCGACGAGGCCATGGCGGTGGTGGGTAAGGAGGCGGGCTCGCCGGGGCCCGCGCGCGGGTGGCCGGAGGAGAAGGATGCTAGGGTTCCACGGCTGCGTCGGGAATTGGGGGGATTCGGGGGCGGTGCGGTGCGTGGGGAAGCGGTCGTGGGCTCGGACGCCGAGATAAGGTGGTTGGTGAGCCGGGGATGGGTGGGAATGGGAGTGAGCAGTGAGCACGAGGTTCACGAGTACGGACTTATGGGCCATGGGCTGGTTGCACAAATGGGTAGTGGCCTCATATGCTAACGCCCTCTCTCTTTGCATGGATCATGGATCATGGATGAACGGTTCAATTCCAGCCCAACCAAAACAGAATATTCCTTCTGCGTAGCAGCAGCATCCATCGACTCATGATAACCGCCCGTGAATGTGGGTATATTGAAATTGTGTGACCATTAGTGGGGATTCCAAACTATAAACCATAGTGCAATCCATGATCTTCGCAAAAATCATCAGCATATTTACCAAATTATCGCAAAACAACATATTTTAAGTTGATTATTATGTCGCTTGCAAACTCGGATTCCCCTTGCTGGCGCTATCATCGCAAATAGCCAAACGAAAAAGGAACATGACGGTCACAACAGTTTCTAGCTAGCACGTTCCACCCAACGTTAACCACGAAATAAGCCGCTGAAAGACAGAGAGCGAGGAAACCAGAGGCGCACACGCGCGCGCCGCACATGCCGTTCACGCGAACCACACCTTCGTGGGCACCGGCAGATCTCATTCGGGCTCTCTTCCCGTGCGGCGCACAGCGCCGGAACGGAACAAAACCGTCGGCGTCACGCGGATGCCATGGCGCGGCAACGACGGCCACTTATATTCCCGCGACGCGTCAAAAAGACAACGAGCGCCGTCTCCGTCGATCCATTGAAGCGGAGGCAGAGGAGTGCACACCATGCTCGCAACCTCGCCGCCGTCGTCGTCGCAGGTCAAGGTGCGGCAGCAATGGACGACGTGGCCAAGCAGGGCGGCGGCGCCACCACATACGAGGCGTTCACCGCCGGTCGCCGGACGGCATGTCGTCGCCGACTCTCAGAAGACAGTTGGCTCCGGTCCTGTCCAAGCTGTGGCCGCCGAGCCATCAGAAACGTCTCCTGTGCCGCAGGTGCGTATACAACGTCCACGAAACCCGCAACGTGGGATCGAATTTGTTCGACGTTCGCTGACGCCATGGCTCGCGGCAGCCTCCGCCGTTGTTCGCCGACGAGGAGACGATGCTCGCCAACTACGTCCCGGTCTTCGTCATGCTCCCGGTAAGTAAGCTCATTGCACGAATTCGCCAACTGCTTACTCTACCAGTATTACAAACGACTGATCGCGTAAAGATGTTCCTGGACACGGCGCCACGGCATCATCACCAGCTGGGCGTGGTCACCCCGGAGCACGAGCTGGAGGACGCGGCGCTGCTCCGGTCGCAGCTGCGGCGGCTGCGGGAGGAGGCCGGCGTGGACGGCGTGATGGTGGACGTGTGGTGGGGCATCGTCGAGGGCGCGGGCCCGGGCCAGTACGAGTGGCGCGCGTACCGGGAGCTGTTCGCGCTGGTGCTGGAGCAGGGGCTCAAGCTGCAGGCCATCATGTCGTTCCACGCCTGCGGCGGCAACGTCGGCGACGCCGTCAACATCCCGCTGCCGCGGTGGGTGCTGGAGGTCGGCGACGCCGACCCCGACGTGTTCTACACGAGCGCCAGCGGCGCGAGGAACCGGGAGTACCTCACCGTCGGCGTCGACGACGAGCCCCTGTTCCACGGCAGGACCGCCGTCCAGTTGTACGCGGACTTCATGAAGAGCTTCAGGGAGAACATGGCGGACTTCTTGGAGTCCGGCCTGATCGTGGACATTGAGGTCGGCCTCGGCCCCGCCGGGGAGCTCAGGTACCCGTCCTACCCGGAGAGCCAGGGATGGGAGTTCCCCGGCATCGGACAGTTCCAGGTACCATTACATAATTCACCGTTCAACTTCAATCTTTCTCTGCCACGTCCGTACTTGCACCGGCCGATGATGATTCAGAACTGACAACAAACTTACACCGGTGCAGTGTTACGATAAGTACCTGGCGGCGGACTTCAAGGCGGCCGCGGCGGACGCCGGGCACCCCGAGTGGGAGCTGCCCTGCGACGACGCCGGGACGTACAACGACACGCCAGAGGACACGGCGTTCTTCGCCGCGGAGGGTGGGACCTACCTCACCGAGCAGGGGCGGTTCTTCCTGACGTGGTACTCGACCAAGCTGCTCGAGCACGGGGACAAAATCCTGGACGAGGCCAACAGGGCCTTCCTGGGGTGCAGGGTCAAGCTCGCGGCGAAGGTGTCGGGGATCCACTGGTGGTACAGGCATCCGAGCCACGCGGCGGAGCTCGCCGCCGGGTACTACAACCTCGCCGGCCGGCGCGACGGGTACGCTCCCATCGCGCGCGTGCTGGCGCGCCACGACGGATCGGTGCTCAACTTCACCTGCGCGGAGATGCGCGACGACGAGCAGCCCGAGGCGGCCGCCAGCTCGCCGGAGCGGCTGGTCCGGCAGGCGCTGAGCGCCGGGTGGAGGGAGGGCGTCGAGGTGGCCTGCGAGAACGCGCTCAGCCGGTACGACCGCCGCGGGTACAACCAGATGCTGCTCAACGCGCGGCCCAACGGCGTCGACCTCTCCGGCGGTGGCGAGACGGCGGCGCGCAGGGTCGCCGCCGTCACGTACCTCCGGCTGTCGGACGAGCTCCTGGCCGGCAAGAACTTCCGGATATTCAGGACATTCGTCCGGAAAATGCACGCCGACCAGGTGCGTGACAGCGTGTGAGCGTGATCGTCTTCTTCTTTATTCGTTAAAAAAAAAGAAAAAAGAAAGAGATCGTCTTGCTCGGGCCTGATGCGTCTCATTAAGGCACGTTACTAAACAAAATGGGCCTTTTGTTTCAGGATTACTGCTCGGATCCGGCCCGGTACGGTCGGCCCATCAGGCCCCTGGAGCGGTCATGGCAGAAGATACCCATGGACCGGCTGCTGGAGGCTACGGCGCCAACGCCGCCGTTCCCGTTCGACCCGGAGACCGACATGAGCGTCGGCGGCGGGCTCGCGGAGGCTATCGACTGGGTGCTCGACAAGATCGAATGGATATTGAGCTAGACCAACCTGCTGGATGCCTGCCCATCTTTCTTCTAGCACGTCGTCAGCACGGTTGAATTCGTTGGCGTGACCTCTCTACTCTTAACTGAACGCTTACGTGGTCTGTGCTTGGATCAGCGGAAATAAGAGAAATTTGAGTGTTAGACACTCATCAGAACTGGATTTTTGTAAAAGTAGGAGAGAGATATATAGAGAAAAAGACGTACAATTGGCTAGGATATTTCCTTGGTAGGAGCCACAGTCCCAGCGAGACGAGCACCCCGTAGATACAGTCCCACAAGAACAGTGACGGAGGATCCCCTCGTCTCGACTGCAAGCCGATTGGCAAAACGGCCGCCGCGTCACGCGCGCATTAGACCGCGCCGTGCTAGCGTGCTACGTACCATGGTTCATTGGTTCATCGACTGGAGAGAACGTGACAGCAGCAGTGGATGTGGAGGGAGAAAAATGGTTCGATCGATTGCCCCGCCGCTGCCATCCTCACCGTCTCACGGGTTGTTTCGGCGGCGGCCAAGCGAGCGCTGAACTTGGAGCGGCAGCTGTGATGGCCGATTTGCCTTTTGGGGATCAACCGGGAGGAGAATTTCTGGCAGCTCGTCACGAAGCTGAGAGACAATGTCTGCCCTGCCGTAACATCTTGCAACCATATCGGAACACTCGGCCTTAGCTAAATTTATGGCAGCATTCATCGAAAATAACATAATGCTTTACTCTGATATCTGTTTGCGATATTCTTGGACTCTCTGGAAAGTTTTTCCAGAGGACTAGTACACAACCACACTAAGGACTTGGTTTAAAACAACCTACAATATGCGTGTTACGATTAGTGTTTCACTCAAGTTAGCACTTAAATTAATTAGATCACTTTGAGCATGCATCGAGACATACAGCCTGTTCGGCAGGCTGCGCTGCAGCTGCGGCTGCTGAAGAAATAACTGTGAATACTGTAGCGGCTGCTGGGAACACTGTAGCAACTGCTGAAGAAATAACTGAAACACTGTAGCTGCTGCAAAGCAGCTGCTGCAAATCAGCCAGGCGAACAGGCTGATAAACAAAGTTCATTAATGTTGCGACACTCTTGATAATATGGTATTTCGCAATGCAAATAGAAAATTCGCACATGCTTTCTTCTTATGGATTCCAACGCTATAAACAGTAGTTTCAAACTTGGACTTTCACTTGATATCTCTCTCTCATGCTTCTGCTTGCCAGCGGGGCCGTGAACCTTTCCCATAGCTTGTCACGAGGGCAAGCACATTTACCTTTGCTTCTTTTGCTGCACCAACATTCAAGCAAAGGGGTACAACACTGTTAATAACAGTGTCAGTCTTTAGAAGCACAAGTACTTCCTCTCTCTCGTTGATGAAACTGAAGAGGCAAGCCTCTACAGCTTTTACTTCATCCGTTTCATAATACTAGCCTCATGCACGGGTTAGAAATTTTAGAAACACATAAATAAATATAGTTTGTTTAAAATTACTTTTGCAAGCATCATGATCAAGTAACTTGAATATTAAATTGTTTTCTCTTATTATTAAATCTGTACTATTAAATTTTTATCAAATGTCAGTTCTATTACTAATTTTTATCGTATGCGTTAGGCTAATATTCATATTAGATGGAATCCAACGTCATATGGCCTTACAAAAGAATGAAATACATCAGCGGTCCCTAAACTTGTTTCGAGGTGTCACCTAGGTCCCTGAACTTTCAAAATAGGTATACAGGTCTCTAAACTTGCTAAAGTGTGTCATTTAGGTTCAAAATACTGAAAAATACCCCTATGTTGATGATGTGGCTCTTTGTATGACACAGATTTACATCAAATTTATCTGTGATCAAGTCATAATGACGTCAAACAATGTTCTCTAGCACGAAATTGTGATGATTATACGTATTCGAGGAGAAGAAAAGCAACAAATCATGCTCCACTAGCAGCCACATCGGCATCTATTGGGTATTTTTTGGAACTTTGGACCTAGATGACACACTATAACAAGTTTAGGGACCTGAATACCTATTTTGAGAGTTTAGGGACCTAGATGACACACCAAGACAAGTTTAAGGACTACTGGTGAACTTTACTCAATGTTTTTAGTCCATTAACATCCTTTAGATCCATATTGCAGTAATTTGTTTATCAAAAAAATTCATCCATACCATCACCTTGTGTCAATGACTTGTGGGATTTGACCCCACATTTCGTAGACTAACTTGATGGTACAGATGAAAACTACTTCTAAAGTGATGGTATGGATGTGAATAGCTTTTTTGTTATACCCAATGAAATGGCTATTGTTTCCTGGCCTTATTTTGCCTAACATGTAGTTGCGCTGATGCTTTAACGTAACTTTATAATCGTCACAATGCCAAAACAAAATAAAATTTACAGTGGACACACTCTATATGTTAGGCCACTACCTCTTATTAAGCCTGGCATGATAAAAAACAATAACTTTAGCCCTTCATATCCTCATTTGTTTACAATGATGTTGAGGAATGAGGAGCATTACCAATAATTATAATTGACATTTACTATATTGTAGAATACATGTTACTAATTTCACTAAGTTTTTGAGAAAAACAACTATGACGGGCCAGACAAACATCAAAAAATCTACCTTCCAACAAGAGAACTTGTTGGATGGTTCGTTCGATGATGTGTGTGTACGACATAAAACTCCTTATTTACTACTCCCTCCGTCCCTTTATGTAAATGATTGGAGAAATTTCCAAATGTATCAGAATATAAGGGATTGAAGGGCACGAGTGGGGCCCACACATTTCTGATTCTTTCCTCTCCCGTCCACCCCAACCTTATCATGACGCTTCGCTCCCCTCTGGAGGAGAGGTTCCTACTGTAGTGGGATGGAGGGCTGTTTTAATGGGATGGAGGAAAAGTGGAGTAGTATTGGGGAACTGTCTGGAGCGCGTTTTTTCTCTCCGCATATCTCATATGGGATTGAAGAATTACTGGAGTTACTCTTACACCTTAAAATACACATCACTTTTGTCACTTCACGAAACATTCAAAACCAAGCAAAGCCTAATATGCCCGGTACCTTCGAGCATCTACCAAGAAGAAGGCTTGCCGGAATTGCTTGCCAAGGCGCTCTAGCAGATATTCACAATCACACGCAGGCGTTATATATAAGGCAGACTATCCCGTGCACATGCACTCTAAGGTGCCGTTCGGATCCCCCTCTAAAGTGCCCTCTAAACTTTATACCCCTCTAAAGTAAAAAGAATCTTACTATTTAGGGGTACTAAATAAAATTTAATTACAAAACCTTTCTGCAGACGGGCGTTATTTTTCGAGACGAATCTAACGAGCCTAATTAATCAATGTTTTGACACAGTGATGCTACAGTAACCATCGTCTAATCGCCGCTTAATTACCCTCATTACGTTCGTCTCGCAAAATAGAGGGGGGTCCTGGACTTAGTTTTGTAATTTGACTTTGTTTAGTATACATAAATCGTGCCGGCATCTTTGATGTGACTGCTACAGCACCCTCTAAAATGAAACGAACGCAGCCTAAGCCACAAATTACTTACGTCCGTCCATAACAATGTCCGACCAAGGGGAGGACTGCTACCAGATATTCGTCAAGAAGCTAAAAAAGTTGATAGAAGATGACAAGAAGGAGTGGGAGGTGAAACGGGAGGAGATCGAAAAGATGCGCGAGTGGCTCATGGTGCTGACCACCCTCGCCGTGTCCATCACCCACGGGGCCGGCCTGAACCCGCCAGGCGGCTTCTGGCAGGACGACAGCAACGGCCATGCCGCTGCCGCGCCGGTGCTTCAGAGCACGAATCATGCGCGCTACTTGACATTCTACTACTTCAACGCCATGTCATTGGCGACCTCAGTCATCATCATCCTGCTGCTCATGAACAAGGACTTCAATGTTCAAGCGCTGGTCTATACCACCCTGTTCGACCTCGCGAGCCTCGTGGTGGCCTACGTTGCTGGATCCACCAACGACGTGATGTCCTCCATTGGTGTAATCATAATCGCCGCCGCCATCTTCATCTACTTCGCCCGCAAGTGGGTTAATTACATCGAAGTTGTTTGGCTTCTTTAAATTAATTACTCCCCGTTTGTAGTGCTCCATTTTCATAACATTGACCAACTGTTGTGGTTACAAGACCACAATAGTAGAAGGGGATCCTCCAAAGGTCTGCCACAAGTGAGGGACCTCTGGGAAGGATTAGTTAGGGATGGTACACAAAGTATAATGAGAGAGAGTGGGAATCAGCGAGAATGAGGCCAGCTGCCTTGAGACCTCTTGGGGCCTTATATTTATAGGGAGGGGAGAAGAGGGGGATCCCTCTTCTACCCTTGGTGGGATACAAATATTACATGATTGCCCTTGGGTTACAATTGGGCCTAAAGTATACATAGGCTGAATCTAAGGTTGTTGAGCCATGAGGAGGAGGGGTGCACACACTATGCCTCCCCCAACAGCTCCTCCCTCATTTGTAGGCTCAGAAGGCACGAGGGGCCTGCAGATGACAAGTGCTGCCCCGGTCCCTCATGGCTCGGAGCGCTTAAACTGAAGACCCGTGGGGGTGATGCGCCTCATTAAAAACTCCGTCCCCAAAAACCCAGTGGGAAAAAAGGCGGATCGGAGAAAAGAGTGCGCGTCCACAACAGCTTTAGCTCCATCTTCTTCCTCCTCCGACAGAATGTTTCGGAAGGTTCTTCATCTTGTCTTCCTCCTCCGAAAGAAAGTTTCGGAAGGTTTCTATCTTCGCTTCCTCCTCCGGGAGAATCTTTCGGAAGTTTCTTTCTCTTGACTTCCTCTTCCGGGAGAATCTTTCGGAAGTTTCTTCAACTTCGCTTCCTCTTCCGAGAGGATTTCGGGAAGGGTCGTCGTCTTGTCTTCCTCTTCCGACATAGTTTCGGAAGGTTTCTTCATCTTCGCTTCCTCTTCCAAGAAAGGATTTCGGGAAGGTTTGTCTTCCTCTTCCGACAGAGTTTCGGAAGGTTTCTTCATCTTCGCTTCCTCTTCCAAGAAAGGATTTCGGGAAGGTTTGTCTTCCACTTCTGGAAGAATGTTCCGGAAGTTTCTTTTTCTTCACTTCCCCCTCCGAAAGAAACTTTCGGGAGGTTCTTCATGTTTTCTTCCTCCTCCGGGAGAATCTTTCGGAAGTTTCTTCAACTTCGCTTCCTCTTCCGAGAGGATTTCGGGAAGGGTCGTCGTCTTGTCTTCCTCTTCCGACAGAGTTTCGGAAGGTTTCTTCATCTTCGCTTCCTCTTCCAAGAAAGGATTTCGGGAAGGTTTGTCTTCCACTTCTGGAAGAATGTTCCGGAAGTTTCTTTTTCTTCACTTCCCCCTCCGAAAGAAACTTTCGGGAGGGTCTTCATATTTTCGTCCTCCGGGAGAGTCTTTCGGAAGTTACTCAAACTTCAAGGGTCTACCACTAGTGAGGGACCCTTGGGTTCGAAAGAATGTTCCGAGAGAGGTTCGTCGTCTTCGCTTCCTCTGTCGGAAGAATGTTCCGGAAGTTTCTTTTTCTTCACTTCCCCCTCCGAAAGAAAGTTTCGGAAGGTTCTTCATGTTTTCGTCCTCCTCCTGGAGTCTTTCGGAAGTTACTCAAACTTCAAGGGTCTACCACTAGTGAGGGACCCTTGGGTTCGAAAGAATGTTCCGAGAGAGGTTCGTCATCTTCGCTTCGGGGAGCTTCGGTCCACCGAAGGCCTCTTCCACTTGTG
This sequence comes from Eragrostis nindensis, assembly GCA_012490785.1. Taxonomy (NCBI): domain Eukaryota; kingdom Viridiplantae; phylum Streptophyta; class Magnoliopsida; order Poales; family Poaceae; genus Eragrostis; species Eragrostis nindensis. Next base: position 283,101 of record JAAXCT010000599.1, read on the forward strand.
GGAGAATGTTTCGGGAATTTCTTTTCTTCACTTCCCCCTCCGAGAGGAACTTTCGGAAGGTTCTTCATTTTTTCTTCCTCCTCCGTGGAGAATCTTTCGGAAGTTACTTGAACTTCACTTCCTCCTCCGAGAGTTTCTGGGAGGTTCGTCGTCTTCGCTTCGGGGAGCTTCGGTCCACCGAAGACCTCTTCCGCTTTCGGGAAGGAATCTTGTGGAGGAACTCTTCCTCGGTGATTTTTCCTTCCGGAGGAGCTTTTCCTCCGGGCCTTGGCTTCGTCATTTGGGGAACTATGTTCCACCCAAGGCATCTTCCACTTCCGGGAAGGAATCTTGTGGAGGAATTTTTCCTCGGTGATTTTTCCTTCCGGAGGAGCTTTCCCTCCGGGCCTTGGCTTCGTCACTTGGGGAACTATGTTCCACCTAAGGCATCTTCCACTTCCGGGAAGGAATCTTGTGGAGGAACTCTTCCTCGGTGATTTTTCCTTTCGGAGGAGCTTTTCCTCCGGGCCTTGGCTTCGTCATTTGGGGAACTATGTTCCACCCAATGCATCTTCCACTTCTGGGAAGGACTTGCCATCGGGAGGGCTTCTCCCTCCGGGACATTTCTTTCTTTCGGAGATCTTTCTCCGAGGCTTCTTTCTTCCGGAGGACGTGGTCCTCCGGGGGATGTCTTTCGAGACATCGGGTTTGCCACCGAAGATGGAAGGTGATTGCTCAGATGACATTTTCCTTGTGAGTGGCATGCCTTCTTGTAAAGTGCGAAACTTCATATGCCATGCTTCCAATGTGGCCGTCCTGGCCGCAATGGATTGGCATTTTATCTTTGGAGGAATTATGTTCCTCCCTTGTATAGAGATGTGTCTCTAAGTAGTCGATGCTTCGGAGGAGTATGCTCCTCCCATGTGTTGAGGCGAGTCCTTAGACTGCAAGACCCTCCTCCCTTGTGTGGAGGTAGGATTTAATGGAGGCGTCCCTCCCTTGTTAATTTGTTTCCAGCGCGCATATGTTGGGCCGTCCGAAGGTATTGTTTCGGACTGTGGGCCAAATTCCCGGGATTTGCGAGGACTTATGTGTGCCTCCGCCTTCGACATATCCGTCGGCATCCCGGTAGCCCTTAGGCTCGGGGAACTAGGACTTATGTGTGCCTACTTCGACCTTCCACAGTATTCTTGTGGTACATTGGCCGGCATCCCGGGACCCTTAGGCGCCGGGGCATGTGCGAGACAAGAGCAGCGTCGCATGGGAGGTCCTTTCGGACGTCTTGCGGGGAGTGGAGTGTCTCAACCCGACTTTGGAGGGATACAAGTCGAGGATCCCGAAGGTTGGCACGTCAGGGCCGTTATCATGCGATTGAGAGATGCATGATATGTGTCGCATAATGCCATGTATGTATGTGCGACATGAGTGTGCATGTTTATGATGCACATGTATGACATGCATGGCATGTGTTCACAATTGGAGCAAAGATGCTCCTAAAAGTATAGCATAAAAACGCAATGAGTAGAAAAGGGGTTAGCTTTGGAGCATGTTAACCATACGGGAGTAAACTTTGCAGGACAGGAACACCGTCAAAGTACTTAGCTTTGGCGAGGTTTTGTTGTAGCTGTCATGTGCGCTTCTTTCGGACGTTGTTGTCGGGCCATGACTTCCGGAGGCTTCACACTATGGGTGAAGGTGCACATGGCCTGCGTCATCCGCATCACCGCTTGTGCCGATGATGGTGGACTTCCGGGTGGCGACGGCTTTAAGCGGTGCCTCTCGGTGATGCCATTTCTCTTCTTCGGGCCGCACTCCACAAACGCCGTCTTCCGGACGTTGCCTTCGGGAGGTCATTTTTTGGGCTCCGTGGTTAGCCGGTTTATTTCCGACGCCTTGGCGGCTGTAGTGACGACTTCACCGCTTATGGAGGGTGAGCGGGTTGCTGGAGTTGCGTGTCATCGAGGCAAGCCGTAGCTACACCAATCCGTGAAGGTTCACCATGTAGGCGCGACGTCTGCCTCGGGCTTGAGTGGCACCGACCTCTGGCGGTCACAGGCCCCAAGGCGGCGACTCAATGGTGGTGGTTGTTTCGGCAACGTCGTCCAGTGGACGCTTCGCGGGAGGGTAGCGGTTCATCGTGTCTTCCTCCCTGGCGTCGGAGATGAGCTTCGGTGCTTCTTCCTCCGGTAGCGTCGGAGATGACCAGTTGCGGCTGTGTTCGAGCCGATGTTTGGCTTTTTGTTGTCGTTGGGCTTGGAGTTCAGCTGCAGCGCCTTGTCTGTGCTTCCACGACTGTAAGCATTGGCAAGCTCCGGCGTCTCCGTTCTCCTCATCGGAGAGCTTCGGCAACGATCTCATGCCCGAGTCGGTGGCGTCGGCGTCAGGTTCCACAGCGGTGATGCCCGGCATCGGCCGCGTTGCCGTGGCGGTTCCCGTCGTGTGCTTGGGTATCATGGCGAGCTTCGATGGTGCCGTCATCCGATCACGGACAGAGGCGCATACGACACTGCGGAAGGAACCGACGGCGAGCTTGGTCTTTCGACATCGACGTCGTCACATGTCCTTCCAGCCGCAGTTAGTGTCGGCACGGAGCTTGGTGACATCATGTCGATATCGTGTCGTCTTCGGCGCCGGTATTGTGGCTTCGGCGTGCCTTCTTCGGCGATGAGTCTTTGCGGCTGGGTTCGGGACGTAGCTCTTCGGTGCCTTTAGCTTCCGAGCCAAAGCCGCGACCTTGAAGCTTTGATGGCGGCGGTGCGTTGCCTCCGTTTTTTCCACCATCGGCGGTGCGGCCTTCACGTCGTCGTCATCGTCGTTCCGGGGGGTCGATGGCGACCTCCGTCTCTTGCCGAAAAGCATCGCCGGACAGTCGTGCTGCGGGTGTCGGAGCTATGGGACGAGGTGCCGTCAGCCGTGGATGAGCTTCCGTCAATCGTCTCTGTTGCGGGCGTTCCGTCGGCGGGTTCTGCGTCGCGGGGGACTCCTGGCTTGCTCCTCCGGGCCTCCGTCGTGCCCCTGTAGCTGCTTCGTTGGCTAGTCTCGGCACGTGGCCGCTCGTGGCAGCTCTTGTCAGCGTGACGCCGAGGCGTCTTCCGGCGCGCGTGCCGTGATCATGTTTTGATTTCGGCGGCGGGTTTGTCGATGGAAGCTTCCTGGCAAGCACGGTTTCGCCTGCGAACCTTCGGGTTGGGCTTCGGGACACCCTTCGGCGTCGCTCTTCGCGTCCTCCGCATCGCTCCGATGGTGATGGCCCTTCAACTTGAGTCGTCGGCTTCGAGTTTTGATGAGGTAGGACCGCAGGAGTGGTCGATGAGTACGAACTCCGGGCGCAAGACTTTTGGCAACACATGTCGGGGCCTGGTGTCAGCTCAGGCTTCGGCGGCATTGTCGTCGTTCCGGAGCATCGTTGGTGAGCTCCGATTTCCTCCCGGAAGGCATTTCCGAGCAGTCATGCTGCGGGTATCGTTGCCTCGCCGCCTCGTCGGGCGACTGGTGCCGCTGCAGCACTGCTTCATGTCCAGTCTGGACGCAGCTGCTTTGTGGTGGGTTGCGGGGCGGGCGTCGGTGATCTCCGCTGTGCTTCGGCATGGCTCGCTCGCCGGTGTTTTCCTCTGATCGCGGTGAGCGAGGTGTGTTGCTGCAGATGGGCCGGGCAGGCGGGCAGCAGGTTTCGGCGCCGTTGAGCGTGGATGCTCATCGCCTGGATCATGGAGGCGCTATCGCGCTGTTCCCCGTAGCTCACTGCATGCATGGTTAGCACGACAAGTACATGTGCATACAGGTACAATCAAGGGTTAGGCTATACGTTATAGCAGGTACTAGAGCAAAGGAAAACTGCACAGGCGTGTACCACGTGTGCATGCTAAGTGCCAATGCTGCTTCTGTTTAAGCAGGCCATGCGTGAACGTGATTATGCATATAAAATTTCAGGCAAGCGCGTAGTAGCAAACGGTAGACACGTGCCTACCACATTCTTCAGCCACGAGAAAGCTAGCATAGTAATTAAGCGAGCCAAGCTACAGTGCACAACAAGTCTGCCGGTTGCAAACTGAATCGAGCGCGCGAATATACGCGGACTAGAACCATACATTATCTGTACAAAGAATTAAGCATGGCAAAGTTTCACGCGTGCAATTAGAGTGCATGTGTCGTGTACTTGACAGATGCTAGAACTGAATGCTAGTAAGTTATAAGCACACAAACTAGCAGCCTGCTTACATTTATCACCGCGTAAAAAAGGTATACGCGGCCAACAGGTAACTGACATTGCATGACGGGGTGTAAAAATGTCAGGAAGCAACCGCACATGGACATATGTGTGAGCTAGCTAGGCTCCAAGCACTTAAATAAAGCAGCGTTGCCATTCATAACAGTAGCAAAGCAGTAATCGGGTGGTAACCCGAGCATGCTGGAGTCATAGCAGAAACAGCACGGCGCTGGCTCGATTCTCGACGGCAGTAAATAATTTTTGTGAAAATGGGAAACTCCGGTTTTGATATCACCTGGGATGGGCTTCGGCCCGAGAGTCGGTCGAGGGTCCGGCTTCGCGACCGGTTCACGTGACGTGGCTGGCCTGGCCTGACGTCGATGTGGTGGGATGTTGGACCTCCGGAGAATTTCCTCCAGGGCGTGGGCCGAGGCTGGACCTCCGGGGACGTGGCCTCCGGGGCGTGGCCGGCCTTCGGGCTGGGCCTCCGGGGACATGGTGGTGGCCTCCGGGGCGTGGGCCGACCTTCGGGCTGGACCTCCGGGGACATGGTGGTGGCCTCCGGGGCGTGGGCCGACCTTCGGGCTGGACCTCCGGGGACATGGTGGTGGCCTCCTGGGCGTGGGCCGACCTTCGGGGGTGACCTCCGGGTTGATGACGAGACATCCAGCTTTCGGACGAGTTGCTTCGGGATTTGTCCGAAGGTGGCCTGGGGCTGGCCGGAGGTGAAGACACCTCCGAAGGTGGCCTTCGATTTTTTTTTTTTTTTGGCGCTTTGTATTTGCTTCCCACTCTCAGTCTCTCGTGACTTTTTGTATCGATCCCCACGGACGGCGCCAACTGTTGTGGTTACAAGACCACAATAGTAGAAGGGGATCCTCCAAAGGTCTGCCACAAGTGAGGGACCTCTGGGAAGGATTAGTTAGGGATGGTACACAAAGTATAATGAGAGAGAGTGGGAATCAGCGAGAATGAGGCCAGCTGCCTTGAGACCTCTTGGGGCCTTATATTTATAGGGAGGGGAGAAGAGGGGGATCCCTCTTCTACCCTTGGTGGGATACAAATATTACATGATTGCCCTTGGGTTACAATTGGGCCTAAAGTATACATAGGCTGAATCTAAGGTTGTTGAGCCATGAGGAGGAGGGGTGCACACACTATGCCTCCCCCAACACCAACTGGCTCATGTTTGCAGGATACTGTTGACAGTCTTCCTGATCACCGTGTTTGGGATCCTCGCAGGCGCAGCCCTTTCGTTCATTCCATGTGCATGCATCACCGCTGTGGTGGGCTGCTGTATTTTGAGGGCCATGCGACCAGCGTAAAATATGATTATCGATACAACCTCAACATATTACGATGCAAACAGATTTGTTCACACAAAACAATAGTAGCAACATTGGGCTGCGGTTCACGCATGCTCTTGACCTGTCACACTCCATCCTCTACGACGACCTGAGGCACCACATCCATTCACAGATCAGTGCCACCATATACAATGACTAGTAGGCCCCACGTAGAAAGGCTGGCGCAACTTGATTGGCCGGAAGACACCACGGCCTCCGCTTCTCTCGCGTGAAAACAACACTACCTCTTTGAAAGAACTGCTGCACGCGTCTACGCCGTAAAAAAAAGAATCGAACGGTGAGAATTGTCAAATGCTTGAGAGGCCTCCGTTTTATGCCGCAATAAGGATCTACATATAGCTATCTTGGATGGTCCCTATGCTGGATTGCAAGCAATTACATGGGCACTAACTCATGAAGGCGACGAGAAAACTCAACTGCCACTGGGCGCATGCGACCTTTAGTGCTGATATATTCATATATTAAAGTTATTTTTTTCTCTTCTTTTGATTTATCTAATAAATCAAGTTGTGTGTGTATGTCGGCTTTACGCAGACACATAGAGGATGTAATGTAATTCCTTTTTCTAAAAAAACAAATAGTATGCATTATTCCCATTAAGAAATATCACTACTTCAATTTTTCTTTTCCCGTACTCAGGACAAAAACCAACTTCATACTCCAGACACTAGGAGGGAATTGAAATAAGCCAATGTAATATTCCAAACTATATAATGTTCAAATGTGCCCTATAAGGCTTTTGTTTTAACAAACTACACTAACTGCAGAAAACCACACACATGCTCCTTCTTGCAACCACGCTTCACAGCCTGCACCCTTCTTTTTTTTTTTCTTTTTTGCGAGGAGCCTGCACCCTTCTTGATCTGCTTGTCTTCCAAAATGCTTCCGAAACAGTTTGGTCATCACATCCGAAATATAATTTGATGACTGGCTGGAACAACTGAAACAATTTTGCAGGTATCTGACTCCAAAGATGAAGAATCGATCTCCTTGAAGTGTACTGCAATGCAATCCAACTGAAACAATTGAGCCTTGGGACCCGTACGTCTTGGTTTATCGCCTAGAGTTGTCTCCATCTATAGCTTAAGCACATTACATAATCAAACTTGCATAAGTAAAAGAGCAGAGGAGTTTATTGTACATACTTAGGCTTAAGGATTCCATCGTCAGTCCTAGTCTCGGTCATCTTAAAACAGAACTCATCAGGGTTCTTGAATGCTGCCTTCTCCTTCAGTTTCTACATTCAACCAAACATGAAAAGAAATTTAGATTACAAATGATAGTTACATGCTACAACAGAACTAGTAAAACACCGTTGTGATTTGAATTATCAAAATTAGTCAAATATAATTTAAGGGTGAAACAAAATTAATTCGATATAAACAGCTGGGATCTTTTCACAATATCATGTTGCAGTAATCAAAACTAAGTGGGGCCATTTCAGCTTGCTCTGGCATCTCAAAAACAAATCGTGGACTGGAAATGCAGTCTTTTTCAGTAAAAAATAATTTGCAAGTCTAAATTTTAGATTTATTCAAAAGGTGCAGTTTAGCCGTGCATACAGGAAGTTGAAATATTTCTTGTGACAAGAGAGCCCTCATCAATAACTTTATATTGAAGCCAGGCAGAGTCCCGTACCAGCAAGCATTAAGAGGAACTTCTTCACATTGCGACCTCTGATCTGAGGTTGTTTACAACTGTCCCATGACCCTTGAACAGAAACAACCACCGTTGAAAGCACCATGCGAAGTGGCGGCGGGTTCGGTGCTCTATTCGTCGAGTATCATCAAACCATCCTAATTCATTATAAAAATGCATGCCCCTTTGTGCCAATAGACATAGACCACACACGGGGAGCTCAGGTACCCGTCCTAACCGGAGAGCCAGTTCTGGGTGTTCCCGGCATCGGATAGTTCCAGGTAACATTATTACATTCACCGACACCGTGCAACTTCAATCTCTCTCTGACACGTCCGTACTTGCACCAGCCGATGATTCAGAATTCAGAAACTAACAACAACTTACACCGGTGCAGTGTAACGACTTACGACAAGTACCTGGCGGCGGACTTCGAGGAGGCCACGGCGGACGCCGGGCAGTGGGCATCCCGAGTGGGAGCTGCCCGGCGACGACACCGGAACGTACAATGACACGCCAGAGGACACGGCGTTCTTTGCGACTGCCGGAGGGAGGCACCTACCTCACCGAGCAGGGGCGGTTTTCTTCCTGACGTGGTAGTGGTACTCCAACAAGCTGATCGAGCACGGAGACAGGGTCTTGGACAAAGCCAAAATAAAATATAGGACTAAAAAAGAGGCAAATTGTGGCTAAATACACAGTCTTATCAATATCAAAAATAAGTTGAGGTACGTACGTATCGCTCGGTGTCCGTGTCTCGGAGATCCAAGCACGACGACACAAAAAATGCATCAGGCGTGCAACGTTGAGTTGAGGTGCATGCATGGCTCGGAACTAAGCAGAATGCATGGCGCAGGTGTCGGGGATCCACTGGTGGTACAGGCACCCAAGACACGCCGCGGACCTCGCCGCCGAGTACTACAACCTCGCCGGCCGGCCGCCGCGACGGGTACGCCCCAATCGCGCGCGCCACGACGGCGCGGTGCTCAACTTCGCCTGCGCGATGGAGCGGCTCGTTAAGGCCGATGTCACTGAACAAAATGGGCCTTTTTGTTTCAGGATTACTGCTCTGATTCGGCCCGGTACGGCCAGCCCATCAAGCCCCTGAAGCGGTCGTCGCCCAAGATACCCATGGACCGGCGGCTGGAGGCGCCGGCGCCGCCGTTCCCGTTCGACCCGGAGACCGGCATGAGCGTCGGCGGGGGGCTCGCGGAGGGCCATCGAATGGATATTGAGCTAGATCAATCTCGATGCCTGCCCATCTCTCAAGCACGTCGTCAGCACGGTTGAATCCGTTGGCGTGACCTCTCAGCTACTGACGCCAGCAGTGGCGATCGACGTCTAACTGAAAGTACACGCGGTTTGGAGCAGCAGAAGAGAGGTTTGAGTACCGGAGTAGATAATTCTTACGCAACAAAAAGAGCCGTGCACTTGGTCAATTCTTACGCAACGGATATGAGATGTTCTGAACTAAGTGTACGTGTGATGGACACGAAACGTGCATATGCATGATGCAGCTTGATAATACGGAAAGCACATACCCCCACCGTTTTTATTTAGCGTCAGTGAACGTTTAGGACAAGAAGTGTGCACTAAAGTTAGTATAAATCTTTTGTCCTAGTCGTCATGTACTACGACGATACGTCGAAGAAGCATAGCCAATGTGTTGTACGTTCATGGTTTCCCATTGGGAAAAGGCTATGTCCGACTGCCGTCCGATCGACTGGAGTGAGGTGCGTGCGTTCGTGGCTTGTTGTGCGCTGGTGTGTTGCTGCTCCCACGTTAGATTTCCTGGTCAGACTATGGCCCCGTTTGGAACAACTTCTCAGCCGCGTTCACTGGAATTAAGCACCCAACGCCTCCCAAACGGCCCGATTCTCGCACCAGGAGACAAGAGATGTCAGACCGCACCCGGACATGAGGGGCCCAAATTAGATCAGCCGAATTCAATGGAACTAGCCCATCAACCCGTGCAATACTTGCACGGGCTAGCAATTTAACATATTAGTTAAGCTTAAGAAAATTATGTGCTACTCATATTCCTATTTTTGGCTACAGGATTTTTATTTTTTTTGCATCTATCATCCTCAAAGAAGGACCAAATTATGAGTGGTACAAAAAGTTGTACCATTGGTAATAGAAGGCATGTTAAAATATACTCTTTAACTCTGTAGGAATTATAGACAACTTTAGCCACCATACATTTTCTTACATATATGTTGACATTAAATTTATTAACTATATTTCTATTTTTCCCTTTTTTTCCTTCTTTATGCTAAGTAGGCATCGCCCATGCAAGTATTGCATTTGGCTGATGGGCTTGTTCAGAATAAAATCATTGTCTGCGTACGCATCTAGGATATATAGTTCTGCTTAAAATTTTAAAAAATCAAACTGATATAACTTTGTCATAAGATATAACTTTGATCTAGAAATTGTATAATCCTCCAAAGTTCAATGAACCAATAAACTTACTTAACAAATAAATGAAATTTAGTTACATATCTAACATATTTTTGTTTTCTATAGAAAAGAGAGAATTCAGAGCGCCACATCACATAACTCCTATTTTAGTGGTACTATTGTATTTTACCGATATTTATCACTTATGTATCAATTAAGTCACGTAAGTAGGATATTCTTATATGCCTATTTTATTGAGAATGTCAGGTGTGGTGTACACCCTCATTCATATCAGTTTTGTTCTTAATGCTGCCTGCATGACACAGGTTTATACTTATGTGATAAAACAAAAATGTTTAATGATTAACATATAGCATTTCTTGTTATACTTTTTGCAAATATATTATGGGATAAAAGAAGAATGTAATAATATTGGACAAAATTTTATTATAAAGCGCTATATCATTGGAAGCAGGAATACTTATATGAACATGAGATCGAAATAAGAGTATCAAGGGGCAGGGAGATGCACATATACAATTAGGTGAAACGTGCTGTTGGTGTAAATAAACAGTTATAAGGAGAAAAATTAGTGCATCAAAATAAACTCTGCCATCCACTACATCGAACGATAAACCAAGAAGGCAGGGACAGCTGATCTTTAATGAACATTATTTACCTCACTGGGAGAACGAAGCAAACTGCAGCTCCGATAAACCAAGAAGGCAGGGACAGCTGATCAACTCGCCATATAAGGCAAAGAAAAAGAAATCCGAAGAAACAGCAATTATTTTACTCTTAACACTACGAAAAGCCATGTTATTGAAAAATATTGTCAAATGCCTCCCAACATAGTAATCAGAAAGAAAAAGGAAAACACATATAACTCACTGAGTTGGGCAAAACCTATATATACAGAAAACATGAAAATTTTTGGAGGTAAGCCAATGACATAATAATTGAAAAGGGATAGTTATGTGCTATATGACACAGTATCTAGTGGTTAAAAAGACATAATACTTCTGGAGAAATCAAACGATGGAACTTTACCATGTGAGGAACCATATAAACAGATTGGTCACAAACAAATTGCAGAAGTATTTTTGAAGAAAGAGACAACACAATTTCCATTATCACGAGTGTTCACAAAATTGTCTGCATGTATTGAACTGCCAAGTTTAATTTCTCATGGAATCAAAATTAAAGTCGATTCACCTAATTTAATAGGAAGAAACACATGACACGTGACGTAGAAAGTTGAAGTGTGATAGAAGCAAGACCAAATTTCCCGTAGAACATGCTGAATCCATAATATGTAAGTTCACTCAAATAACTCAGCAACACCTAAATGTTAATAAATAAAAGCATTCAACTATGACTGCAATTATCCATCAAGATATCATCGATCCACTGTATCCGCATAACCACACAAACATAAATATACTCTTATTTAAAAAGAATAAATGTAGCTCACAGATCTAGTTTACTCATTATAAGACAGTATGCACACATCACTTGTTACAATGACCTAAAAGTAATATACTAATCTGAGAAAAAACTGAAGATATTGTTTCTCCTTTTGTTAATCAGAGAGATATTGGATATTACATTCATGACACAAATAGTTTGATGGGTTATCGTTGAATGAGTGGCCTGCTCAATCTGAGTCAAATACTCAGTAGTACCCATGATTCTTTCTAACCTTTTTCCTGCACATCCAGGCCAGATCAGAAATTTAGGTTAAAGGAAGATCATCAAAATCCGGCCCGTAAACCAAAAATGTAGAGTGAATACCTTGTTGAAGAGATTATTTGATCGTCGTTGCACTTGCACCTGTGCTACATATATAGCAGCGGCCCATAGTTGATTACATGATGGCAGGAAAGCAAGACATTGGAGGTCCAAATTCTTGCTGAGATCCTGCAGATCGCATCTCCATGATCCTATGGAGCAGCGTGAGGGTAGGAATCTGTACAGGTACCGTCAGTACCTTCCTGCAGTGCGAATCTAGAATCAACTGGAGGATTTTTCTTCTTCCGCGTTCGATTCCGCGTACGAACAGATGACGATGTCTGTTGCAGACCTGTAGGAAACGCAACAAAAACACAGTTTCACATCATGTACACGAAAGCCTCCAGTAGCAGTGGAAAATAAATTGGAAACCAAGGATCGGCGGCAGCCACGATTGCGCGGTTAGTTAAAGGCCTGGCGTACCTACACAGTTCTCCCTCCATGCAGCCTCGCCACATCCCTCCGCGTCTGCAAGGCATGACTGCTACAATGGCGATCTGCTGGCGAATTCTTGAGAAACAACGAATCAGGGAAGGAGCTGAAGAGGGAGGCGGATACGTAGTTGGAAGAGGAGCGCCTGAAAAGATGAAGCAGCATTGACGTCATGCGGCTAGGGTAAGGTGGGCAGGAATTCGTGGGCATGTAATCGTTGATCAATGGTTGATGTTTGGTGGCCATCTAAACCGATGGACAGATGTTTTGCTTTTTTCTGGTAATTTCTAGGATTTTTCTCCGATTAACCTGGAGGCCTCGAAAGGAGCCTCCAATTAGTAAATATAAGATGGTACGTGCAAATAAATTGGACGGCTTTGCGAACGTGCCTATTCAAGCGTGTCCTTTTTTCCTTGCGAGTCCTTGTCATTCATAATCTGCCAATTCAATGCGAAGGACATGGAGATGGACCCGCTCGTAAGAAGTGAGGTTTCCTGCCAAGGCGATCTGGGGTGGACTAGAAACGGTGAAACTGAAATGCAGAATTTGAGTAGCAGCTCACCGAGTGTGAACTGTGAAGGTCTCTTGCGTTTACGTTGGGATGCCATTCTCTTTTGTTGGCCCTCCTTAGAAACCTGAAATCAAACAAAAGAAAGTTCAGATTTAGAGGTAGGAAAATTTCCGAGCGTTCTCTTTCAATCACGCGATCGTGATGATTGATATGCTGCTGATTCGGAGCGACGACAATACTCATCAACGTTTGCCAGGCCATCAATGGCGTCCACTCCTCAAACTCCACATCGCTACTAAATACAGTAACCGAGAGGACGACGACGACGCCCCTACTACTGCCGGTTCTGGCAAAGCCTTTGCGGGCGCAATTGGCCGCGATCGCGATCCCACACTGAATGCGCGAAAACAATGCGCCATCGGACGGTGCAGATTGGTACGCTACCTTAATTTGATTGATGGTTTCGCCGGGGCCGAGCGGCCGCGTCGTCGCGGAGGAGCCGCGGCCGTTGTTTAATGGGATCTCTCGCTTTCTCGGGTTCGCTGGTTTATTGCCGCGGGGCCGGGGAACGAACGGTACGCGCAGCGCAGATTGTTTTTTTTTTTTTTTTTTCCTTTGCGACGCGCGGCAGACTCTGACCTATGAATCATATTTCGCTTCAGATCACAATTGTGTAAATGTAACATATGAAATGCCTACTTGTAAAGTGGTTTCATAAAAAATGAATTTGTAAGTGCATCTTGGCTCAAAAATGGTTTCGAAAGCAGTTGTTCCAAAGGAAGGACCAAGGTCCATGCAAAAGTGCTAGCCGCTGTTAGGAAACCGTGACCATGGAGATATTCACCAAATATGGTTGGAGTATTTGTTATTCCTCAACTTTGTTTGGCGATTAATTTGGTGTGCCTATAAGAATCTATTGGCCAAATATTTCATGAAATGTAGATGCCGGGACACTTTCATTTGCTTGATGAATAGAACTTACCTTATTAAAGAAAAAACAACTAGTTCGGCCCAAAAAAAAACATTCACAATTTTTTTTGAAAAAAAACAATTCCAAAATTGGTTAGGTACAGGCCAAGAGGTGGGATGCACTGTGGTGCGCATGCAGTGAGAGGAGCCCAGACTGTATGGCCGGTAGGCCCAACTATTCATCCCCCTTTTTTCATTTACTTTATCTCGATTTCCTCAAAAAAATTACTTTATCTCGAAAGAAACTAATTTGGTAACGGCAAGAAGACTAGATATGCATGCATCGAAATTTTAGGCAGCAGTTTGAACCTGGGACTGGTTGCGGCAACGCACGTCCAAGATTTTGAAACAAAATTCTGTTGTGCACCTCACATGGCACGTGCGTACAAAAGAATCCGTTCCATGGGTAGCCGCAGGGGAAGCACATCATCATAGACCCTACGAAACCATAGCAAAAGGATTTAGATATGGAACAGAGTGAGCATCCTTGGTGTATTTGGTTTGTCATTTTAGACTGAAGATGTAAGGATATGGAATTATGGTAGTTGACATGTCGACATGATTATGGAGAATTAGTTAAACTAGTATCAGGGACGAATATCCTCGCAAAAAAAAAAGTATCAGGGACGAATATAAACAGCGTATGCAATTGTACTGCACAGTTGAGACATCAGTAACACGTATATGTGACAAAATTACTAGTACAATTTCATCTACCGAAAGTATGGTATAGGCCATGTTCATTTCCTTCCCTCTAAATTTTAGACATGTCACATAAAAAGAATCTTCACATTTAAAAATATTTTAATTAGTTTAATGATAAAACTTTTTTTGACAGATGAGTGTTAATTTGCGAGACAAATCTAATGAGCCTAATTAATCTATATTTTGCTACAGTGATGCTACAGTAACCATCTTCTAATCGCCGCTTAATTACCCTCGTTAGATTCGTCTCGCGAATTAGACGTGAGTTCTGAAATTAATTTTATGATTTGACTTTGTTTAGTACATATATATGATAAGATTCTCTTTGATGTGACCCATGGAAACGAACACACCCATAGTAGTATCTTTACCATGCATGACAACATCATCATTCTGAGATGTGGGGCTTGCTACCTCTGCTCATCTGCTGTTAGTTCAGACAGCATTCAGATCATCGCTCTGCCTTGTCGGTAAATAAAAAAAAAATACAAACTTCTCACCAGTCTTAAAAGCAATAATTGGCGGAAACGCTGTACAAAACCAAAGCTCCTCTAAGCTCCGGCCCGTCTGAACTGACTCCAGATAAATCACAGAATCACAGCCGAAAGAGACATGCACACGCAGCTGATGATGGTAACCAAAATCAGCTCACAGCGCACCTGCACTGCACCATTCCTGGGCGAAAGCAGGTACCAGCTGAAAGAAAAGGATAGGTTTGAGGCGATGGAGAAGAAAGAGCACCCTTCCCCTCCCTCCCCTGTATAAATAGCCCCCCAAGCTCCCTGCAACATTCATCAAGCCAAGCTCAGTGACCAAGCAGAGAGCCAGCCAGTGTTCTGAGTGCATAGCCAGCCACAATGGGAGGGAACATGCTAGCCAACTATGTCCAAGTCTACGTCATGCTCCCGGTAAGCTTAAAATCATGTGCTGCAGCATTATAACATACTCTATCAGTAACTAACGCGGAGATCCAAATGAATTATGCCCTTCCTAAAAAGAGAAACATGAAGCTGGATAATTTATTCACTGACCTTTCTTTCATTCTTCATCGCTGGATAGCTGGATGTGATCACCGTCGACAACACGTTCGAGAAGGCCGACGAGATCAGGGCGCAGCTGAAGAAGCTGACGGAGGCCGGCGTCGATGGGGTCATGATCGACGTCTGGTGGGGGCTGGTCGAGGCTAAGGGCCCCGGGGAGTACGACTGGACCGCCTACCAGCAGCTGTTCAAGGTGGTGCAGGAGGCCGGGCTGAAGCTGCAGGCCATCATGTCGTGCCATCAGTGCGGCGGCAACGTCGGCGACGTCGTCAACATCCCGATCCCGCAGTGGGTCCGTGACGTCGGTGAGGCCGACCCCGACATCTTCTACACCAACAAGGGAGGGAACAGGAACATCGAGTACCTCACCCTTGGTGTGGATGATCAGCCTCTCTTCCACGGAAGAACTGCCATTCAGGTCAGCTAGCTTACACTTTCGGTGTAGCACATGCGGCGTGCAAAATCAAGTGTGCTTCTGATCTTGGGGTGTGATCTTGGGTCTTCCTTTGTCCGTGACAGATGTATGCTGATTACATGAAGAGCTTCAGGGAGAACATGGCCGAGTTCTTGGACGCTGGTGTCATTGTTGACATTGAGGTTGGACTTGGCCCTGCTGGAGAAATGAGATACCCCTCATATCCCCAGAGTCAGGGATGGGTGTTCCCCGGCATTGGAGAATTCATCGTGAGTGCTCTTTCCAAGAAATAAGTATTCTTCCCATTCTCCTTTTAACAAAAACAAAGTAAACTCTTCTCCAAGTGATGAGCAACGGCAGTTTTATCCTTGTCCAAGAGTTAATTTCCTCTGAAACAAAGAAAATGATAAAACAAATGTTAAAGTGACTACAATCAAAAGTAGCGCTTGGATAAAGTAGGAAGGTCTATTGATCAGGCCAGAGATGCCTTGAAAGCTACTATATTGTTTTGAGAAAAGTCCCTCAAGCAAACCAAGGGAAAAGTAAATGCTTGTTAAACTGACAAGGCATGAAAAAAAAAAATGATAATATCAATAAGTCATCACCAGCAAACCAGAGGGATACACTTAACAGATATAATGGTTATTTTTATGATCTGCAGTGCTATGATAAGTACCTGGAAGCAGACTTCAAGGCAGCAGCTGAAGAGGCTGGGCATCCTGAGTGGGAATTGCCTGACGACGCTGGGGAGTACAATGACACTCCAGAGAAGACCCAGTTCTTTAAATACAATGGAACATATCAGACAGAGAAGGGGAGGTTCTTCCTCACATGGTACTCAAACAAACTCATCAAGCATGGTGATAAGATCTTGGATGAAGCAAACCAGGCCTTCCTGGGATGCAGAGTGCAGCTGGCAATCAAGGTGAGTACCTGCGAGAATAACCCAGCTTAGAATTTTCTTTTGAATTCCAATGAGCAGATGGGTTTAGTGTTTGCTTAGCAGTAACATAGGCATAAGGGTCAATGGAGGTTAGATCACAAAGTAAAAGGTATCTAGTGATCCATGGGTGAATCTGGAATGTAATGAAACATGCTTCGACATTTGTTTGCAGATCTCTGGCATCCACTGGTGGTATAGGGTTCCAAACCATGCAGCTGAGCTCACTGCCGGATACTACAACTTAGATAACAGAGACGGCTACAGAACCATAGCACGCATGCTAACAAGGCATCGCGCTTGCATGAACTTCACATGTGCAGAGATGAGGAACAATGAGCAGAGTTCAGAGGCAAAGAGTGCACCTGAGGAACTGGTTCAACAGGTAACAGGGAATTGACCATTTGTTTATAATTTAAGGATTGTTCTCTGATTAAGGAACACAAAAGAAGTTTTAAATCCTCATAAAATTATTCCGCTGCAAACCATACAAACTGGCAGGTGCTGAGTGCTGGGTGGAGAGAAGGCCTACATGTGGCATGTGAAAATGCACTCGGTCGATATGATGCAACAGCTTACAACACAATCCTCAGGAATTCAAGACCACAAGGTGTCAACAAGAACGGGCCTCCTGAGCACAAGTTGTATGGGTTCACCTACCTCCGGCTATCAGATGAGCTCCTGGAGGGACAAAACTATGCCACTTTCAAAACTTTTGTCAGGAGGATGCATGCAAACCTGGTAAGTACAAGCTTTGCAAATCAAGACATCCACGATCGGACACATGTATCTTTGTACCCATACCCTGACACAATGTACAAAATATATTTCAGGACTATAACCCAAATGTCGATCCAATTGCACCACTGCAAAGGTCAAAGCCGGAGATACCAATCGAAGACATCCTAGATGTTGCACAGCCAAAATTGGAGCCATTTCCCTTCAACAAGAACACGGACCTGCCAGTTTAAATGTCCCAATGGTGCAGTCTACTGCAAGGACCAAGAAGCACTTGGAGAATCGAAATATAAATGAAATATGTCTATTGTGGAACAATAGGCCGGAGACAAATAAACTGCTGCAGACAGCAAGTCAGAAACTAAATAATCTGCTACAGCTAGCAGACTATATCATATATTGTACAAGTACTATTGTGTTGTTGATCCTTGTGCTATATGCTTGCCTAATAAGATGAAAGGGTCCCCCCTTTGTCTTCACGTTGTTGTATTAATTTGAGTTGAGAACAAAAGGTTTGTTATGTGGCCTTTTTACTGGGTCATATGGATGGATTTTTTGTTTTTTGAACCGAGGTTTTATATGCACAACCCAAGTTCTACCAAAAAAAATAATAATAAACGACATCTAAAAATAATAGACTCACAGAAAGGGTGAAGCATGTGGTCAATTGTACAAAGCGAGATGTAATGGTATCGTGAGAATACATATGGTGGTGAACAAAGAACACCCTGCCTTGAAAACAATTCAAACCGACTAATTCTTGTGTCATTACCCAAAATGCAGTATCAATTTTTGTCACATGGGTAAACCCAGATACCAGTATGGGAATGACGGAATAGCTGAATTTTCTGATGTAAAGCCTGATACAAAGGTAGACGATGCATTTTTCAGAAAAAAGACCAGTTTCTATGACAGTATATGATGCAACTTTTCAGGCAATTTGCAAACTAGTTTGTTTGATCTCGGCACCAAAGACGACCCTAATTGGCAGAGATGAGCATCTTGCGAACCATCGTGCGTCTCTGCAAGGAATAGAAAGCCTTCAACGCTAAATGATCCAACCCAATCAGGCTACAAGATCCTATCTTCAGAAGAATCAGGAGAGAGTAAACTGCACAGCACAACACACAACCTGTTTTCTTCCAAATCGCCAAAACACAGCACAACTATTCACAAGGATACCAAATTAGAATGTAGATTTGTTTCCTGGTTGATACTTTTTTTTTTCAAATGGAAAGAGTACCTGGGAGACTTACGTTTCAGTCAACTAGCTCGCACAACATTTTAGCTAGCTAGAGAAGAATTAGCTGATCGGAATATGTTGTATGGCTGATCCCACCAAGTTTAGCAAATCATGAAAGTACCCCGACTTGAAGAAAACACCCAATGTATTGTTGGCACGTCAATTAACTCAGCTCACGTGCGTTCATAGGGTTGAGTGTCTGTGCGATATGAGTGTTTGAGTTGTACTATGTGATGGCAAAAATAATAATAATAATAATAATAATAATAATAATATAATAATAACTCAGCTCGCACTCATCCATGCCAGATTTCCTATTGCTAGTTTTACACCGACAAAGGTTTGTATAGCTACTTTAACATTACAAAAAAATGATAATATGCCGTGACTGATGACGAGCTCTGCTATTACAGCCAAGTGCTAGCACTGGAAGGGTAGAGCGCGAGCAACCGCAGCCATTGATCAGCGAAGTGCTTCGAATCAATTGATGGTTAGCCACGATGTTAAGAAAGTACGAGACACACTACTGTAAGTTTGGAATGCAGGGACAGGACGTGGTCTGGGGTCACCGTGGACGAACCTGCCGCTGGGGATTCGGGAGGATGAACTCGGCGCGCCGCTGCGGCTGTCTAACCCCAGCACGGTTGGACGCCGCGGCGCTCAGTTTCGCCACGCTCCCGCCGTTCCGTAGCTTCAGGTGTAGTACCAGCCGATGCGCCGCCGCCGCCGCCGCCGTGCGCTCGAAGGGCAGCCGCTGCCGTGGCGACCGGTTGGGCCGTTGGGGTTGGGGGCCTCGCCACTCGGCTGGGTTGGGTATATTCTGATCAACGGCTTTGCGCAGCAACTCAAGATCCAACGGCTCCAGCGGATCAGATCCTGATCGTGACGACAACACTCCTGTGACCGTGTTCAAGCTCATCTCCAACTGTTTTCCCCCAGTTTTACGGGAATGTATGTACTATGATGGTGTTATGTTCCCAACAGCGCGTGATGATGTTCTTGCTACGTTTCAAACAGCATTTAAATGATCCATGGTTTCAGCTCTCTCTGTACAATAATGGCACCCAAAATTTTACATGTTCGGAAAAAAAAAATGAACCACGGCTTCTACAGTGCTAAACGGCCTGCAAATTTTCAGAACAAATTTACAAAATTGTTTGTTCTACGTTCTTGTCAGCTTTACCACGGCGAACATTCTCTGAAAATACTGCTGCTCCGACCGATCAAGCGAAAACAAAGAGTGATCAAGAACACTTACTCACACGTGTCATCACGCCATTGGTGGCCACGCGATCCAAATGGAGGCCACAACTGATTCACGGGGCGATGTGGCGGGCACGCACTGGCCGGCGACTTATCCAGTCAGATAAGGTCGCGCCGGCAAAAAAAACGTCACCGGCGGCTGGACGTCCTTCCTCCTCATATATTTTTTTTGCCACGCTGCCACTTAAGCGAGAGACTGCTCGACTACCTCAGCTTCGCGAAGGGAGGGAGAGCAGCGAGCAGAGGCGGAGGTTGAGATGGCACAAGCCATGGCGTCCATGACCGGGCTGTCGCAGGGCGTGCTGCCCGGGCGGCTCGTCGGCAGGGCCAGGACGGCCATCATCAGGGCGTCGGCGGCGGCGGGCGAGGGCGAGACGAGCCGCCGCGCGGTGCTCGGGCTCGTGGCCACCGGGATCGTCGGCGGGGCTTTGTCCCAGGCGGCGCGCGCCGAGACCGTCAAGACCATCAAGGTCGGGGGCGCGCCGCCGCCGTCCGGTGGACTTCGTAAGTGCCTTCTGTATCCTTAGATGTCTTACTTAGGTGAAGCTTTTGCGCCCGGTATTGTTGTTGTGACCATTTCACAAGGCGTAGAAAATAATGTCAGCTTAGAATCAGTTGCTGATAATAATAAGGTCCAACTATGTGATTGAATAAAGATAGATAATTCGGTAATGTTTTGTATGCTGAAACCGGTAAGAAGTGAGCATAGCTAGCTGCGTGCAGTCAAGAACAACATTTGCAGCTACTAACTCGATTAGATATGCGCTGGCTGATCGACTCTATATGTCAGTCGATCTGATGCATCAATTTCTGTCTTTGTCATTGCAGCCGGGACCGAGAACTCCGACCAGGCTAGGGACTTTGGGCTCCCCTTAAAGGAGCGGTTCTACCTGCAGCCGCTGCCGCCGGCGGAGGCCGCGGCGAGGGCCAAGGAGTCGGCGCAGGACATCATCAACCTCAAGCCGCTCATCGACAAGAAGGCGTGGCCCTACGTCATGAACGACCTCCGCCTCAAGGCCTCCTACCTGCGCTACGACCTCAAGACCGTCATCGCCTCCAAGCCCAAGGACGAGAAGAAGAGCCTCAAGGAGCTCACCAGCAAGCTCTTCAACACCATTGACGACGTAAGCTCTCCACCAATTTCTTCTCCTTCTCCTTTCGATTGACAAGAGGTGATGTGCTGACATAGATGTGACCTTCCCCATTCGCAGCTTGACCACGCCGCGAAGATCAAGAGCACACCAGAAGCTGAGAAGTACTACGCGGAGACCAAATCTGTTCTCGGTGATGTCCTCGCCAAGCTAGGCTAGATGATGGAGCATAATGGGCATGTAATCTCAGACTTTTGGTTTGTTCATATGGAAGCGGCAATGTACCTTCCCCTGTTGATATTATATCAACAAGCGCTTAACTATGATTCTATCCTGAGTTCTAGATGCAACAATAAGAACAAGAGGAGAACAATGCGGGGCACATGCTTCAACAACATCAATTAAAATTTAATGTACAACAAAAGTCATCATAATCTAGCAAATTCTGAATCTTAGGAAGCAAACTGGCCCAACTAAACAACTGCATCAGACCATTGGATGATCCTATCAAGTGATACACGGTAAGATAGAGAAGCAATTTGCTTGCTTTCAAACAGGTGGGCAGCTCTGAATAATAGCAAGGAACATGGATATAGCAGACATGAGTTGGGATCATATGACTCTACTTAACCGTATATCCTATGAAAAGTAAGTTATTTCCACAATTTCTCCTGAAGTGACGGTAGAAAATCAAATGTCAAGAAGAAAAACTACTCTGAATGTTAACACTAGGGTAGTGTATTCAACAATTGTACAAAAAATGCAATGCTTACAGCATCAAGATGTTGTTATATAAGAGACTTCAGCTTAACATACATTGCTGCTCTCAGAAAAGGAGGTAATATGAAGAAATTTTCGCTACTTCAAACAATAAGCCTTCCATTATTTGTCCAGGGTCACCCAATGTTTCTGTCTTCGTTGACCTGCAAGACATGAAAGCATGTCATACCCAGGATTCCAACATGACTTGGGCTAGAAAAAGTCACTGATACCTACATTCATACAGGAAGCCTGAAATCTAATCTTCATCAGCACTATCTGTATATGAGGAAACTAAATTCAGGCACCCATGCAGCAAAATAAATCCATAAGAGTGGAAGATATAGTAACAAATTGATACGAAGATAAAGTTTTACAGAAGGAACATTGATTTGGTTATCTAAGATATTGAATAGAAAACCAGACTTTCAACAGACTGTACGCAAGTTATGATGATTCAATACATAAAAGTTCAGAATCTATTTACCAGTGAAGGCAAGTAAAAAGTTCTGGCTCAGACTACGCGGTAACAGGAGGCATGTCTTCCTTTGTATCTGCAACTTCAGTTGTTTGGTCATCATTACCGCTACCTGCTTTTAGTAGCTTCTGCTTTGCCAAAGCTCTTCTTGCTTCCCTACGGGACTCTCTGTTGGCAGCATGAGCCTCCTCGAAACTCTGTTCAATCTTGGTCTCTTCCTCAGGAGGGAAGAAGCCTACTTCAATTCCAGCCAGATCTGAATACATCTTCTCAATCTTTGCTTTCCACACAACCCCCATCTCAGTGTCCATTTTGTTATAAGGTGTCTTCAGGAGGTATTCATCAATGCCACCAGCTTTGTCAATGCATCGAAGTGCATGAGTGGTAACCTTGACTCTAATGTGACGGTCATGAATATAGCTGAAAAGACGCTTCTCCTGAACATTTGGCTTCCATGACCGCCTTGATCTAATAAGCAGAAGACAATTCAATAAAAAGAGTAAAATGAAGGTGCATATAGCACAAAAGAATTCTGTATTCATAGTTAATAAAAATTAAAGAAGGGCAGTGCCCTGCAGTAATTTTCTTAGGGGATCTTTGTAATCTGGTAGTGCAATCATTAAGAACACTACCTTTTGGGTAGAAAAGGTAAGGATGCAGCTCTGATCATTATCTCTCTATAGATATGGAAGCAGAACGTCTAGATGTAACAAGAATCACCACATATTAATAGTTCATTAAGCAGATTTGATCTGCGTCTATAGGTTATAGAAGTGATCCTGCATCAACTTACTTTAGTTATTGGGTTCTAGATATTAACTGAATGACTTTAGTTCCATCAAAATCAGTACCTCCAAGCAACTTCTAAATTAGATCAAGAATATGTGCGTGCATTTTAAAATGACTGTCTGATGCGTTAATTTAATACTCGCTCTGGGTTTGTTAAAATTTATGGTGTTACAACAACATGTTTAGCTCATTTTTAAGCTAAACACTTTGCTCTAATGCTGTCACAGGCTTAAGAAGGTGATATTAAGATCATGAGGGAGATAATGAGGCAGAAAGGCCATGGGTATTGTCATTGTCGGTGGTTGATGGCATGACAGTAATCCAATTTGAGAATATCCAACAGAATTAAATGTTGTGGCATCAGAAGAAAACATCATGGCAACCTTAGTCACTTTTCCAAGAAATTTACACAAACAAAGGGAGCAAAGAGATGTCTTTTCTTTCTTTATTCGATTGTAAAACACATGCTCCCCACAGCAGGTGAGAAGCGGCTAAATCAACAATCCGGAGCCCAACGATTCTACCATCCAAAATGAGAATTAAGTGAATAACAAACATCTAGCATTATAGCTCTAGCTCTACAGAAACATAAAAGGAAGCAGCAACCCAAGCTAAAAAATTGTAATCCAGCGTTAGCATCACATGGCATGTTGTACCAATAACATGACAGACTAGTTACTTTTTATTTGGATTTTGGACACTCCAAGTTCCTGAATCTCTGCTAAAACATCAATTCAAAACAGTGAACGATGAATCCCCAAAAATAGTCTATGTCGACCCCCAATTCATTCAATGTTTTGGTTTAGACAAGTAACAAGCCAAAGTACCACGGGGATAACAGGACCGGGACAGTAACTAGGAGACGCCCTTCATGGGTCACTCAGCAGATTCTATCAGTTCTTCACTTAAACATGGAATTTTCACATCTGCGGTAGAAAAGTCGGTGGGCATCCAGGTCGATAAATCCATACTAATTTTCTCAACATACACCAAAATGGCACTCCATCCCATCCACATCAACCATCCTTCCCCCATTTTAAGAACTCTACCTCACATTTAACAGTGGGGGGCTACATGGTATCTAGATCAGGACGGGGGTAAAAACGATTGCATGAGCGGAGAGGCGAAGCAGCTTACTTGTTGCCGCCGTCCTCGGAGACCTTGTTCCCGAACTGGATGTGCCGACCGGCGAAGATGCCGCGCTTGGCCCGCCCCATGACGACCTTGTTGTTGGGCAGCATGTTCTTCACCGACGCCATCAGCTCCGCGGGCAGCTTCCCCTCGCCATTCACGCGCCGCACCACCTTCTTGTACATCTGCTGCGCACGGAACGACATCTTCCTCCCTCCTCCGCTCTTCGCCTCTTGCTAAGACGGCGGCGACAGCGACCGGTGGCGTCGAGAGGTTTTGGTGCGGCTGGAGCTGGACGAGAGGCTTCGCAGTTTCCACACCCGGTTGGGCTTGCGGCTAGGATTGCGAGATTGGGCTTTGGGTCTTCGTGTCCTTGTGGTGGCTATGGATGGGCCTGTTCGGTCACCGGCAATTTCAAATACATGGGAATTCCCTTTAAGCCACTGGAAAAAAAAAGCTTCTTTTTTTTTTACGATGATTGGAAAAAAATCTTCAATGCCATGGACGTACTACAGAGTTCAAAATGAAACATATAAAGAGTTTATATGTCTAATTATATAAAATATAAATTTATTACTTCAGTCAGTACGGTTGGATGGCGAAGGAGGGGGCGGTTGTCACCTCCTCTCCTCCCTCGTCCGCTTCCTCTGCGCATGGACGTGTAATCTTTTGCAAACGAATTTTATGCTGTAGAAAAAATTATGAAGTATGCCTATCGCACAACTTTCTACACCAATCCATTTTTGTGTTGTTCGTAGTAATATAGCCTCTGATATTTAGCCAGCTTAGCTATTTATGTTATCACGCTTGTTGATTTTGCGTGTAGTATTGCGAAATAGCCAAACTCCTGAGACAAAGAGGTAGTAAAGCGTCGAAAAAACGTGGAGTGTTTTTATTTGGAGAAAGGTATTTTGATTCAAACTCAATAGCGAGAGGAGAAGCATAGATTAAAAATTGATTGCATATTTGCATGCTGATAATGTTGTCGTGAAAACTGAAAACATATAAAAATTATAATAAATAGATGAAATTATCATAGCAATCGATTTCGTGCTAATATCACACCCAACTCAGCTAAACTTAGTTAGCTCATATTTTCCGTTTTCATTCAATTAGATTGCATAAATTGGAAGGAGACAATATATAGACGCATTGCGCCAAATATTTTGCAAATATTGATATTGTTGTGATGGTTTTCTTCATTGTGGCATTGTATTTGTATGGATCTCTCTCTCCCCGCAAAATATGAACCACTTTGGCCCAAAATACGAATATAATTTCACAAAGGCGACACATATCACTATTTACGCACGCGTAAGTGCTTCATGACTTCTAAAGGGGGTGTTTGGCATGGTTTATTTAGGCTTATGCGTCATCGGTTTATGTACTTTTTGGTATTGCATATGAAGGAATAAGTCAGAATAAGCCCGAATAAGCCACTTTTTATGGCTTTTTCTGGCTTATGTCTCTGAAACACTGTAGCAACAGCGCATAAGCCAAAAAGCATAAACCATGTCAAACACACCTGAAGTTGTGGTGATGGCAAGTGATCTGTGCTACTACTAAGTTATAACACGTGTGCCTGCATGATGTGCGCGCATGCTTTCACATTGCGCGGTTATGGATGGCTCCAAAAGGCTTTCAGGTGCGCGCATGGAAGCCAAGCATGGTTTGCATTAGCAGGCGTGGCAGCCAAGGTACATTGTATTCTCTGCTGTTTATGGCCTGTTTAGCAATGATACCAATGGGGCATGTCGGCTCACCTTAGCCTCAACGTCTCTCTTTTCTTCCCGATCGCAGGCGACACCTGGTAGCTTTCCGCAGTCCTCGTGACGCGGAATTAAGTAAAGAAAACCAAAGGCAAAACAAAGCGCGGTGATAAAGAACGCCAAAAGCAGAGACCGATGGCATCCCGACACCAGTGCGGCGGTGACTCAGTGAGAGTGACCAGTCTACCTCTCGGGACTGTTTTGCTCGCGTCGGCCTCTGCATCAGTCTGCGGTCTGTCCTGCGCGGCAGCCTCCCGAGTCCCGAGCAGGCGAGCGAGCACAAGGAGGGAAAGAGAGAGGGGAGAAGAAAGGAAGCTAAACTATGGCGAGAGTTGAAGCGGTGGTCATCTGTCTCCTGGTCATCGCCATGGACGTCGCCGCCGGCGTGCTCGGAATCCACGCCGAGAAGGCTCAGAACCAGGCAAGTGCTTGGTTTTGGTTTTCTCTGTGGTAAAAAAGCAGGGGCTGGCTGCCTGACCGGCCGGCCGGAGATCTTGTCATGCTCATCATCCGTGGGCGATATGTTTTTAATTTGCAGGGGCGGCACCTGCGGATTCTGTTCATCGAGTGCCGGCAGCCGGTGTGGCGCGCGTACGAGCTGGGCGTGGCGGCGGCGGCGGTGCTGGCGGCGTCGCACGCCATCGCGAACGTCGCTGGCGGCTGCGCGTGCGCCTGCTCCGGCGACAAGCTCCGCCGGCCGTCGCCGAACCGGCACATGGCGTCGTTCGCGCTGGTGCTCACGTGGGTCGTCCTGCTCATCGGGCTGGCGCTGCTGGTGCTGGGCGCGCTCCCCAACCGGAGGCGCAAGGTGGCCGACTGCGGCGTGGCGCGCCACCGGTTCATGTCCGTCGGCGGCGTGCTCTGCTTCGTCCACGCGCTCGTCTGCGTCGTCTACTACGCCTCCGCCAACGCCGCGGCGCGGGAGGAAGCCCGCGCGGGCGGCGCGCACGCGTGAGGTTCGGTCGCCGTCGGTCGTCGTGCCACGCGTGTCCTCTTTCCGGTCTCTTCAGAGTCGAGACACTGTATCGTTCCGTTTTTTTTTTTAAACGTAAAGGATATATATTATATTAAAGCCCAGTACAGACGGATCCTTTGTGAGGATCTGAACTCAGAACACCATTGACTACCACTCTCATACAGAAGACACGTTGTAACACGTGTCGGTTGAAGGTGTTTGAGTGCCACGTGTGCGGCAACAGGAACTTTCGCAGACGACCGCGACGACATCGCCGGAGAACTCGCCGCCAGTAGGGCCTCCGTTGCTTCATTGGAAGTCTTGGAGGTTGAAGGAGAGAGGAAGGTGTCGTTGAGTAGTACCGCCGGCCGAAGATTCGAATGAAGAACAGCGGCAGCGACGGGTAGTTTATCACCTTCATCTCCAGAAGGCAGCAAGCACCGAGCTTGCCACAGCGAACGTCCACCAATCACCTATTGTAGTCGAGGTGCTGTGACGAAGTGGTGACGGAGCCAACAAGATGGAGTCGTCGACGAAGCATGAGTGGCCGCTCCGGATGCACCTCCAACAGATTCCGCTCCCAAAGGCGCAGATCTGCCGGTGAAGGACCGAAGCTTGGACTTCTCGACGGTGGATGCAGTGGCTGGATGGGGAAAACCAGGCCTAAAGGCTACTTTATTCAAGGCTAAAGAGAACTCTTGGTGGCTTGCCTGTAATCCCAGCTCGCCGGAGACGAAAGCACCAGCAGCAGCAAGCAAGGCGGCGACGGCACCAAAGAGAGCTTGGCAAAGGGCTACTTCCATGACTTGCTACAAGCCAGGAGACTAAAGCTATACAAGCTACAGGACTGGGAGGGGCTCCCCACTCCCTCACCCTGCCGGCGAGGACGCCGGAGATGGGGAAGGAGGGGGGCCCGTGGGTGGCGGCGGTTGGAGTCCTAGGAGCGGCGCTGTTTCGCGGGTATCGTTCCGTTTGGTTTCTTCTTCCGTGCCGTCCGTGTGAGACGGGACGTGTAATTTTGCTGGGTTTCTTTCTGGAACCATCGTTCGTTGCGCGTCTCTTTTTAGTGTGCACGACGAGTGTGAACATTCTGACATTGTGTTTGCATGAACGCCAACTCGCCATCTCGGGGAAACACTATTGTGGTGAACTCACGATGCGATGCTAGCTAGCGCTAATGCACTGTGATATGTTGGTTTCAGACTTTCAGTAGTCTATTTGCTCGAGCCGATGGCTTTTTTTTTTTAATACTAAGGGTGTCTGTATTCCATCAAAGATAAATTAGAGACATAGGGTTGCACTCTAAGAAAGAGTGTAGTACAACAGTGCAAAGCACCAAAGACCAGGCCGACGAGCATGCCAGCATAGAGTACACGCATCCAACCAGGATCGGGCATGTCAAACACATGACACAAAGATAATCCTAAAGAACAGTGAAGCCGAACTGCTATCGACGGACTGACTGCTAGAAGGTCGCCGGAGGGGCCTCGCTGCATTAGCTGAGGTTGGAGAGCGGTGTTGTGCCTGCGAGAATGATCATCGTCGGAGAAATCTGATGTGGTAGTAGTTCATCCGAACGCATGAGGTAGGCACAGACACCATCTCTGGGTGGCGGATCTTCCGGAGCCAGCGTTATTGGTTCCGAGTCGCATTCGACTGAGCATCCGTAGCGGTCGGCGCCTATTGAGAGGCGGCGAGTACGGTCTGTCGTCGTGGGCGTCGAGGAAGCAGGTACCATCGACGCAGATGTGGTTTGATGTTGTTGGCGTTGAGGAGCTGCACGTCAGTGAAGGTCCGTAGTGGTGCTTGGAGAAGACGGCGAGGCCGGATGGAAGTGGCGTAGCCTCGCGGGCGGCATCGGTGAGGGGATCTTGGGAGGTGAAGTGGATGAGGGAGGCGAGACCGTCCCGAGCAACAGCGTCCGGTCCGTCCTTTCAGCCCACCTGCTTGGGCCCTCCGACACAGCAGCGGGGGCAGAAAGCGAGGCTCGCGCCCGGCAGGTCAGGGGCGGCAGATCTGCCGGCCCCAACGCGGGCAGCCTCCGCTGCACGGATGTCGCGGTGGCCCCTTCTCCCGGTGAGCCGGTGGCTTGTGATGAACAAAATGCAAAGGCGGCAGTGGCAGCGCAGCACCACCAGGTCGTTCCGCGAGTTTTTTTCTTCCACGCTATCGAGATCCTCCGTCACCCATCAACTTTCCACCTAGTTCAATCTCTGTCCTGCCCTGTTCGGCTTCACTCAGCGAGCTTGACTTGTTTTCCACGCTGGAAATACCAAGATGCAACTGTAGCGCGCTCTGGAATGGACCTCTTCCTGGCTATAGTAGGCACCCTTCCTGTTGGGAGTGGAGTGGAGGTCCTCCTCATCCTAATCAGTGCGTTAGTCGTCAGATGACTCAGATCCAGCTGCTCCTCATCCAAATCGACGTCCTCCCTATGTCGAACCGACCTCATTGCAACAACATCAACTGGCTTTTTGGTCAGGCTTCATCACTGATGGTCACGAACGGTATAGCTTAGATTATGTGGTCCACCCACTTTACGACATGCGAACTCGTGTTGCTTTTGGTCATATTTCTGAATCATGGGTTGTTTCAATATCAAAGCTTGCAAATCTCATAATTTCTTTTGTGACACCATCAAGTGAAAGGTTGCAAGTAAGTGAAGGTCATGATTGTGTTTCAAATTCAGATTATGCACTTTATAACAATTTGTCTCTTGATCCTTTACAAGATCCATACTTTTGTTCGCTCATCTCTTCTATTCTTCACGTTGTGTATGAGCCTTATTTGCACAAACAAACTTATAACATGTGACCTTGCCATCAATCTTGATAACTGTGTATACATGTTGCAGTTAAATTAGGTTGTATTGGGTTCTTATCCCAATAAGCTGAATTAGGTTGTATGGCGTGTGTTGTACTGGGTTCTTATCTTACTTTCTTCTTAATGCAATGAAGCGCATCTCTTCTGTGCTTTCGAGAAAAAAAGAGAATAATAAATAAATTAGGTTTGTGTGAGTGCAAACAAATCTGGAGAAAACACGATGCTCTGAATTTTCCTTGTCGTCCATGGATCTCCCATTTTTTTCTCTCTGTATTGCGTCAAACCCGAGCTGAAATGAGTGTTAAGAGGATCTGGCCTCTGGTTCAAACATCGCTTGCGCCGTCTAGAAGCTGCAGCATATGGCAGGACCCTGCATTCTAACGCCAACGGTGAGGCTGGCCAGGTCCATTGGAAGTACTAGGCGTCCTCAGCAGCCGCGACAAGCTTTTGGTAGCCGCGGCGAGCAAATCTCCAGAAGCCTGCATCTGGCTGCCGTGGGCAGTTGCTCTAAAAGGAGCCACATGCTGCAGCCACAAGGAATTGGTCTCGACAGCCGCCACAACAAGCTGCTCTTGAGAAGCCTGCATTCTGTGGCCATGACGAGACCAAGCCATGCCTCTGCACACTTGAGGGCTGATTGCGTTGCCTATTGAGCATCCCTGAATCCAACTTTAGTGTTTATGAATTCCAGTTTCGAATGTGTGTGCGTTGTCTATTGAGTAACATGGCGGAGTGTTGGTCAATTGTAGCACATAATTTGTATACCACAAGCGCACGGTGCAATGTAGCTTTTTCCTTGAGTACCCCAAGGTTTATATCAAATCCACTAGGAACAAGCGGGACTTAAACTACTATTTGATCTACTAAATATGTTCAACAAAAGATGTGTATAAAGATTGTGATAAACAAAAGATGTGTGTAAAGATTGGGCTTATTCTCCGAGTGGGCTTCATGTTGGGTTTATCATCTAGTGGTGCTGACCGGCACATGGGTTGTGCCGACAGGCACGGCCTTCTATTTTCTCCACTTCGGGTCCTTTAATGCTTCACGTCTTTATATTTCCTGTTTTGTCCTATTTGCCTGCAGTAAGCAAGCAAACACATAGAACTACGAATATCTTAATAATGAGGTTAATTGTTAGTATAAATAAACAACTAATAAGATGTATAAAGTATCCTATTTGTCATATAAATAAAGCAGTGAAATGATGCCTACTATTGATGGTTACTAAATCATAAAATGACCGTAAACTTATCCAAGAAAAAAGGTATACAGTTTTTTGCATTAAACTAATAAAGCTTCACAAGTTTCGGATGTAAGATTGTTTTGCAAGGTACATAAGAATATTGGTGCAAATATGCTTATACTCATGGAGAACTGCAAATACCCAAAAGCACAAGATGAACAAGACTTTGCTCCGACATCTCGACAACGTTCAAGAAAGAAATAAGGAATGACTTGGATATCAATAAATGATTATTCAAATCACAATTTTGATCCCTCCATGTCAAAGCTCTTACCGAGATAGTCAAGATGGACTTTTGAATAACCCAATTCGGAGTTCAGAGCAGAAGTTGTGCCAATTAGAAAATGGAGGGAAAAGGTGAAAATAGTTGGCCGGCCGACCTACTTGTGTCTCCGTTGGTCCCAATCTTTCTCCAGTGGGATACATACAACACAAACACCAAGCCCAAGTACCCATCATGGTGGAAGAGTGTAAGATCAATGAACCTAGATCATGGTTCATAAATTTTGTTGATTGATGTCAACATGGTCAATGGGACTAACAAGGTTTGCTAGTTTGCAAGATGTTTAGTCTCATGGATGTAGTGATACACTATTGGAGTGCCAACACCTCAAAGATTGCAAGGAAGTTTAAAGATTGCAAGGAAGTTGATAAAGAGGAGAAGTAAACATGAGGACTACTCTACGAGGTGACTACTACGCACATGGGGTAAGAAACAAGGTCGTTAGACATATTCTGTAGGTTACATGAAGAAGCTTCGTTGATAGATCACGACCAGGATCAAGGACTTGATGGAGGTCACGGTTGAGAAGATGGATCAAGGCTAAGAACATGCTAGATCCAAGCAAGTGTTGGCTTGGTGTAGATGTAGTCTTGAGTCTATAGGAAAAACGGGACTATCAAGGGGGATCGAGTCGTTTCTCTCAGGTCTCACTAGTGGCAGAGGTATGTGGATGCTCAGAGAGTCTCTCAGGCACTAGGGTGACAACAGAGGAGAAGAGGAATCAAGTTTGGTGAAGGTGAAAGCAAGAATCGAGGAAATGATCAAGTTTCAGCCGCAGAAGAGTCACCGTACGATACGGTGGTAGTCACCGTATGATATGGTGAGCAGCGTATGATTTCCAGAAAAGGAGGAGTTCTGAGAAGCTGCAAGATGAACTCACCGTAATATACGGTGGTAGTCACCATATGATACGGTGAGCACCGTATGATTTCCAGAGAAGAAAGAGTTCCTGCGAACCTGAAGAAATGAAGTCACCGTATGATACGATGATGGTCATCATATAATACGGTGGTCAAGATGGCAGGATTTGGAGATTCAACCCACATGAAAGTTGTGGAGAATTTCAAGAGCTTTCCGTGATATGTAGAACATCCCAATCGGAGTTCGGAGCAGGGAGTTATGGTCGATTTACTTCAGCCTGTCTGGAAGGCACCGTATGATACGGTGACCTTGACGTGTGATACGGTGAGGATCATACGGTGACCTATTTTCTGGGCACTTTTGGACCAACGGCTAGTTTATGGATGGAGGCCTATAAATAGCAAGTTCCTTGGCCCTTTGGGGTGCCTTTGGCCATTGTTATCAGTGGGAAAATAGTGGGAGCCAAGAGGATGTAAGAGAAGCATGTGGAGAAGCTTTAGAGAGAAATCTTGGTGCTCGAGAGAGAGGAGAAGTGCATGGAGAAGATTTGGAGAAGGAAGTTTAGTGCTTGAGAGGGTTGAGAGCATCCATCCACCTCTAGGACTAGTGTGGTCATAGGGAGGCGGTCTTGGTTTGTTACCCTTGGTCTATGGCAAGGCCTAGACCGGTTAGGTGTCGGTGTTGAGCTTGCCAAAGAGAGTGTGCAAGCCGACATAAGTTTGTACACGGTCTTGGAGTTTCCCGTGCGAAAGAAGCATCACTAGTGGAGCGCCCTTTGGCACGCATCAAGTGCGGAGCCTTACCTTCGGAGGAGTACCCGGGAGAAGCCCGGCGGGACGTGCCCGCGACTTCATCAAGGAGTGGTGGATGATCCCAAGGAGAAGAGCATTGCCGGTGTGCGGCGGGGTGAAGCCCGTGACTTCACTCGAGGAGCGAAGCGTGCTCTTGAGGGACATCACCGACTTGAAGAGTGGAGTGTGCTCCAGAGGGGATCGCCATCGAGCGGAAGGACGGGGTCGAGACTCCGGCGGGAGTGACCCAACGTAGACTAGGGACGGCGTCATCCTTCCGATACCACGGGAAAAATCGATGAGCAATCTCTTACTCTTACTCTCGATTGCTTGCACTTATTATCTTGTTTATCTTATATGCATGTAGTAGATCGTGTGCTTATCATATGATTGCTTGATGATTGTTTCCGTGTGCTAGCTCTACATTATCTCTAGTGATATGCACTTTCCTTATGTGTACCTACTTGCTCATAACTCATACACTTGTTTGATATCATCTAGTGATCTTGTTATGCTTGTGTTGTATCTATCTTATTGTCATAATCACTAGCTTAAACTTCCACATGTGTTACTTGTTGCATGCTAGTTTGTGTTCTATCTTATCTTATACACTAGCATGCATAGACTTGTTTGAGCTACCTTTGTATTACCCATATGCTTGCTAGAATGCTTGAGTGCATTTATCTTATACACTAGCATGTATAGGACTTGTTGAGGTTATTGTTATATGCTAGGTTGTTCTTATATGTTCATGTATATCTTGATCCTAGCATGTACAAGTCCTTGCACATGGTTATCCTTGTTTGATCACTATCACATAGTGCACATGTACTCTCTAGTTATGTATCCTTTACTTGTGCAATTAGAAAGAGTAGCTAAAAGTGCAATAAATTTTAGTTCATGGTGTGCCCGATTCACCCCCCCTCTCGGTCACACGATCCTTACAAAGAGCAACCGACATCATAGAGTGGGATTTTTTGGTCTAAATTTGACAGTTACTCAACCATAACCGCCCCCATACGTCCATCGAGCTTGGAACCGACACCAGGAGAATATCTAGAGTATCCACAGAAGGCGGTAGCCATCCAAGAGAATGCGACCAGCCTCAGGGGGAGGCCGGTCGGCTTGACTTACCGTGCAAATCACTCCATCTCTTTCCTATGTAATGTGTATGGCTACTTCACCTCATTTGGGGCTATAAATAAGATGTCCTCCCACCGGTTAAAAGTGTACCTCATAGAAGAATCAATCCACTTGTGTAGTTTAGAATAGTATTAGTATTTTAGTTATGGGAGTTAGAGTAGAAGTGAGAGCGCTCAGGATTCTAGAGTTCTCATCGAAAGTTTGGGTAAAGTTCTCTTGTATCTTTTATTTTATTAGATTTTTAATATTTTTTTATTTATTTAATTTAGTTTTCTTTTTTAGTTTATATTTATTTATCTAAGTAATTATTATATAGAACTTCTTGTGTTGGATCCATGTCTGCGCATGATAAATGTGAATGAGTTGTTTGCTTGAGGATTGGCAGTATGGACAATATAATTGCCTTATTGTCACGCGTCCCACACAATTTATTCGGAGAGGCTTGCTCTTTTGCCAAGAGTAAGTTACTAGGATAATTTTAGACGAGGTGTTTGGAATTATTCTAGCGTGAATTGCCCTCAACCCCACGGAATTATGTGGTAGTCGTGAGCGCATGTGACAGCTGCACCGGTCTCTTTAGTCCATCACGTTCAGGCTGAATGTGTAGGACCTAGACTCGGTCCGTTGACCGAATATGTTGAACCTAGTTACCGGGTTGCGTGTCTTTGAGGCGGCTGTGCTCCGATGCATTTGAATGTATCTTAATGAAAACTTAAGTAAATAGTTGTAGACTATCATGAAACTAAATGCTAACCCATAGGCTAATCGATACCTTCTTCTCGTTGTTCTCCCAGACTAAATGCTAACTCTTTTTATCTATATCGATTGATCTTTTTCTGTGTACCGCACATATCACATGTTTGTACCCGCTGCCTTTGTCCAGTTTGCAAAAGTTATAAATAATAGATATTTCTTTGTTAATTCATGATATTCTTAGCCATGCCTCCCTGTAGAAAATATAAATACGATAACCTTGGAATACTCCTGGGTCAAATGCTACAATAGTGTTCCGTACCTTTGCGGAAATTAAATTAAATCTTTTTTCTAAGAAACGCCAACACCAACACAGAGTGGCAAGACTGTTCTGCCAATTAACAATGTGGCTGATTGTGAAAGAAATTGAATACAATTACTGAATATTTTAGATTGAGATAAGTTGTGGAACATGTTTATTGAACATTGAACATTCATCTAGCATTTGCAATGTGAGTTGCATAATTCACATCAATTGCAATTTAAATTAAACAATACAATTGCTTTCGTAAAAATACAATTTTTAAGGAAAAACATTCCTAACTTGAGGAAATAGAAATGTCCTTCTATTAAGACCATGCATTTTGTAACCATATGCCTTTCGATCTTTTACAAGTCACATCCATTCTTCAGAGTCTGTTTTTGTCTCAACTCTTCAACATGTCATTCTCTTGTCTCTTTTATCTTTCGCTCGATGATCCTCCTCGAAACAAACAAATCTAGAACTTGTGACCTTGCCATCGGTCTTACTTCTGTTGGAGTAGCTCTTCCTAGTCGCAAAATATTTTTTAAACTTGATTATTTAACTAATATTCATCCAAAATATTTTCACCTTGCGAAAGGACATGCTACATGATCAAAAAATAGGACATACTTATGAGATGAGGTATACTTATTAAAAGATGGCACATCTAATTCACTGCATAGCATCTAGATGCTTAACCTGTCCATAGCAGCCAACTTGGGTGGCAAAATATATTGACAATTACTAGAAGAAACTAGTTTCCAACCCACCCGTAGCTGAGAACACAACTCTTGTACACTGCCATTGTACCATTTGAGCGAGGCTTGATATATGTATATGTATTATTTGATATCAAGTATATATATAGGTGAGAAGACAGAGTTCCAAACAAAGTCAGGTGTTTGTTAAGACTTTTACAAAAGATTGGGTAGATTTTTTTTTGGCAAAATAGGCAATATCATCCCTCAACTTCGGCTCGAAGCTCAACTTCGTCCCTCAACTTTTAAAAGTTCCAATTGAGGCCATGAGATTTAGTTGGCATGTTCAGTTTCATCTCTAGTCCGATATTGCTACCCTTGTGTTTCGTGGCACACCACATGGAATTCTAAGAACCATTGTGTTTCTTAAAATAAATGCAACAAAACAACATAGGTCATGAAGTTTTTCTTTTGACTTCTTTTAAAGATGAACACTTTGGATGTGATAGACATAATGTTTGAACATATTCTTTACATATATATTTTTAACTTTCATATACCACTTTGACATTTTAACAAAATGTGTTGAATGTCATGTCTGTAATTTGGCCACACCACATTGATACTCTCACATTGTTTTGATTCATTTGAACATAATTTGCTTTTGTTTGTCACCAAACACCTGGAGACGTGACCACAACATGTTTTTGTTAGTTTAATAAGTTCAAACATTGTGTTGAACGTTAGTTTCAAAATTTAGAAAAAAACCAGAAGTTTAATATCTTATCTTATTTTGTTGCATTAGTATTTAGAAACAGGATGATTCAAATGATTCATAAACAGAGTTCCTTTTGGGTGACAAATCGATTTGAAATTTAGAATTTACCCCACCTCGATTGCATTATTTCACCATCTGTGGCTGAATTTGTTATTTTCTTTGTGCACGCTCAGTCCGTTTTGCACGACGGAACGGAATGGAACGAGGATAAAGAGCACGAAAATTAAATATGGGACTCTGATAACGGGCCCCGCACGAATTTACACGTCACCGATCCGGGGATTTCCGCTTGGCGCGCGTTCCCCACCCAAACGCGCCCAAACGAAAAACCCTCGCGCCCCCGGCCTCCCGCCGCTTCCGGATCGCGGACTCGCGACCGCCGCCGCCTCGCGCATCCACCGTCCACCCAAACGCATCCAACGGCGCGGCACCCACGATCCGCGTGATCGCTTCCCATTGGCTGCCGCCCCGGTCCCGCGCCCCTATATATCTTGGCCCCGCAACACACCCGCCTCTCCACCGCATCTTCCCCTCGCGCCTCGCATCCCAACGCCGCAGCAGCAGCCTCCGGATTTCTCCGCCTCCTCGCGCAAGCGCCTTCCGTTCTCTCGTTCTCGTCGGCGGCGTGATGGCGGGACGCGGCAAGGCGATCGGTGCCGGCGCGGCGAAGAAGGCGACGTCCAGGAGCTCCAAGGCCGGGCTGCAGTTCCCCGTCGGCAGGATCGCCAGGTTCCTCAAGGCCGGCAAGTACGCCGAGCGCGTCGGCGCCGGCGCCCCCGTCTACCTCGCCGCCGTCCTCGAGTATCTCGCCGCTGAGGTACATTCTTTTCTCCGAATCTTGCTCTGGATTGGGCGGGCTCTGTTGGGTCGATCTGGTTCTTGCGTTCGTTTGTTTCTAGGTGTTTCTAGATCTGATTCGGACCGCCTCGTCGATTTGTTTACCTAGTTGTCAATGTGGTGGAATTTTTTATCTGAATCAATGTGGTAGCAATTCGTAAATCAATGCGTGGATAGAAGCCTCTTGACATTCTGAATTTACAACCTCATTAAGCTTTGATTAACCGTAAATATTAGCACTGCTTAATCTAGATTTGTGTCCTTTGGTTAGAAATTGGGGGCAAATGTGCCCTGTTCTTCGTATGACAGAGCTAATTTATTCGATTTTCTCCAATCCAGGTCCTGGAGCTCGCTGGAAACGCCGCAAGGGACAACAAGAAGACCCGCATCGTGCCACGCCACATCCAGCTCGCCGTGCGCAACGACGAGGAGCTGACCAAGCTTCTGGGCGGCGCCACCATCGCCAGCGGTGGTGTGATGCCCAACATCCACCAGCACCTCCTCCCCAAGAAGGCGGCCTCGTCCAAGGCGAGCCACGACGACGATGACAACTGAGGCCGTCGCTTGATTCCATCAACACCTTGTGGTTCCATCGTAGCTGTAGCTGCTCTGTTGTCTTAAATTTATGAAAACTAAAACGTTGGATGGGTTGGGAGAACTAGGATATGGGTAGTGGTTTCTTCTGTTTTGGTTAGTTGCTTTGAGGAATGGGTGTGAATATGGCTAATTTTTGGGTTGTTCCAACTCAGGGATGTAAGCCAGAAAATGTTTATGGTTGAAATGGGAAGAAGTTAAAACTTGGAGCTTACCTGTGATGTTTGATCTTTATATATCGTTGCTATAGATTCTTGTTGCCATCTTCCATTGCTGTCGGAATTTCATTTTGGCTATACATGACATGGTCGAATTATGTAAACTGCCCCGCTGCTACTGTTCGTCTCTGCTAGCAATGTTTAGGAGCTCTGAACTGGTGATTAAACCAATCCAAATGTGAAAGTTGAGGGATAATTTGTCTTTGGGATGGAAGAGATGAACTTTGGAGTGCATGACGTTTCACTAGGCAGGGTTAGGGCCATCGTCGACTCTAAAGACCTGATGATATCGATGTGCATTTGTAATTTGTATAGTAATGAAACTAGTGGAAGCACTCCTGAAAATTGGCAGTGCATTTCTTTCCATCTTTGGCCCCGAGACCTTGATGATCCATCGGGCATTCGAAAAAACGTAAGGAGGACGGACACAAGTGCGTGAATATCCATTGAGTTCTTTGCTCAGGCCAGGAACAATTGCTCGATTCGACGGCTGGTCAGAGCACCGTTGGACAGCTGCCCCTTCTGGCGTCCCGTGCTCAGCCACCACCAAACCTGTTCTGCATCTTCTTGTGAACCGTGCACCGGGAGGCGCTGCGAATTTCCGATGGGCCACAGTAGCAACGATTAGCATCTAGCCTTGGGGTTTATGCTAGTGTAGCTCTGATTGCCGTGATTCCCAGAGCAAATTGAAGCTGTTCAAAGTTACTAGCCAGAAGCTGTTTGACCTTATCTTCAGGTAGTCTTCGGTAAAACGCAATTAGCACGAGCAGTTCATTATGGGGGTGATTGGTTGGATGTATATGGCTGAATCAGGCCCGGGTGATGCACCATCACGATGATTGGTTGGCTGGAGTGTTGGGCCTGGCTGAGGAGATGCAGTAGGCAGCTCGTGGCCTGGCTCCACGGAAGCGAAAATCAATCTTGTTTCTGGCGGGCCTGGCTCGCACGGGCTTACGCAGACAACTTTGTTGGCTCGCTGCAACCAATCAACATCGCAATTGAACGTGGCCCTAAGAGCAAGCTTAATGAGAATGGTCGCATCGCAACTGGCTCCTAGACACCAGACAGTTCAGTCCAACAGGCGGTGAGATAAATTCCTCTCTTGGGTCCCACCCCATCCCAGCCTCCTCCTCTTCCCATCCTCACCGGAGTGATGCTAGGGGCCCACGATTGCATGGGCGCTCGTGTCGAGACGGTTGCTGGCAGCCGCGACAAGCGCCTTCTCTCTTCTCCTTTCTCTTTTCTCCACATCAGAAAAATCTGACACAAACGGTCGACGCGACAAGCCGTTGGGCTTGCTCTAAGGAAGGCAAACCAATAAAACACACCTGCATCCACGCAGCCTGGCCTGGTTCTGGAACATAGGTGAACCAATCACGCCCTATATGGCTTCGGTATCTGCTGTCCAGTCGAATGCTTGGATCGCCAATCATGTAATGCAAGTACTCCCAAAATGATGTCGTTAGGACTGGAATTTTAGACTTACAATCTGGATGTATGAAACGACATCAAAACAAGAATGGACTGATTACTTTGAGAACGTCCTACAGCAGAATGTGCAATCTGCTTTGCCTTCGCAACCGGCAGAGAGAAACAAGTTTGCAGCTTCATATCCAAAAAATCTGCGGGCCTAAAATTTCTCTTGTCTGCTTACCCGACAGGCCGAGATCCGTCCCAAAAAATAGAAAAGGAACGGGCCGAATTTGATAAACAAGAAAACAAAGGCCCGAAGCCTACGATCCACGAACCGCGGTGGGACCCGCGATCCGACGAAATCACGAAACGCTGTGGCGGCAAAACCAAACCAACCCCCGCGCACGGCTCTCCGCATCCGACGGCCAGGATCTTTGTCCAATCCCTCCCCCGCTCTCGCCACGTCACCGATCCGCGTCCTCTCTCCCAATTGGCTGCCGCGCCCTATAAGGGTCGCCCACCCCACCAACCTCTCTCCTTATACGCTGTCCTCCCGCTACCGCCTCCACGCATCCAGTCCACTGCTTCTCCTGCCTTCGCTTCGCCTCGCGTCGCTTCTCAGCGGAATCTTCCGAGCTACTCGTACTGTAGCGATGGCCGGAAGAGGGAAGGCGATCGGCTCCGGAGCCGCCAAGAAGGCCATGTCGCGGAGCTCCAAGGCCGGGCTCCAGTTCCCCGTCGGCAGGATCGCCAGGTTCCTCAAGGCCGGCAAGTACGCCGAGAGGGTCGGTGCCGGCGCCCCCGTCTACCTCGCCGCCGTGCTCGAGTACCTCGCTGCTGAGGTACGTGTTGGTTCGAATTTCGCTGTTGCGGTGTTCGATTTGGTTTTGGATTAGTGGAAATAGTTCGATGCTGAGTCTCCTGTTTGTCAGTATTTGGGGGTTGCTTGCAAAATTGGGGACGGGATTATCGAGTTAGTTCGGTGCCGGGTAAAAGAATTTTTTTGAGGTTTCTTCTGAAAATTCGAATTCATGTTTCGGGGGGCTGTTCGATCTGCCAGTTATGCTTAATTCAGTGAGAATTGTTGACTAATCTTTGGATTCTGCCTTGCTTCTTGCAGGTTCTTGAGCTCGCCGGGAACGCCGCTAGGGACAACAAGAAGACCCGCATCGTTCCGCGCCACATCCAGCTCGCCGTCCGCAACGACGAGGAGCTCTCGCGCCTGCTCGGCACCGTCACCATCGCCAGCGGCGGTGTCATGCCCAACATCCACAACCTGCTGCTCCCCAAGAAGGCCGGTGGCAGCGCCAAGGCCGCCGCCGCCGATGAGGACTAGATCCTGACGCCGCCTCACCGTGACCGCTCCCTGTGGATGATGTATCGCTTGTTGTGTAGCTCCTGTGTGATGTAGGCCGCCTAGGTGTTGGGTTCCATTTAGCAGGTTGTTAGTAGGAGGGTTTATCCGTGCTTGTACCATTCTCAAACTAAGTTCTACTTACTCTAGTATGGGCATCAATTAGTTGCTTTGTATTCGTTGCTACGTTTCTATAAAAGGTGCATCCAAATCAGTTCTAATTTCAAGTTTGATTTTTGGGCCAGTCTACTTGAATTGTTGAAGTGTTTCGAAAATTCCTTTTGAAAATGGCATCAAGGCACTGAAATGAATATGAAGTTTTGCACTAGAACTGTCGCCTGAATCTTAGCTGTGAAATAAGCGGACTTCTTTGGATGACGGGTTATTCAGTCTCTCTTTTTTTTTTTAAAGATTGTTGTTTGGATGGAATCAATTTTTTTATCGGTCCTCTTGAAGTGCTGGTGTGCTCTGCTCTGCTGCTGTTGAGTCTCATGTCTGAGCGGGCAACAACCACTGAACGGGTATGGCGAAGTTTGCCATGAGAAACTGCGATCTGAATTTAGCTGTGGAATCATGGCATTACGATGTGTTCTTGCACATCAATTTAGATTAGTAGTATGAGGGTTGTTCTTAGATCACGTGCAAGGTTTCCAGGATGTGAAAAGTTTTGGCGGGCGGTTCTGTAACTTTGTTCGAGATTTTCGCTTCTGCAGAAATTTTGAAACAGTACCATGCGGGAAACTGGGAAAGCCGAGAGCCCGAGACACCAGCTGTTACTACGCTGCCTTGAGATATTGCTGGAAGCCTGAAACCAACAATGGTGCATCACCGTACGAAGCAGTGGCAACTAACAAAAGGTTATGATTGGTACGAAAACTTGCAATCGGAAATATGGATCAAGAAGCCGAATCAAAATCAAATTCATCCAACGTTGTTTCCCTAGAAAATACACCTGAAACTTCCAGAGTCTACACTGGACCAGAAAACAGGATGGGTTGGAGGATTATCCAGGAAAATTCAGTTTTACCAAGAGCATGAATAATCGAACACACTTGTAACAGATCTCCATTTGGTTACATTCCGTTTGCAAAAGCATTGTGGGACAAAAGAAAAAAGAATCATCAGATTCACAAGTTTCTGCGGTACATCTATGTGTGCTTGGTACAACTGTATCATGAGAGAGAGAGAGAGCAGTATCAGAGTAAACCTACCTCCTGCATGTTATGCCTCTCCTAAGCTAGGTTAGTTTCCTTCCTTTGATACCTCGTTAGGCCTCTGGTTGTACTCCCTCCGTTTTCATAATGATGATTTTCGTACAGGGCCTGGTAGTTGTTTTTAGTTCATTTTGGTTGTCTGAAGAGTCAAGAATTGGCGGAAGGAGGGAGTACCTTTCAGCTGAATTCTGTCTCGGCCATGAGTATCTCTTTTGTTCAATCCTGTTGATACAGTGAATGGCTAAAATAGCATCTTATCACTGCACTATTGTTTGGAAGGGTACTTTGAATGGACTATGTACCTAGATTTGGTTTAGAGCTAATCGTCCTCATCAGAGCTTGAGCTTGAACTATCTGCCCTTCGATCTTGAATTGCCGGGAAAAGATTGCGCCTGGGATCATTGAAAGATTGATGTTTGGGATCTTGAGATGATTGGGATGGCTGCTTTGTCTCTGCTTTCTTTGGAGCTACTTTTGATGCTTCTTTCACCTCTTTGCAAACTTTGTCCAGCATTGCAAGGAAATCTCGCACTATCACAAATAACCGCAGGCCCTCATCCTTCCCTGTACTCCCGTGGAAGTAATCAACAGTACTTTTGACTAAGGACCGTATTTTCTTTTCTTCCTCTAGCAAGAAGGTAACATCAGTTTGAGACTGCTCTGTGAAATTCTTAAGCTTCTTGTGAAATCCACTGTCTTCATCCAAACTTTTCATGCCTGTGTTCAGGAATTCTTTAGTTTTGACAAGCTTGTGGCCAAGACTTGCTACCGACATAGTCAATTGATCTGAATCAAGGATGGCTGCTTTCCTGACATTTTGGAGTTCATCTCCTAAACAGGATACAACTTTTAGTCCAATTTGTTTATAATCGTCTTCAGTTTTCTCATCGTTGTCATCAGTGACATCATTGGGCCCCGCACCGGAGACACTGCTATTCTGTTCTTTTGCAGCCCGAACACCTTCAGAACGAATGATTTCTTGAACAACAAAATGCAATAGTGTTGTCTTCCCATCTGTTCCTTTGACATCAGATAGCTTTAGGAGTGTGTCCAGTTTAAAAGCCTGAGCCCCTCCACGGAATGTGCCGACATTCATTCGATTTCCTGTTTTCAGGACCGCTTCTAATAGCTTCAGAAAAAGACGGCTGTTTCTAAGCTCCTGGCATGCCACCTGATCAATAGCACCGATAAAAAATAATGATCAATAAGAAGGTACATTGAATAGAGCATATTTTTTCAGATACTTACGTAACTAGTGTGGGTAACATGTTAATCAAGGTCATAATGCAGCCCCTCCACGGAACATGATAATTTTTCATATATTTTTCTGGATTTTTGTGTAAGCTCACATATATAAGATAGTACAGTGCATGTCTTATCACAAGAGAAGGTCAGACAGATTGCTGAAGCAAATAAAAATAAGACTGATACAACAGTGACATTAATGATCTAGAAGATCAGAGGTTGTAATGAATGTTCTATTACCTCTAAAGTGGCAAAAGATTGCTTCACATTTGAAGCTTCCTCTGGTAGATTGGACATGAAGAGTAGTGCATCTAGGCGTTGGAAAATGTGTGGAATGTCAATAATTGCTTTTAAGAACTGTTCAGCAGGACCAAGCTGAGAGAGTTCCCCCGTGTATAATCGAAGCCTAAGCTCCTCATCGTTGCTTGGGGTCCACCTTAGCAAAGTCTCTATCAAATCCGGTGGAAGTTCATTTCCTACAAATTACAAGGATAGTAGTTGAAGTAAATATGTAATCTGGGAATAATATTCCAGAAAGGAATCAAAATAGTTTCATAAAAACAGATAGATGTATATGTACACAAAAAAGGAGCGAACATTGCATCTCAGAATGATCAGCCTGTAATGTCTATGGTCTTTCAAGGCCCAATCGATAGATAGTAGATACAAGTTACAAGGAAGCCATAAACCAAAAGGTGGACGACGGTCATCGAAGGAATCCTTTTAGGAACATAAATAGACATAACCTTTTTTATTATATAGCTACAAGTCAGAAGC
The DNA here is from genome assembly GCA_012490785.1 of Eragrostis nindensis. Taxonomy (NCBI): domain Eukaryota; kingdom Viridiplantae; phylum Streptophyta; class Magnoliopsida; order Poales; family Poaceae; genus Eragrostis; species Eragrostis nindensis. The sequence goes on from JAAXCT010000599.1 coordinate 326,986, forward strand.
ATCATCGCAGACAGGAAGCTCTATGTGCATATAGGACCAGTAATTGCAGAGTAAATTTTACCTTCCTTAACTGCAGTACACACTTCCTCTGGTGAAACGCTCAGAGCCCTCAATGATATCGCCAAGTTCTGAGCCTTTTTTGGATCAAGTATCCGCACAAATTGACAGGCATCCTTTGATGATAAATCTTTCTTGGCATCACCCTTTTTATCCGTAGAATTGTAACCGAATAGACTTTCCATCATTTCCTCATTGAACCTGTAAATCAGTACACGTTAAGTTAAAAGGGGTGTGATCTTATCGTTGAGGTAGATAGTTGCAACTGCACCAATAAACTTACTGGAACGATCCGGCTTTGATGTGGTCCCATACCATAGATTGATTAGCATTTGCAGTTACTTTATCCCAAAAGAAGGGCTTGAGCTTTGTTTTAGCTTCATGAGAATCTGAAACATCATCCACCTTATTGCCTGACTTCTTCATAAGTGGCGGTGGACGTGTTTTTGACGAACCAGGCATTGCTGGTGGTGGTGGACGAGGTGGGCCCGAAGATTTAGGTGGAGGTGGGGGAGGTGCAGATTTAGGAGCAGGTGGTGGTGAGGGTTCAGGAGGGACAGCTGGAGCGGGCCTTGAAGGTTGCGAGGGTGCTTGAGGAGTTGATGGAGGAGCCTTAGGAGGTGGAGGAGCCTTTGGAGGTGGAGGAGCCTTTGGAGGTGGAGGAGCTGGAGGTGGCATCACCGGTGGAGGCATTGGTATTGGTCCTGGGACGGAACCAGTAGAAGCAGCCATTGGCTCAGCCAAATTGTTGTAGACTGCTGGTCGAACCTCAGTGTTAGTGCCTTCAGATGAGCTTAGTTTGACATTGCCATTTTGACCAACCTCTGACTTCAGCGACAAAACTCCCAGCTTATTAACATCGATGGGATTTACTTGGGCAGACTTACGAGAAGGAGCTGAGAAAGAAAGAATAAAAATTAGCAATCGAAGACATATATATTAACATATAGTAGCACAACAGATCAATGCATTTCATACCAGACGAGTCACTCAAGTTCAAACTCAGAAGTGGCTTATCATCCGCATACGAAGATGTTCGATTTCCACGGCACATACAGCACCACAAGCAGAAAAGAGCTAAAAGTGCTATACCAGACACTAAAAGACCGACAATAGCAGTGGTTGGCATGCCATTGGTCTCCTCCTTTTTTGCTGCTGATTTTTTGGTCGGGGCCACCAAATTTTCTTTATCAGGTTTTGGTGAGGAATTTTTGCCTAGGGAAGGTGGAGTTGATTTTAGAGCGGATGGTGTTCCAGGAGTTGCCGTTGTATCAGAAGGTGCCTGAGTAATGTCTCTTCTTAACGAGGCAATTAGTGTTCTGATATAATCAATTGGCAAATTTTTGGCACTCTCCTGTAGAGAGACAACAAGTGGCTGCTTGTTTAAGCAACTGAGCAAAGTTTGCTTAATTTCTGGAGACAATGCTTTGTTGGCACCTTCATTGGCAGGAGAGGTGTCCTTAGTATCTGTTCCAGAGATTGTACGGAGAATGTACAATACATAGTTGTAGCTGAAATGTTTTCTTACGTCTTCTAGAGATTTTGTGTCAAGCCCGCACTTGAGCCATACATGTTCCACCTGCATGTAATGCAATCAGCAGTAAATCTTATCAGATTCTGAAAATAAATCAGTGAAAGACAACATGACAAAACAGACATGTAAGCCTGCTCAAAGGATATGAAAGGTCATAAAATGCGACCAGTTAGAAATTAGTTTTTTTTAACCCTTTAAATTTCAGGTTGACATCCTGAAGTAGAACACACAATGTCTATGGGACATCGTTACTAAACTACTGAAAGGAATCATGGTCCTCTCTCAAAAGTACACATATATCATGTCAACCGGTGAAACAAGTAATATCTATGTGATGCAGGTGTTCGACGACAGATATCAAACAAGAAAATAATACCATCATGGACACTTTGAAACTCCCCATCAAACTTCAACGACCCAATAGCTTGTTCAGAAACTATTCATTTCCCAGATTAAACAAATACACATATACCTCTATGGTAAAGTAATCTGAGTTAACATACAATTTCTATAAACTTATGTTTCATCGAGCAGCCTCTAGCTCTCTAGAACCTCTGCTTCCCACCAAAAGGGCGCCATATCAGATATGACAAATGCATGTAACCCAACTGCAATTCTCAAAGTTATGTTTCATGTCTCGCTAGCGCTTCCAGCTTCCAGCTTTAACAAAACTAAACCACTTAGCTCTAGATCACTTACACATGCCCAAACCACCGTGCAAACATCTCAGAAAAGTTGTGGTGTTCTCTGTTATGATTAATATAAAATGAAACCTACAATACGCAAGAAATACACTTACCATTGCTTCTACTTGATTGATAAGGGGTGGTGTCAAGGCAGGCGGTGCCATGTCCTTTGCGCTGATGATCAATCCCTTGAACACCGTAGGTGCAAGGAGCTGAATGGCGATGAGGCACAGGGCGAGGAGCCATTTGCTCCTGCAGGGCCTCATCTTTCCCCTTTTCTTCTACACCAATTCAACCATCTCAATGCAAGTACCCTGGCATTGCACGAAAAAATATTTGGAGGCCACGAACTATCGTTCCTCAGCACCTTGGAGCCAACAGACCGACGGAATCTAATGACTTTGGCAGCTATTGAATTTGACCAAATGTTTCGATATCAATTCCTTGATGGCGCCTTCTTGGGAGCTTGCTTCAAGCACAATGTGATGAAATTGAGTGGTTGAAGAAAATGCCTCGTTCTCCTTGTGCAGTGGGTACGATGGCCGGAGAATTTCACCGATTAAGGAGAGAAAGCTCAGGAAGAATCAAAGAGGCTGTGGAAATCCGGGGGCTTCCACTGCAAGGACCGACATGCAAAGCCGCATTGCCCCTAGACCCGAACAAAATCAACGAACGCGGACGGGGAAATCCCAGAGAACCAGAGAGACCTTTATCCGCGATTCCCCGATCCGATAGGAAATCCGCGCGAAGAACAGGGGGGTTGAAAAGGAAGGAGGGGGAAAGCACGAAACAAGAATGCACCAATGCTCCCCCTTCAGAAAAAAAAAATGCAGCACCAAATCCGCGGGCAAATCAGCGAATTTGGCGCGTGATCTGGAGCCTGCCACCGAGACGGGCACAGCAATTTCTTCAGCTCTCGGTTCTCGTGGCGTCTCCTGGAAACGGGAGAAGAACGAGGGAGGAGGAGGAGAGAGAGAGAGAGAAGGAATGGAAGAGACGGAGACGTGGCGAGTCAAAAGAAGGGCGGTCCCTTGGAAAACGGAAATGTTTGTTAGTACTAGACCCTTCATTAAATGATCCAATCCCGCGCGATTTGGCGTTGATAATTGATTAGGGTAAAGCCACGAGGCTAGGCCCAGTTACGAAGCAGCCCACAGACAAGTTGGCCTTTGATTTGGGCCAACGCTGGGAGGGATTCGCACACGACACGAGTCGGAATCGTCTATTCCGCGGCGTCAAATACACGGACACGGGCTCGTCGCCGGACCGGCAACCGCCTCTCTCCGGGAAACCCGAAGCCGGCACGACGCGATGGATCTGCTGAAAGGGGAACTGCAGAGGAAGCGGAAGGCGGCGGCGGACGACTTCGGCGGGAAGAGCTTCGTGCGGCGGTCGGAGCTGGAGCGGAACCACCTCCAGAAGCTCCGCGACGAGCACCGCGCCAAGGCCCGCGCGCCGGAGCGCTCCACCGAGCCCGCAGCCGCCTCCGGCCCCAGCTTACCAGCCGCCGCAGCGGGTGACCCTAACCCTAGCACCTCCTCTGCCGCCGCGGCAGCCTCCTCTGCCCCGGCCGCCCTCGACCTCCCGCGTCACGAGGTGGTCCGCCGCCTCCGCGTGCTGCGCGAGCCCGTCACGCTGTTCGGGGAGGACGACGCCGCCCGCGCCGAGCGCTTCGTGCTCGTGCTCAAGTCCGGCGTGTTCGACGACGACATCGACTGTCTCGACATGGCCGAGGGCCAGACCAACGAGTTCCTCCGCGACATGATCAGGACGCGCAAGCGGCGCAGGGCCGGAAGGCGCGTCGGAGGTCGCGCTGTTGAAGACAATGCAGTTGCTGAAGACGCAGATAAAGACTCGACGAGGATGAATGCCAATTTTGAGGAGCTTTGCGAGGAAGACAAGGTTTTGGTGTTCTTCAAGAGAATGCTGGACGAGTGGAAACAGAAGCTGGAGGGCGTCACTGAGCTGGAGAAGCGGACAGCAGACTGGATTGTCACGGTTGCAGAATTCAACAAGAGGGCACAAGAACTCAACCCCCTGTTCGATCTCTGCAGGAAGAAGGTGAGTTCTTGGGGATTTCCATCAGAGGGTTTCTTAAGCTGCGCTGTTAATTTCTGCATTTCAATTTGAAGAACATGTACACAGAGTTACTAAATTTAAATGGGTAGTAGGATCAGAATTCGAAATGAACCTTGTTGCATCATGGTATACCTGGAAAAATAAGGAATGTGGGTAGCGAGTTGACATAATGACGAGTGGAAATTTGGGACTTTCGATTTGGGATGCACCCTGAGAGCTTAAAAAATCAAGGTAGCTTTAAAAGTTGGAGTTGAAAAGATAAATACCCTAAATTAAAGACATAACCAAGTTTTTTTTTTGAGCAAGACGGTGATCACTCGTTGAAAATTTCTATGGCAAAATGCTCAATTGATGCTCATGCAATGCTTACCTCTGTGTACATCACAGCCTGTTTGCATTAGCATGATTTTCAACATAAGCCATGGACTTCGGTCTATCTTACTATGATCTTGTGACACCAATCTGCTAAATTCTGGTGCTTACATCTGAACACTTGCATTTCTAGTTTAATGTTCTATGAAGTCCATTCCTAATGGTATGTTGTTGTGCAATTCTGAAACTTATTCTTGTTTAATGTGTTTAGGTTCTTCCCGATGCCATACGTCAGGCATTGCTTCTTATTGTTGAGTGCTGCGTGAAGGGCGACTATTTAGCAGCGTCGGAGGAATACATCAGGTTGTCCGTTGGCAATGAGGCATGGCCTCTGGGAGTCACTATGGTTGGTATCCACGAGCGTTCTGCCCGAGAGAAGATCTGCGCGAATAGCGTTGCCCACATCATGAACGATGAGACCACTCGCAAGTACCTTCAGTCAATCAAGAGGCTTATAACCGTTTGCCAGCCGAGTCATCCCGTGTAGCCCTGAAAATCTGTGGAGAAACTTAAAAGCCAGACCAATGTAAATGACCTGATGGCGATTTTACTATAAGAGAATGGTTCTGGCAAAGGTACAGGAAAGCTACTACTTTTATCAGAAGAGGATCAACGGCGAAAAGTCAATGGTGATATCTACTTTGTAAAATTGCACATTCTGTAACATTGGCACCCAAAGGACCAGTCCCGACTCGTTCTTTTTTATTCCCTCAGAACTAATGTTGTTCTATGTAACTAGAGTAATGGATGTCATAGCAAAGCTCGAGACATTGGACTTGGAGAGAAAACCAAGATAGCAGTGATCCTCTCATATCCTTCACATAATGTTGGTGCAAGAAGCTGAACAGAGTTACAGAGATGAGGCATAGGGCGAGCAGGGCATTCCCTCTTGTCATTTTGGCTTATATTGTACAATCTGATGGCAGCGCCGTTTTAGCTTACACTGTACATTCTGATCGCAGCACCTTTTTAGCTTAAGTTGTACATTCTGGTCGCAGTGCCGTTCCAGTTACAAGTTTCAGATGCAAATATCTGAAATTTTATGGTTAAATTTCAAACTGATGACATCTTCAGACTGAAAAAAAAAAGCACTCTGAACACCCAGCAGCCGACTGCTGTTCCTTCAACCAAGGACAGATGAATCTAAAGGAATAAACTTCACAATAAGAAACCTAGTGCCGTATTTGCATTACAAACAAGATGATCTACACCATTTGTGTACATTTCAGAAAAGAGTGATGAAAATCGGGAAGAAAAGTTTCTTTTTGATAGAACTGGGAAGAAAAGTTTCTTAGTGTACACATTGTAGTATTAGCTTTCTGACAACCCCACAAGTCCAAACTCACAGTGACAGTATGATAATTTTTACTTTGTTGTTTGGAGGAATTATGCTATGGAGCCTCATGCGTGTGTACTGTGTTTGTAAGCCTTCAGATACAGTAACGAGCTTGTTCTTCTTTGATGTCGCGCTGCAGTTGGTCAACAGTCTCACAAGTTTTGTTTTTTTCGAAAGATCCGACACATTGGTCGGCATGTATATTCATAAGAAGGAATAGAGTTTTTGCACCAGAGGTGCGGCAACAAAGACCCGACTAGGAGCATGGGCTAGTCGGGCCAAAACTTAAGCAACTACTCACTAATGCGGGGAACAACTAGAGCTATGAGGTGCGTTGCACCAGCCAACCCCCACATATGCGTCTCATCTTTAATCTCTGAGATGATCCTACTGATGGCTTCTCATTCCTTTCAAACAGTCGATCATTCCTTTCACGCCAAATTTGCCACATCGTCAAAATGATTAAGGAGCGCAAACCTTTGGCTTCTGGTGTGGATGCTTGTGGTGTTATGCTGTCGTACCATGTACCAATGCTTAGTGCGTCTGTCCATGATTCAGGCAACAAGACATCTGCACCTGCCCATTGCGCTACTGCCGTCCAAATCTGCCGGACGATTGGGCATTCAGCAAAGAGGTGCAAAGCTGTTTCAAGGTTGCGAATACAGAACGGGCAAAAATACTGATTAGGCCATTCCCGTTGCTGTAAACGATCGGCTGTCCATACTCTATTCTGTGTCAGCAGCCACAGGAAGAATTTGCATTTGGATGGTGCCCAAACCTTCCATACCTTGGAGTGAAAAGGTGAGACCGTACCGCCTTCGAACTGCATTTGGTAAGCTGATTTTGCCGTGTACTGGCCATTGGCTGTTCTTGTCCAGGTTATCTCATCTTCCATCGTATTGTTTGGGTCAAAATGTATTTCATCAACCAGGGTGAACAACTGAAAGTATTGATGCAGCAGCGGTGCAGTTATGTTTGAGCATATGTCTTGGATCCATTGTTCATCACTGAGTGCCTCGGCCACTGTTCGATTTTTTCTCTTACTGTGCTTGTATAGCTGAGGGAAAAGGCTAACCGGACAGACTCCTTGAAGCCAGCTAGACGTCCAGAATTTTGCTCGCCTCCCATTGTTGACTGTCACCCTCGTCGCTGCGTTGAATAAAGCCCGGTCGATGTCGTCTACAGGCAACTCCATCCCATTCCACGGCTTATCCGGCTCACACCATTCATACCAGAGCCAACGCAAACGGAGCGCACGACTGAAGAAATCAAGATTTGAAATCCCCAGTCCACCCCTTTTTGTTGGACGCTGCACTCGTGCCCAGCTGACTTTGCACTTGCCACCATGGAGCTGTTGGTTACCTGCCCAGAGGAAGCGACGGCGTGCTTTGTCAATGTCTTTGATAAAAGTCTTGGGTGTTTTCATGACTGTCAACACATATGTTGGCACTGAACTCAGGACTGTTCTCACAAGCTCACGTCAGCCACCAAGATTCAGAAGCTTCCCTTGCCAACCGGCCAGCTTTGTCAAGACTTTGTCCTTGATTGGTTGTAGATGCACAAGACGCAGCCAGCCAAGAGTTAGAGGTAACCCCAATGTCATAGGGAAACCAACACGTCGGCCACCAAAAGACTGTAGGATGTCATCAAGATCCAAGTGATCACACTGAATTGGCGCAACTTGACTTTTAGCAATGTTGATGTTTAGTCCTGTAGCCTGTCCGAAACGTTGCAATATATTACTGACCATTTCAATGTCCTGCTTCAGTGGGTTGACAAAGATGACTGCATCATCAGCGTATAATGAAACTCGTAGTTTTGCATGTCTTCCTCGCAATGGCGTCAGGTGGCCCTCCTCAGTTGCTAACTCAAAAACTCTTTGTAGTGTGTCAATGGCCAAGATAAAGAGGAAAGGGGAGAGGGGATCTCCCTGTCGCAGGCCTCGTTCATGTGATATTCTCGGTCCCTCAACACCATTTAGAAGGCAAGAGGACGAGGACGATCTGAAAATGAGGTTTATCCAGTCTCTCCATCTAGGTGGGAAGCCTCTGTGCTCTAACAACTCCAACATATATTCCCATGAAACTGAATCAAAGGCCTTTGAAATATCAAGTTTGAGTAGAAGAGCCGGTGTTCTTGTCCTTTGGTATGCCCTGGCAAGGTTCCTCACATACAAGAAATTGTCTTGTATGCATCTCTTCTTTACGAAAGCGCTCTGAGCTGTGGATACAAGTTTGTCAATAGCAGGAGCGAGCCTCAATGCCAGGACCTTTGTTACTATCTTTGCGAACGAGTGGATCAAACTGATTGGCCGGAAATCCTTAGGTGTTTCGGCTATCTCAGTTTTTGGAAGCAGTGTAATTGTGGCACTGTTCAACTTGTGTAATGGCCCAGCGTTAAGATTGTACAGGCATTGGAAAGCAGCCACCATTTCATTCTTGATTATAGCCCAGCAAGTGCGATAGAAATGTCCGGTAAATCCATCGGGACCAGGGGCTTTTTCCGGTGGCATTTGCATGATGGCAGCCAAGATTTCTTCCTCTGTGAATTCCATCATCAGATTTTCAGACTGAATAACAGGCAGGTCTAATTCTTCCCAGTTGAAAGTACATGCACGTGGCTGCTTGGCACCAATTATTGAACTGAAGTAGTCATGTATCAATGCTTCCTTTTCTGCATGTTGCCAAATATATGCACCGTCTGCATTTTTCAGACAAGGAACAGTATTCTTCCGACGCCTTGCATTTGCTTTCAGGTGAAAAACCTAGTGCATGCGTCTCCTTCCTTGAGCCATATCACCCTTGAACTTTGTCGACGTCTCGATCGCTCAATTGCTGCTAGGCCTAGGATCCGGAGCTTTAGTTGTTTATGCAGTTCACGCTCTTCCTCAGTAAGTTCCCTCTCCTCTTGTGCCACGTCAAGCCGCATAATGACATCCTGTGCTATGTGAAGCTGTAACTTTGTGTCACTGAATAAGTTTTTGCTCCATGCTTTCAAAGCTTTGGCCGTGTTCACCATCTTCCAGTGTAAAATGTTCATTGGAGACCGGCCTGGTACCCGCTGCTCCCATGCTGTTTTGACGACATCCATGAAACCAGGGACCCGAGTCCAGAAGTGTTCAAATTTGAACCTAGCCATTCTTGGTGGCCGGTCTAGTTGTCCAACAAACAGAGGGCAATGATCAGAGACAGAAGATGACAGTGCTTGTAAGCTCATGCCCGGGAAAGAGAGGTCCCATTCCTTGTTACAAAAGACTCTATCCAGTCGAACCAAGGTGGGATTTTCTCTGTTGTTACTCCACGTGTACTTGCGGTTCTGCAGAGCCAGCTCCATTAGCTCGCAACCATCCAGAGTGCGCCTAAAACCGCCCATCAGCCTTCTATTTAGATTGAGGTTATTTTTGTCCCTTGCTTCATATATCAAGTTGAAATCTCCCATACAGATCCAAGGGACACCCGGCTCCGGCACATATGTCAGCATTTCTTCCATGAAACGAGGTTTTTCTGAATCTTCTGCTGGACCATACACAGTCGTGAGTGTGAAAGCTGTATTTGTGAGCCTTAGAGTAATTTTCATGGACAGAGCAAATTCATTTAGCACCAAATCCGAAGCGGTAATGTAATCTTCATCCCATGCTAATAAAATGCCACCTCTGGTGCTATTTGCTGGCAAGTACTGAAAACTGGACAGCCTCGCACCCAGAAACTCCATTGCCAATCTGCTATCTATATTGTCCAGCTTGGTCTCTTGCATACAGACAATTGTTGGCCTGGCTGCTCGCACGATGCCTAGCACTGCCTCTCTTTTTGCCGGCATATTGAGACCTCTCACATTCCAATTGATAAAGGTTAATTCTTGACTCATTTTGGAAACCAGCAGAGCAACTTGAGGAACGGGACTGAGAGTGCACAAAACAGAACTGAAACACATTCACTGACAGACAACATTCGGCTCTGAACCCCGACTGACAGAGTACAAACAAGGAGACACCACCTAAACATCAGAGAAGCATTTGTGCCGTCCACCAATAGTCCCAAGACACAGCAACGACCAGTAACCTCCACTGCTCCGAAAACACAACACAACATCTGGACCAGCCTAGGGCCAGCCATCACTAACAGAGGAAAAGCTAACATTTGGAAACTGGATAGCAACATAGCTGCAGGGAGGTGCTAGACTGCCTCCACAGCAGCCTCCTCACCCACCGCTGCTAGAGCAGTGGATGCCTCCATCACCTTCTTGTCCGCGAGACGTGCAGCTCTGCGGATTGCGGCCATGGCCTTCTTGTGCAGTGGCTGTCCGTACATGGTGCAGTACTTCTGGACCGCTCGTCCCCAATAGGTTCATCATCACCTGCCAGGTCGAGCTCCCTGATCAGGCGGTGCGTAGCACGGTGCGCTACCGGAACCACTGACTTGATCTTCGCTTGACGGCTGCTGCGTCTAGCCGGCTCCGCCGAGACCGACTGGACACGAGGTTGCCGCGGCGGGGCACGAACAGGGTCGGGCAGTGCAGGTGGGCCAGATTCTGGGAAAATCTGGTCCAAGAAGTCGTCTGCTGAGTCATGCTGCTGGCCTGTGTCTTCACCATCACCCAGGTCCATCTCGTTCACTTGGGTCGCCAGCTGGTCCGTCAGGGAGGCCGGCTGGGGGTCGTCGTCTGCCCCGGGCCCAAAAATGCGGTCCGCATCCGTAGGCCCAAGGTCCCAAGCAGGGGCGGTCGGTGTGTGCCGTGAGGATAGGGGCCCATATGATGGCGGCCCGTCCCCCACAGCCGGCCCAGCATGAGCGGATGCAGCAGCCCACTCTGAAGACACTGGAACATAGGGCGGCGAAACAGCAGAAGGGGAGGTCGAAACAGTTGACCTCGCAAATTCAAATTCCTGCAGCATCGGGTCAAGCTCAAACCTGGAATGGAAAGCCGCAGAAGGCAGGTCGTCGTTGCAGATGTGTTGGAAGTAAACCAGGAGAGGATTTGGGTGAGGGGGCGGCGCCCCGTGAGCCAAAGGCGGGTCCTCGAGCTGCGCGGTGGAGAGGAAACCCGAGGCACGTGAGCGCCCCAGACCCTCGGGCTCTGCACCCCGCCCTCGGGCCTCGCGCCCGGTCTCCTCGAAACCTGGGCCCTGGTCCCACCCGGCCGGAGAGCGGCGGCGCGCCACCGGAGAGCGGGAGCGGCGGCGCTCCCAGTTGTCGTCGGCGTGCGGAAGCATGTCACGGTGACGGCCGCGAGTCGGGGATCTGGAGAGAGCCCGGCCGCGCCCGTCGTGCCGGTTGTCGTTGTAGTCGACGTAGCGGCGATGCTGTGGGGAGCGGGTGCGATAGCGCCCGCCGTCGTGCTGCTGTCGTGGAAGATCGGCAGCCGGGCGACCCCTGACGTTGATGTTGTCCGCCCAGCTCCGGTGCATGTCGCGGCGTCCCTCGCGGCGGTCGTCGTCCGGATCGTCCCAATCCCGCTCGCATGTCTCCATACACATGTCTCCATGAGGCCGGGTGAGATTCCTAAATTAAGATTAAAGTCATCGAAATCTCTTGAGCATAAACAGATCCAAAGAAAATGAATCTAAACTTCTTCTTTTTTTTTCGAAAGACCCAAAATGAATCTAAACTTGATCTGCCATTGACCAGCCTGTACGTAAAGTGTAACACATACTTGTAAATTGTCGCACGACCTCGAAAAGTGTCCAGCTCACGTTGTTGACCGTATGACAATTTTAATTTTGTCATTCGGAGGAACTATGCTACGGAGTTTCATTCCCGTGTACCCGGTTTGCCTGCCTTCAGATACAGTAATGAGCACTTTCTTCTTTGATGTTGCACTGCATTTGCTCAACAGTCTCACAAGTTCCACTTTTGGCTCTTGTTCTCCGTCACCCGTTACCTCTACTTCTTCGAGCGAATCCAACACAATACCGTTTGTCTTACGATTCTGCAGCAAATTGCATGGACATCCTAACGACTTGCATGGACGACCATAACCCTGAACATAAAAGGATCATTTGAGAGCATAATTAAAAAGAAGATTAATGATTTTAAGAATCACAACCAAAAAAAAAAGAGCTGATGAATTAGATGCCAACAATACCTTGCTGAAGCTCAATTCCACCACAAGCTTTCGATCCCACCACACTTCTGGAGGAGATGTATCATTAGTGGCATGAAGTCATGCTCTATCATCCTAAACCTTTACCACTAAAACTAGGCATCTGGCAAGTTCTGTTAGATCATTCTCCAGAAGACTTTCGTAATGTCTCACGCTCTGAAATCACCAAAAGGAAAACCATCCCAGTTTGTTTGCTTTTTCTGCTTCACTGAAAAAGTTGAAATTTTCAAGAAAATTTTAAAAAAAGAGATGTTCTTGCACCTTTGAAACAAAGACAGTCAGGTCCAACTCGTCGACCGTGTCGAACCGACGCATCAATGCCGCTACAGAAGGCGGTGTGCTGACCTCCAGCCTGTGGAGATGGCGGCCGGCCTCTGCAAAGTGGTGACGGTCGGGGTCGAAGCGTTGGGCGTGCCAGCACACCTTCGAAACCTTGGGGGCAGCGATGTGCGCAAGGCACGAGACGCACCATGCGCGCAGCGTCTGGAGCTCTGGGGTGTCGACCAGAAGGATGCCGCCGAATTCCGAACCGCTCCTGATCTCGAGCCGTTGCAGCGAGCCGGAGCGCACGGGAAAGACGCGATCGTCACCGGCCGCGAGGGTGATCCTGTCATGACCGTGCTGTAGTGGATGGACGGCGCTCAAGCCTCAGATGGATCCTACGGCTGTGATAGCCTTACCACTTTTACCATTAGTCAAATTCCCTTTTTGTTCCGGATATGTAACAGTTAAATTTACTGTTCAGTAACTTTGCCGGCCATATAAGCCGCGCGTTGCGTGTGGAAAGGGTATGCTATTCTGTAACAAACAATTCCCCACCAAAACTGGGTCATATGCATCGCTGTGTTCTTGGCTGATTTCCTTCCTATCTGTTCGATTTCGTTCTGATTTCGTTCTCGTTCCCGGAAGGAATTAGTTAATGCTTGACAATTGGTATCAGATTCGGTCTTCCTCGGCAAAAATCTAGCGATGGGATTGATCTCAGCTATGGTTTTGCAGCTTGTCTGCGCGTAAAATCCCGAGTGCTTCGAGCTGATCTTCGTTCGCGGTGGAGTTGGCGGCGAGTTGGATTCAGATCTCGGGTTGGTGGCTCGTCCGCTCGTAAAATCCCTTGGATCGATCTCCAACTCAGGCGGCGGTAGAATTTCTGGGTGAACTTTTGGGGAGGATTTCGATCCGAGCCGATTCACCTAGAACTGAAGATGACGCGCACGGTGCACCGACCGGCCATGGCGGCGGCGGCGGCCCAAGCGGCGGCGGCTCCGGCGGCGGCGGCTCAAGCGGCGGCGGCTCCGGCGGTGGTGGCTGATGGAGATCCTCTGCTCACCGGGTCTGTTGTTCCGGAAAGCGCAGTTACAATCGAAGATGTCACTGATGATGGCACGACGATTGAATTCGTGGAGCTGATTCAGGATGAGGTCGCCGATCTGAAGTCTCGCATGGGCAATGTCGAACACCATCTCACTGGTATGCAAGGGCAATTGAATTCGATTCATCAGATGCTGCAATCACTAGCTTGAGCTTCCCAATGTGCTACTTGTATGCATGCTAGTTTATGTTCTATCTTATCTTATACACTAGCATGCATAGGACTTGCTTGAGCTTCCGTTTGTGTTACCCTTATGCTTGCTAGAATGCTCGAGTGCCTTTACCTTATACACTAGCTTGTGTAGGACTTGTTGAGTTTATCTTGTATCATATGCTAGGTTGTTCTTATATGCTCATGTATGCCTTGCTCCTACCATGTACAAGTCCTAGCACATGGTTATCCTTGCTTGATCACTATCATATAGTGCACATGTACTCTCTAGTTATGTATCCTTTACTTCCGCATTAGAAAGAATAGCTAGAAGTGCAAAAAGTTTTAGTTCATGGTGTGCCCGATTCACCCCCCTCTCGGTCACACGATCCTTACAAGTGGTATCAGAGCCAAGTGCTCAATTTAAGGCTTAACCGCCTTTGAGATGTGACCGAATGAGTTTGGGATTTCATTCCTTATGGGTTTGGGCTTTGGACGTTGAAAGAATCGCTTGAATAGCTACCTTATGTCCATAGTTCCAAATGAATTGTGGGATACCATGAAAAAATTCTCTAGCACTTTCACGGATAACCATGTTATCATGATGATCTTGTTGTTCTAGTTATATCTTATGATGATCATGATGTTGTTATTGCAAGTTTTCTTGTTGAGGAGTGTTTTGGATATCTCACCATATTTCTTGATGAATCACTTACTTGTGTCTTCGCTTGGTTATGCTAGGATCGATTCATATGACAAGTGGAAGAGCTCAAGTGGTGATGTTATCATGAAGATCTTGAAAGCACCTCCTCATTCAAGATTCGGCGACAACATTTTTGCACTTCAATATGAAGATCTTGCGAAGCTACAATTTAAAGAAGTCTTGCTCATGACCATCTCACATGATGAGCACTCAAAGAAATGTCTCTCATTTTGAGGACATCTCCATTGGTGATGGTGGTTCTATTGAAGATCAATCTACAACCGTGAGCAAGCTTCCATTACCTGAAGAGCAAGCAATTGAGAAGATAATGCAAGCTCGGGATACTCACTTTCTTGATCACTCAAGTGAACCTACATCTTCCTCGGAGAATACAAAGATGACGGTATACCTAGAACCGAATTTCAATTCTTTATCTAACTCATCTTTGTGTCTCATTGATGTAAGGTGACTATGAACCGATGGTGAAGATCAAGTTGCTATTGATATCTTGATGGAGACTTCACCTCCTCCATCTCCACCCGTGTGCCTCACTAGAAGACATGACTTGCGCGTCATCGATCAGAAGAAGGTGGTGATGGAAGGATCAAGTGAGAGTGATGAAGAAGAAGATGATGCTAAGGCCAAATACAAGGAGTTTGTGAGACAAGACCAAGGTCAAGAAGAAGGAGATGTCATCTCACAAGGGTTTTTCTTGTTGGTGAGAGGATTGCCAATGATGAAGACTACGAGATTGACTCTTCTTCAAGAGCATATGCAAACATGTTGTTGGTCTTCATCTTCACATGCACCTCCAAGGTAAAGGAGGTAAGGAAAGAATGATATGGCCATATTTCGTGTTGGTGAGCTTAATGAGAAGCTCAAGGATCTCATGTCATCCCATGATGCTATACATATGAGTTGAGGGCTCAAGTTGGATAACATTGAGCTTCATGAGAAGTATGAGAACCTTGAGATCGCTTATCAAGCTACCAACCTTATCTAGCTTGTTTTCTTTTTCATCCACTACTACTAGTTCATCTATCTCGCATTCATTTACTATTTATGATGACCTAACCCTCTCTTGTGAGAGCTCTTTCTCTTGAGTCTTTGTTTTGAAGGAATATCACAAACTCAATGAGAAGAGTGAGTCAATGATGCAAGCATTTACAAGACTCACAAGAGGAGGAGGAAGATGCGGATGCTTTGGGTGCCCAAGAACTTAATGGACCGGATGAAGCCGGCCAATCATATGGAGGGGCCCAAGTACGAGACTTGAGGTGGTGGAGGTGGTGGACCGAGTACAATTCATGGAGATCATTGAAGTCCACCACAAGTGCCAAAGGCATGAACGACGGCATCTACTCTTTAAGGAGGTATCGTTTATCATAGTGTAGTCTTCCTTTGCTTTTAGTTCATTTGCTTTTTAGTAGCTCCTTTGTGAACTAGTATGTTTTGCATTCCTTCATGCATCATATAAAAACCTAAAAGAAAAGCACAAAAATATTAGTTCGAGGTCTAACTTTCTCAAGATAGCTATGAGTATCGAGGATGCTTGAGTCGGTGGACCGATGGACTCAAGGCAAGGTTTGGCTCATAGCGAGTAAGCTTGAGAGAGGTTCAAATTTGATCTTGAGTAGGTTTCCTTTATGCATTGTCTTTAATCTTGCATGCATTCATCATGGCATGTTTAAATTCCCCTTGCATTGGTATTATATGCTTGTTTCATGCATTGCATATAGGAAATCACAAAGGAGTCTTTCACTCGTTGTGTTCTTTGTTTTAGTTTCTATCATGAGGTTAGATGTCATAATGTCTTTCTCTCCGAAAGGTATGCCTAGAACCGATCTATTTCGATTATCTTTTGTTCTAGCTACCATCCATAACATAGTTTAAACTACCCCATGTGTTTCACACAATGATATGCATATATCTTGCCATCCACTATAAGCATGCATAACTCTTAGGGGAGTTTAGCCTATGTTATGAGGCTTTCATGATCATGGTCCAAATGCCTTCCACTCAAAAGGACATGGCTCATGAAGCTCTTGTGTATTTGACGTTTGCCCTTCTTGTTCTTTTCTCTATTGTAAGATCAATTGTAGGAATAAGGAGGAGGCACAAGAAAAAGGAGAGAACACGGTGAAGACAATGAAGATCACCTCAAGGAGGAGTTTGCATTTGAAGATCATGTGATCATGATGATCGATCTTCACAACAATCTTGAGGTGAAGAAGATGAAGATGACGACCACCTCAAGGAGGAGTTTGGATGAAGAAAGATCACGAAGATCAAGATGATCGGTTTTTCTCACAATCTTGAGGTGGAGAAGAAGACGACGACCATCTCAAGGGGGAGTTAGCACAAAGGAAGGTCAAGTTGATCAAGTTGATCGATCTTCCTCACATTCTTGAGATGGAAGCTTATGTCAATAGGGAGCGACATTCTACAAAGGTAAGTATGAAGGTAATCTCCTTGACCCTATGGTGATGAGCGTTTCTTGCTAATTATCCTTTTACCTGTCACCATAGTCCTTATGCTTGTCATAGCTCCTTGTGCTTTATATTCACTTGTGGTATGAGTTTTTGCTCTAACTTGTGATATCTTATCTTGAGCTATGACTTGCATGCTTGTCTTTCTTACCATCATGTGTGTAGTGTCCTTATATTTCTCGCATGATGCCTTGTTGTGATTGATATGCTTTACCCTTGTTTTGTGCTTCATATCTATATGCTTTTACAAGTGGTAAAGTCTTGCATGCTTTCACTCATATCCTTTGCAAGTGGCATCTATTTATGCGTTCATTTCATATCTCTTTATATGCCATGATTCGAGATATAGGGTAGTCTCCTTGACTTGTCTTCATTGACAAAGTGCAGATGCACAATTTTAGGGAGAGTCTATCCTATGTCTTGAGTTTCTCGAGACTAATGTGTTTGCAAGTTTATCTCAAGTCTCTTGATAGACATGATGATTCACTTGAGATGCCATGAATTGATGATCATCCACTTTGAGGTGCCATGATTCTCATTTGATACATTCTTTATGGCATTGGAAAGCAATCACATCCCCGAAGGTACGCTAAGTTTTTCATTCTTGTAAGAAGGTAATGGTTTTCCTTTATTCTTGCATTATCTATCTAGCTTCCTTCCATAACATAGCTTAAGGTCCCCCACTTGAGTTAATTGTTAAATTGTGCATATATTTTGCCTTCCATCACATGTACGCACAAATCTAGGGGGAGTTTAGTCTATGTTATGAGGCTTCAAGATTTTGATCCATATCTCATCTACATCCAAAGGATCACTATCTGTGAAGCTCCCTTGTGCTTTTAACGTTTGCCTTGTTTGTCCCTTTTCGGTGCTTGATGTCAAAGGGGGAGAAGTATATCCTCCAAAGCAAGTAGTTGCGGAATGAGAAGAGACATGAGGCACAAATAGGGAGAACATGCTAATGGGGAGAAGTACTTGCAACCAAGAAGTGAAGATTCAATCAAGGACATGAGGTATGAGCAAAGGTATTCTATGTTGTCAATACATCCGAGGCAAGTTGTTGTGCTTCATTCTATCTATTATCTCTTGCTTTGGTTGTGTTGCCATCAATCACCAAAAAGGGGGAGATTGTAAGATCAATGAACCTAGAGCATGGTTCATAGGTTTTGGTGATTGATGTCAACATGGTCAATGGGACTAACAAGGTTTGCTAGTATGCAAGATGTTTAGTCTCATGGATGTAGTGATATACTATTGGAGTGCCAACACCTCAAAGGTTGCAAGGAAGTTGATAAAGAGAAGAAGTGAACATGAGGACTACTCTACGAGGTAACTACTACGCACATGAGGTAAGAGACAAGGTGAGTATGTCATGTGTCTTTGTATGTATCATATTACCTTGACATACTCTTGATCATCATGTTGGTCTTACCTTATATCGTATGCCATGATGATCTTGTCTGTTACGTGATGTTGTTCTTGTCTTTTATCCTATGCACTTTATATGATGCTTCGATCGGGTTGTCCTTTGTGACAACTAGATCATTGTGGCTAACATCTTTGGATGTAGGAAAGGTGTTCATGCATATTCTTTAGGTCACATGAAGAAGCTTCATTGATGAATCACGACAAGGATCAAGGACTTGATGGAGGTCGCGGTTTGAGAAGATGGATCAAGGCTAAGGACATGCTAGATCCAAGCAAGTGTTGGCTTGGTGTAGATGTAGGCTTGAGTCCATAGGAACAATCGGACTATCAAGGGGGATCGAGTCGTTTCTCTTAGGTCACACTAGTGGTAGAGGTATGTGGATGCTCAAAGAGTCTCTCAGGCACTAGGGTGACAGCAGAGGAGAAGAGGAGCCAAGTGGATGAAGTTTGGAAGCAAGAGTCGAAGAAATGATCAAGATCAGCTTCAGCAGAGAAGACCGGACGGTACGGTCAAGGAGACCGTATGGTACGGTCTACATTGAAGATCCAGACAGAGAAGTGAAGTCTCGGGTTGCTGAGAAAATGAAGACCGGACTATAGACCGGATGGTACGGTCAAGAAGACCGGACGGTACGGTCCCTTTTGGGAGAAGCAACAGAGAAGACGAAGTTTCTGTTGGAAATGAGGAAAGGAGACCGGACGGTACGGTCCTAGAGACCGGACAGTACGATCCCTAAAGGAGGAAGAAGAACAGAGAAGCAGATTCTGTGGAAGAAATAGAGACCGGACCGTCCTGTCATGAGGACCGGACTGTACGGTGGTCTTTTGGCCATGAAGATGTCAGAATCTGGAGATCGGCCCAAAAGGAAAGTTGTAGATAATTTCAAGAGCTTTCCAACGGTATATGGTGCACCTCTATCGGAGTTCGGAGCTAGGAGTTATATCCGAAATACTATAGACTGCCTGGAGGAGACCGGACGGTCCGGCCATGAGCACCGTATGGTACGGTCAACATATGGACATGAAGATGACTGGATTTGGAGATCAGCCCAAAAGGAAAGTTGTGAGGAATTTCAAGAGCTTTCCATTGATATGTGGTACATCTCCATCGGAGTTCGGAGCAAGGAGTTATCGTCGAAATACTAACGCTGGAAATGGAGACAGTACAATTGACAGTACTGTATGGTCAATTGTACGGTCCTCACTGAGACTGGACACTTTCGGAGCAACGGCTAGTTTTTGAGTGAGGGCTATAAATAGCCGGTTGCTTGGCCCTTTGGGGCGCCTTTGGCCATTGTTATCAGTGGGGAAACACAGTGGGAGCCAAGAGGATGCAAGAGAAGCACATGGAGAGGCTTTAGAGAGAAATCTTGGTGCTTGAGAGAGAGGAGAAGCACATGGAGAAGATTTGGAGAAGAAAGCTTAGTGCTTGAGAGGGTTGAGAGCATCCATCCACCTCTAGGACTAGTGTGGTCATAGGGAGGCGGTCTTGGTTTGTTACCCTTGGTCTATGGCAAGACCTAGACCGGTTAGGCGTCGGTGTTGAGCTTGCCAAAGAGAGTGTGGAAGCCGACACAAGTTTGTACACGGTCTTGGAGCTTCCCGTGCGAAAGAAGCATCACTAGTGGAGTGCCCTTTGCACGCATCTAGTGCGGAACCTTACCTTCGGAGGAGTACCCGGGAGAAGCCCGGCGGGACGTGCCCGCGACTTCACTCAAGAGCGGTGGATGGTCCTAAGGAGGAGAGCATCGCCGGTGTGCGGCGGGGTGAAGCCCGTGACTTCACTCGAGGAGTGAAGCGTGCTCTTAGGGGACATCACCGGCTTAAAGGGTGGAGTGTGCTCTAGAGGGGATCGCCATCGAGCGGAGGGACGGGGTCGAGACTCCGGCGGGAGTGACCCAACGTGGAGTAGGGGAAGGCGCCATCCTTCCGAGACCACGGGAAAAATCGATGAGCAATCTCTTACTCTTACTCTCTACTACTTGCACTTACTATCTTGTTTATCTTATATGCATGTAGTAGACCTTGTGCTTATCATATGATTGCTTGATGATTGTTTCCATGTGCTAGCTCTATGTTATCTCTAGTGATATGCGCTTTCCTTATGTGTACTTACTTGCTCATAGCTCATACACTTGCTTGATATCATCTAGTGATCTTGTTATGCTTTATGTTGTATCTATCTTGTCATGATCACTAGCTTGAGCTTCCCAATGTGCTACTTGTATGTGTAACATCCTGGCCCAGGGCTTAATAGGAGTGATAAGAATACTCATACCAACAGTTGCAACTTCTTTTCCGGAAGCTCATCTCGAAAGAACTCCGGGGTTAAGCGTGCTTGGCCCGGAGCAATTTCGGGATGGGTGACCGACCGGGAAGTCCTTCCCGGGTGCGCACGAGTGAGGACAAAGTGCGCAGAAAAGACGTGTGTTGGTCTGTGGGGACAGTCTTGAGATCCTAGAGAGCTGCCAGGCGTGCGGGCCCGGCCTCGTGGAGGCGGGACGTCACAAGTGGTATCAGAGCCGACCCTCGCGGTTTCACGGGCGCGTGTGGGCGCAGTTGCTCAGGCATGGTGCGCATGGCTGGTGTGGGCCCAGAGTGGTCACACAGCATGGCACATGCGCTAGCACTGGACGCACGGACGTGGCCAAGAGGGGACGTTCCTGGACTGGGGTTGATCGACGAGGACGTCGATCTCCTAAGGGGGTGAGAATGTAACATCCTGGCCCAGGGCTTAATAGGATTGATAAGAATACTCATACCAACAGTTGTAACTTCTTTTCCGGAAGCTCATCTCGAAAGAACTCCGGGGTTAAGCGTGCTTGGCCCGGAGCAATTTCGGGATGGGTGACCGACCGGGAAGTCCTTCCCGGGTGTGCACGAGTGAGGACAAAGTGCGCAGAAAAGACGTGTGTTGGTCTGCGGGGACAGTCTTGAGATCCTAGAGAGCTGCCAGGCGTGCGGGCCCGGCCTCGTGGAGGCGGGACGTCACAGTATGCATGTTAGTTTATGTTCTATCTTATCTTATACACTAGCATGCATAGGACTTGCTTGAGCTTCCGTTTGTGTTACCCTTATGCTTGCTAGAATGCTCGAGTGCCTTTAC
Source organism: Eragrostis nindensis (assembly GCA_012490785.1). Lineage (NCBI taxonomy): Eukaryota > Viridiplantae > Streptophyta > Magnoliopsida > Poales > Poaceae > Eragrostis > Eragrostis nindensis. The sequence continues at coordinate 348,394 of JAAXCT010000599.1, forward strand.
CTTATACACTAGCTTGTGTAGGACTTGTTGAGCTTATCTTGTATCATATGCTAGGTTGTTCTTATATGCTCATGTATGCCTTGCTCCTACCATGTACAAGTCCTAGCACATGGTTATCCTTACTTGATCACTATCACATAGTGCACATGTACTCTCTAGTTATGTATCCTTTACTTCCGCAATTAGAAAGAATAGCTAGAAGTGCAAAAAGTTTTAGTTCATGGTGTGCCTGATTCACCCCCCCTCTCGGTCACACGATCCTTACAGACTGGATATACCACCATAGTCCAATTGGTCTTGATTTGAAGGCAAGAAAGCTGTCCATAACAAAAGAAGGCTATCAGGTGATCACATTTACTGATTACACCAGTCTTGACCACCATTCACCTATTGAGGTCCAGAAACTCAGCAAAATGATGACAAAAGGAGTACTGGGGTATGTCCTTCAAATCAAGCTCATCCCTCCTGCCCAGAAGCAAGAACCATCGAATGATGAGGCTGTAGCCGACATTCTTGATCATTACACAGATGTATTTTCTGAACCTACTGGACTACCACCAAAGAGAGACTGTTCTCACTGAATACCTCTGAAACCTGGTAGCATCCCACCTAATATCAGGCCATACAGGATGGCCAAGTTTCAGAAAGATGAGGTAGAGAGGTTGGTTAAACAAATGTTGAATGAAGGTATCATACAACCTAATGAGAGCCCATACTCCTCTCCCTCTGTTCTAGCCAGGAAGAAAGATGGATCTTGGAGATTTTGTGTGGACTACAGGCAACTAAATGACCAAACTATTAAAAATAAATTTCCAATTCCAGTTATTGATGATCTCTTTGATGAACTGTGTGGAGCAAAGTTCTTTTCTAAGCTCGATCTCAGATCTGGATTCCATCAAGTCCTTATGAATGCTGATGATATTGCTAAAACTACATTTAGCACCCATTTCGGGCATTATGAATTTCTGGTCATGCCATTTGGTCTTACCAATGCTCCAGCAACTTTTCAATCTCTGATGAACTCCATCTTTGCCAAGCATCTTAGAGATTTTGTGTTAGTATTCTTTGATGATATACTTGTCTATAGCAAGACTCTGAGTGATCACAGGAAACACCTCACTATTGTATTGGATATAATGCTTCAGCACAAACTATCAGCCAAAAGAAGCAAATGCACATTTGCAGTTCAGGAGATTTCTTACTTGGGTCATATAATCAGTTCACAAGGTCTTTCCACTGACCCAGCAAAGATCTCTGCAGTGCAAAATTGGCCCACACAAAAGAATGTATCACAACTCAGGGGCTTCTTAGGGCTGGCTGGCTACTACAGGAGATTTGTACACAAATTCGGTATAATTTGCAGGCCTCTACATGATGCTCTTAAGAAAAATTCCTTTGTCTGGGGACCTGACCAACAGTCAGCATTTGAAGAGATTAAGCTTCGACTGACCACAGCTCCAGTCCTCACCCTACCTGACTTCAACCTTCCTTTTGTTTTGGAAACAGATGCTAGTGGGTTTGGTATAGGAGCTGTTCTAATGCAGCAAGGAAAGCTAATTTGCTACTTTAGCAAAACATTGAGTCATAAGGCATCATCTCAATCTACTTATGACAAGGAGGCCATAGCAATTTTAGAAGCTTTAAAGAAATGGAGGCATTACTTTCTTGGTTCTAAGCTGGTGATCAGAACTGATCAAAAAAGCCTGAAATATATGGCTGAGCAAAGATTACATGAAGGGGTACAACACAAACTGATGCTTAAGCTGTTACAGTTTGACTATTGTATTGAGTACAAAAAAGGAAAAGAAAACAGAGCTGCTGATGCTCTTTCAAGAAAAGAGCCAAAATGTCTAGCCATTTCTGTTGCCCAACCTGCTTGGGTTACTGAGGTCATTAAGAGCTACAAAAATGACATCCATTGCCAGCAACTGATTACTCAGCTCTCACTTGCTCCTGACCCAACATGTGGATATTCCCTACACTCTGAAATATTGAGATATAAAGGAAGAATCCACATTGGGGGTGATAAACAAATCCAGAACAAGATCATTGAGACCCTCCACTCTTCTTCCATTGGTGGTCATTCAGGTATAACAGCAACTTATCAAGGGTAAAGAAAATTTTCCATTGGCAAGGTCTCAAAAAGTCTGTTGAAACCTTTGTCACCAACTGTGCCATATGTCAAAGGGCCAAAGGAGAACATTGCCACTACCCTGGATTACTGGAACCACTCCCTATTCCTGATATGGCTTGGTCACATATATCACTGGATTTTGTTGAAGGTCTGCCCAAATCTAATGGAAAAGATGTTATTCTGGTTGTGGTGGACAAAGTAACAAAATATGCTCACTTCTTAACTCTGGCACATCCCTTCACAGCTCAGCAAGTGGCACAGTTATTCCTGGATCATATATATAAACTTCATGGGTTACCAAGTGCAATGATTTCTGACAGGGATAGAATTTTCACCAGTGACTTGTGGCAAGCTCTCTTCAAGGCTCTCAAGGTCTCATTGCGAATGAGTTCTGCCTATCATCCTCAAACGGATGGTCAAACAGAACGTGTCAACCAATGTCTGGAGAATTACTTGCGCTGCATGGCTTTCTCTGAACCCAAAAAGTGGTCATACTGGCTTCCATTGGCTGAATGGTGGTATAACACTACCTATCACTCATCTCTCAAGTGTACTCCCTTTCAGGCATTGTATGGTTACCCTCCTCCATTGATCAGTGAAATCTAGTTCCAGGTCCAGAATCTCCTGCCTGTGATTTTCTCACTGAGAAGAAAGAGATGCTCACCAAACTGAAAGATAACTTGTCCCAAGCTCAAGCTCGCATGAAGAAATATGCTGATGCTAACCGCACTGAAAGGTCCTTCAGTGTGGGCGATTTTGTCTATCTGAAAATGCAACCGTTCAGACAACATGCATTTGGACAAAGGAATGCTCTGAAACTCACAACAAAATATTATGGTCCATTTCTGGTTACACAGAGAGTTGGACAAGTAGCTTACAAGCTCCAGTTACCATCAAGTGCAAAAATCCAGCCAGTGTTTCATGTCAGTCAACTCAAACGGCATGTGGGCTCTCATGCAGTACCGAGTATGGACCTTCCACTCGTTGACAAGGATGGCCGCATCAAATTCGCCCCTGCTGCAGTCATTCAAACAAGAGCCTTACCTCGTAATGATGTACTTGTTACACAATGGTTGATTCAATGGGATGGTTGTCCTCCTGACGAGGCTACTTGGGAAGACGCTGACTTCATCAAATCGGCATTCGGTTCATTCTACAGGAAGACCATTCGAAGCTGGTTTCCTGACTCCACGGAAGCAGTCACACCTACTCACACTTGAGGACAAGTGCAGTTTCAAGGAGGGAGGATTGTCATGACCGTGCTGTAGTGGATGGACGGCGCTCAAGCCTCAGATGGATCCTACGGCTGTGATAGCCTTACCACTTTTACCATTAGTCAAATTCCCTTTTTGTTCCGGATATGTAACAGTTAAATTTACTGTTCAGCAACTTTGCCGGCCATATAAGCCGCGCGTTGCTTGTGGAAAGGGTATGCTATTCTGTAACAAACAATTCCCCACCAAAACTGGGTCATATGCATCGCTGTGTTCTTGGCTGATTTCCTTCCTATCTGTTCGATTTCGTTCTGATTTCGTTCTCGTTCCCGGAAGGAATTAGTTAATGCTTGACTGATCCACTCCAGGGCAAGCAGCTTCAAGCTTGGGCAACGAGAGTTCAAGACGCCCTCCAGCTCGCGGCCGTACACGCGGGCCCTGTGCAGCCGTAGCTCGGACAGCGCCGTGAAGAACGCGCCGCCGCCGCCGCCGGGGAACCGTAGATGTCGGCCGTTGAAGTAGCGGAGGTTGATCGCCGTGGCCCTCTCGCAGGGAGGGAGCGAGACCTCCTCGTCGTCGTCGACGTCCCGCTCGTGGCTGCAGGTCGGCAGCGAGAGCCGGAGCTCGCCGGCCAGGCGCCGCGACGCAAACCGCAGCCACGAGGAGACATGGCGCGACCTGCAGATGGTGATGCCCAGGCGATTGACGACGGTGGTCGGCGCGGCGGCGTACGCGGCCAGCGCGGCGTCAACGAGACCCGGCGCCCGCGGCGGCGAGCCCGCCGGTTCGTGGAGGCAGTAGATGAGGGAGAGCACGGGGAGGGGCTCCCAGACGCGGCGCCAGCGGCGGGAGAGGACGCTGGTGCGCGCGGCGTCGACGGTGGACGGGAGGCGCGACAGCATGCTGCGTAGGAGGTCGTCGGCGAGGGCGCTGATGTGATCGGCGCCGGCGTCCGCGTCCATGGCTCGATCTCGATCGGGTTTTACTAGCTGCAACTGCTGCTTCGTTTGCTCTCCTATAGTACGTACGAGGCGGTTTCCACCGGCGCGTCGGCGATTTAACTCGATCGGGTTGCTTCTTCCAGACATATTGTTATTTTGATTCAAGTATTTTTTTTGTTGGAATTATTTATTGACCTCGGTCAATATCTCTTTAGACCATTAAGGCCCAATTCGAATCCTAATGAAGCCCCTGTTAGTTGCCTTGATCGGGAGGCAAACTTAGCCCATCTAAGAGCCCGGCTCTAAGCCTACAACACTATATAACTAAGGGAAACCCCTAAGTTTTCTTAATCGACGAATTAAGCCTAAAGGGTTGATCTAACCCTAACACTACCGATCCCTAAGCGTGCTGGAAGGTTTGGAAGCTCGGTGCTCTAGTTCTACGTCTACATACAGCTGTTCTTCTTTTAACTGGACCGAAACGAGGACCGAAACCAGGCCCGGTGAGATTCCTAAATTAAGATTAAAGTCATCGAAATCTCTTGAGCATAAACAGATCCAAGAAAATAAATCTAAACTTCTTCTTTTTTTTTCGAAAGACCAAAAATGAATCTAAACTTGATCTGCCATTGACCAGCCTGTAAGTAAAGTGTAACACATACTTGTAAATTGTCGCACGACCTCGAAAAGTGTCCAGCTCACGTTGTTGACCGTATGACAATTTTAATTTCGTCATTCGGGGGAACTATGCTACGGAGTACCCGGTTTGCCTGCCTTCAGATACAGTAATGATCCCCTCGCAAAAAAAAAAAAAAGATACAGTAGTGATCACTTTCTTCTTTGATGTTGCACTGCATTTGCTCAACAGTCTCACAAGTTCCACTTTTGGCTCTTGTTCTCCGTCACCCGTTACCTCTACTTCTTCGAGTGAATCCAACACAATAGTACTGTTTGTCTTACGATTCTGCAGCAAATTGCATGGACATCCTAATGACTTGCATGGACAACCATAACCCTGAACATAAAAGGATCATTTTGAGAACATAATTAAAAAGATGATTAATGATTTTAAGAATCACTACAAAAAAAAAAAACTGATGAATTAGATGCCAATACCTTGCTGAAGCTCAGTTCCACCACAAGCTTTCTTAATTCTTATCCCAGCGCATTTCTGGAGAAGATGTATCATTAATGGCATGAAGTCATGCTCTATCATCCTAAATCTTACCACTAAGACTTGGCATCTGGCACGTTGTTTTAGGTCATTCTACAGAAGACTTTCGTAATATCGCACGCTATGAAAACATCAAGCTGCTTGTTTTTCCGCTTCACTGAAAAAAGTTGATTTTCAAGGGGGAAACAGGAGATGTTCTTTTGCAAGTGAGCAGAGAGAGAGAGAGAGCACACCTTTGAAACGAAGACAGTCAGGTCCATCTCGTCGACACTCGACCGTGTCAAACCGACGCATCAACGCCGCGACAGAAGACGGATCGTTGACCTCCAGCCTGCGGAGGTGGCGTCCAGCCTCCGCAAAGTGGTGACGGTCGGGGTCGAAGCGTTGGGCGTGCCCGCACACCTCCGAGACCTTGGGGACGGCGACATAAGCAAAGCACGAGACGTGCCATGCGCACATGTAACACCTGCGTCAGGAGCTACACCGGAAGAGCCGTGATGGCGGAGTTTCAAGGATGCACTTCTGGCGAGAACGCGGATATCTGGAGCCTAGAAATGCATAGTTGTGTGTGTAGTCAAGAGCCCGTTGGGCCGCATAGCTTGCATTGTGGGCCTCCAGCCATTGTAAACGTGCGGTGTGTGTGCGTGGCCCATGGGGCGTAGGTGGTAGTCCATGGTGTATCGGGTGAACTCAGAAATGAAAAAGTGAAACAAGAAACTCTGTTCTTCTTGCTCGGCAAGCTAGAGCGGCGAGGTGAGCCACCGCAGCAATCCTCACGTCCCGGTTCCTCATCGCCGGTGGCCACGGGGAGAGCGTAGGTGACTATCGTGTGTGACAGGTGATATCAGAGACATTTGATCCATGGGTAGGCGTGGCAACAGATCCGAATCCCTTCGACCTTCAGCTGTAAAATTCCGTGGCAAGTTGGTCGAAATCGAGCAAGGCAATCGAATCGCGGAGATTGGTTTCCCGTCAATTTTGCCTGTTTGGCTGGGTTTGAGGAGTGATCACCACGGCTCCCACCGCTAAACTATCAGCTCAGACCCAGTTTTTCCTCGACGCCATGCTGTAGGCGGAGAGGAAGGAGGAGGAGCGCCTGAAGGAGGAGAACCGGCGGACGAAGATGCAGGAGAGCATCGACCTGCTCTACGCGCAGATCGGCACCTTCGACACCAACCAACAAAACCTCACCGCGCAAGTCGAGCTCATGACGGCCGCAGTGAATCAAAACACCAAGGACCAGCTGAAGTTGGCGCGTCAACTCCAAGCTATGGGCGAGGCGGTGGCGCGCATCACGTTGCGGCAAATGCTTTTCGAGCAAGGGACGGTGACGACTCCCCTCACTCTCGATCTGGCCAGCACGAGACGTTCATGGGGCCGTCCGCCAACCGTTCGACGTTTGGCCACTACCGCGGCAGTTATGATCAGGTTCACCCTCCTCGATCTACTCTTCCTAAGTTGTCTTTCCCACGGTTTGTATAACACTATCCTACTACCTACACCGACACCTAAGAAAAGCTCAATAAGGGCACACCAATGAGAACTCAAATCTAGACTCCACCGAGACGAAGACCGTTCAGTCAGACTCCAGTGACCACAAGATTGGCATGGTGAGGATCCGAAGATTTGGCGTGATAAGTTTGAGGATTATTTCAAACTATACAATATCAGGTGTTTATTTGGATGGTAATGCTGCGAAGTGGTACCGGGTGTTCAAGTTGCAGAAGGGTTTGGTGGATTGGCGTACCTTTATTTCTGCAGTAGAGAGTAAATTGGGGCATATGATTTCAGGAAAGCGATTGATGAATTATTGGAATTGAAGCAGGAAGGTTCTGTAGAGGACTACACCAGAGGCAGTTCGTTTTCAGGTTTCTATGCACAATCCCAGTTATGATGAACTTTTCTTTGCTTCTACCTTTGTGAAAGGTCTGAAAGATGAGCTCAGGGGTGCAGTGCAGTCTCAAGTACCTGAAACGGTTGATAGAGCTAGCATGTTGGCTAAAGTCCATCAACAGGTGCCAGACGAGAAATTGGCTATTATAGGACTCCAAACAAAGTGGTTTCTCTATAATAGGATTCCTAATGTTGGCTTCTCCCAAATAGGACTCCAAACAAGTGCACTACACTAGACAGAGACAGGGCCAAGTACAAAACTATCAAACCTGCCTCTACACTGAAATCTTATGCATCATCTGCTAAGCAAGACAACAAGTCTGTTATACCTCAATCTAGTCTTTGGAAAGAAAGACAGTTGAGAGTTCACCTAAGAGCTTGTTTTCTGCTGTTCATAGGAATGGTCTAGCATAAAAGACATGAAAGCTCTTAATGTTCTAACTGAAGCCTGAAAACAGTTTTCACATTATTTGCTTAGCTTTGCAGGTCAGAGTGTTCTTCTAATTAGAAGATGATGATACATGAGCAACCGTAGAGAAAGAAGTGGACTTCAACCAGCAACAGTTCAGAGAGTATCTATTGCATCTAGTAGTGGTTCTAGAACTTTTACTTTTAAAAATATTTTTGTGCAACCTATCTGTATTGGGATCTTTTTAAAAAGGTATCCATGTTTCCGGATCGTTATATTGATACCTAGTGGTTGGATTTCAATCATGCCAATACGATCCGGAGAGAGTTGTTTTGTGTAGCAGGATTTGGGGTGAAAAGAGCACAATGCAAGGAGATCTTTAGCAGGGGCATCTGTTTTTCAAGGTGTAGTAAATTCCCACCATTAAACATAGCCATTATCTTGGCATTTATATTTGGCTATAACATGCATCGTTAGTACTAGCAGTAATCTAAACGTATATAGCCAATATGTTCTCTCTGTTTGTAATAAATTCCCATCATTAAACATAGCCATTATCTTGGCATTTACATTTGGCTATAAAAGGCATCGTAGCTCCTGGGAGTACTAGCAATAATCTAAACGTAGCTAATATGTTCTCTCTCTCTTCATGGTGTATTTATAGATAGTGCTCTATGTTCTTAGCCACACCATCACCATTCTTACAGTATTGTCGAAACAGAAAGAGTCATGGCCAAACCAGCGACGACAATCCCTCTCACCATGGCTCTCGTGGCCCTCATCGCTGTCACCCTTCATCTCCAGGCCCAAGGTATGAATGTGTATGTTGTTGCGTCTGTTGTACTGTACTGTGTGCTTAGATTAGCATATTCTTCATGATGATACCACTGATTGATGGTGTAGCCATGATGGAAGGTGATGCGTCGGTGCAAGAGCCCAGCAGGCCGGAGCAGGGAGCCGCGGTGGTGACGAACGCGACGGATCTAGTGTGCCGGCCATGCAATTGTTGCATAGCCTATGGAACAAACCCAGAGGTCTGCTATACTAGTTGCTGCTACAAGCAGTCATGGATGTCAACGTGTGGATGCGCCTCCTGTGGGGGCAATTAACCTGTCATGGAGAAATATACGCCATAACCACAAAATAAATGAATAATAGAGTGTTTCGTGATCATGTGCTGCTAATCCTTGTGCTATGATAAATTTGCGTAACTAGTAGCAACCCCTAAATGTTTCGTTTTATGCAAAAAATAACTCTTAAGACCTGGTGTCGTTCAGATATGTTTCACCATGCGAAATTCCGTGTAGTCATCAACTGTCGCGAACCTGAAGGAGGCGCACCAGCATCTTGATCGCCATCCTCTTGCTTTCTCTCTTTTCCCTCTTGCGGTTATTATTTGTAGTGCATCTTCGTGTGTGTGTCTGTGTGCTGTTCCAACAATGATGCTTGTCAGCAGTCAATGTCAACCAATGGTGTCAGTTCTTATCAATGATTAGTGACCGCAATTGCATTGTTTTCAATTGGAATGTCCGTGGTTTGAATCAGCCGGCACGACGGCAGGTGGTCAAAGATTTGATACTTGATCATCATGGGACTGTCATATGACTACAGGAAACTAAATTGGCAGTGGTGGATGACAGTGTAGTCTGTAGCACTTTGGGAAGTCAGTTTTTGGGAAATTATGCGGCAATACCGGCTGATGGTGTAAGGGGTGGTGTGATCATTGCTTGCTCGCAGGATCATTATGAGCTGCAGCAGGTGGACATCCGGCAATACTCTGTGACAGCAACGATCAAGCGCAAGGCAGATAATGGAGTCTGGTCTTTAACGGGGGTATATGGACCACAAGGTGACAATGAAAAACTACAATTTCTTGCTGAGATCAGGGCGGTCAGGCAGCAAGTTCTGGAAAAATGGATGATTCTCGGAGACTTCAATCTAATCTACCGATCTTGTGACAAAAACAATGACCGGATCAAACATAGACTGATGAATAGCTTCAGATGGGTTCTTGATGAGTTAGAGCTGAAGGAGCTGCATTTACATGGCCGACACTTCACTTGGACCAGCGAGACAGATAACCCAACCCAAACAAAGATCGATCACGTTTTCTATACTCGGGAGTGGGAAGTGGAGCACCCAGATTGTTACTTGCAGGCTATTGGCACCTCAGTCTCGGACCACTGTCCCATGGTCCTCACATATGCACACCTTTCAGCAGGCGTTACAAGGGCTTCCGGTTTGAATCATTTTGGTTACGCCAACCGGGTTTCCTCGAGCTCGTTCAGCTATCTTGGAGCAGACCGGTACTGTCTTACAACAAGGCCCGGGTGTTGCATGTCAAACTGTCCAGATTGGCCAAAGAACTCAAAGCATGGAGTAAGCAGTGGGTGGATGAGCTCAAGCAGCAAGCAGACTTGGCCGAACAGGTGGTCTTTCAGCTGGATCAGTTACGGGAACAGCGGCAGCTCACGGACAATGAAATCTCTCTTCGTCGACTGGCCAAAGATAAGATCCTCGGACTCGCATCACTTTGGCGTATCAAAATCAGGCAACGCTCGCGGCTAACATCCATTCGTGCTGGCGATGCCAATACACGACTGTTTCACTTGCGTGCCAATGGAAGGCACAGGAAAAATCACATACCAACGCTGCTGCATTTGGAGTCACGCACACTTCACAAGAACAAAAAGCTGCAGCACTGCACCAACATTACACTGGGCAGCTTGGTACTGTAACCCCAAGGGAAGTAACACTGAATTGGGACCTCCTGGACATCCAACGTCACGAACTAGATCATCTGGATGAGGACGTGTCCTTGGATGAGATCAAGGCAGCGATCATGCAGGCTCCATCAAAAAAAGCACCCGGTCCGGATGGCTATATTGGGGGCTTCTTTAAGGCTGCTTGGAACATAATCAAACATGACTTGGTGGTGGCGATACAGGAAATCTTTGACCGCAGGTCCGGCTGCTGGAACCTTCTCAACTCGGCCAACATCGCCCTTTTGCCCAAGAAAGATGGGGCAGCAGCAGTGGGTGACTATCGACCCATCAGCCTCATGCATAGTATCGCCAAATTGTGGGCAAGATACTAGCGAGCCGCCTGGCGCCGCACCTCGAAATTTTGGTCTCTCATAGCCAAAGCGCTTTTATCAAGGGCAGGTGTATTCAAGATAATTTCCAATACGTGCATGGGGCAGTCCAACATTTCCACAAGACTAAGACACCGATGCTCTTGTTTAAATTGGACATTGCCAAAGCTTTTGACAGTGTCTCCTGGGAATACATGTTGGAGATCTTGGAACGTATGGGCTTTGGGCAGCGGTGGAGAGACATTTTATCCTTGACTTGGGGCACAACCACATCGCGCATCCTGCTGAACGGAGAACCAGGGAAGCCAATCCACCACCGACAAGGTGACCCGCTCTCACCTATGCTATTCATCCTCGCCATGGACCCCCTGCAGCAAATACTGGAGCGAGCTACAGCCCATGGTCTGCTCACGCCAATTGGAGCATCCCCGATCAAAATGCGCATCAGCCTCTATGCCGATGATGCCATGTTATTTGTGCACCCAATCGCAGCAGACATTGATAGCCTACAAGAAATCCTCCAGCAATTCGGTGAAGCCACCGGCTTGTGCACAAACTTTCAGAAATCAGAAGTCTACCCGATTCGATGTGAGGCAGTTGATGTTGGGGAAATATTGGGCAACCTGCAAGCTCGACAAGGGCAGCTACCATGCAAGTATCTGGGCCTGCCACTGCGGATTGGTAGGCTTCACCGTAGTGATGAACAAGCCATCATTGACAGAGTAGCCGCCAAGCTCCCAGGATGGAAAGGCCGATTACTTAACAAGACCGGTCGCCTCACCTTGGTCAAGGCGGTGCTGTCCTCCATACCAACATATCACATGACCGTCTTCCGCTTATCCAAATGGGCGATCAAGCGCATTGATAAAATTCGGCGGAGTTTCCTATGGAAAGGATCGGATGAAGCCAAAGGAGGCCACTGTCTTGTAAATTGGAGACGGGTACTGTAGCACACCACCTCAAATTAATGAGGGGTTTGGCTAACCAGGATCTTAATCGGGTGATACTTGACGAAGCAAGCATTCCAAATGACCACATACATAAGCATAAGTAAAATAATTTTACAACGAGTTTAATTATTACATTGGTTCGACGATTAACATAAGGTACAAGGTTCGGAATATGGTTCTTAATACATAAAAGAGTTCGAAATTCGATTACATAAAAACGAGCGGAAGCGGAACACACGACGATATAACTAAAGTGATGACATGTCCGGCCATAGACACAAAATCACTCTTCATGCTCCGAAGAGGGAGAAACAGGAACCACTTCAAAGGCCCAATTACCTGCAAAAACATTTTCAACAAAAGCCCTAAGCAACTAATACTCAGCAAGTCTTACCCGTCAAATATGGCCTTCTAAGACCGACTTCTAGTATGCATGGGGGTTGACATGGCCAAAGATAGATTTTTTGCATAAAGATAGCACTAAAAGTTGGTCCTTCTTTCATATTTTAGCTCAATTTAGCTTTTAATGCAGGAATATAAATGTTTGCACCTAAACTAAATCAAACACGTTGCAAAACAATTAATTGAAATACAATTCAGCAACATTCATCAATTCAATTCACTTTTTTATTACGATGTGACAGAGTGAACAAGTGGTACTCAATAACCGCGAGGGACGGCGACTCGAATCAATTTACATCCTGCAGGAGAAACCGGGAATACACGACGTACGCACACCCAAAGGGGTCACGCACGGCAACCTTTTACAACACACCATAAGGTCGGGCCGCTTAACACCTCTCCCGAGTACACGTCTCCCCACGCGATAGCCACGCCGGGTCTATCTGTGGTTCGCCTGGGCACCCTCCCTTCAAACACGGTCCCAGATTCCACCATAACCATCTTCATCACCAAAAGAGAGGTGAGTTCACGTCCAACAATATAGCATAAAGTTACATCGGTTTACTAGTTCCCATTCTCCTAGTATGTATCCGGTACTGTTCAAACTTGCTCAACGGGGCCACAACGAACGGTCCTCAACCGACGCAAACGGGGCCATGGCGAACAAAGCGAGCCTTGTCACCCCCAACCTACACATGAAGCTTCCCTGTTCGGTCTCAAATTCATTATAACATCATTAGAGTGAAATAAAACCTAGTAACCCCTGATGTCGAGTGGTCTCCATACCACCCGCTATCGCTAACGAGGACTCGACATTAAGCTTAGCATTATATCTATCGAGTGGCTGGACATAAGTAACCATTTCCGAGGATTCCTAAGGTAAATGCATCTAAGTTGACAAATAACTCCTAAGAACTTAATGCACATTTCTCAACTCGAAATACATGTGAGAAAATATAAAACTTTGCAAACATAGGAGTGCACCGGGGCTTGCCTTGGAGCTGGTGGTTAGCACTCTCAGTCACTCTCACGTCAACTCTGGGCTCCTCGGTCACGATCTCCAAGTCCTCGAGTCCGGCGGCGGCTCCTAAATGAATGCTACTGATATATACATGATGCTACTGATATATAACATTGATAAATAAAAATATGTACAAAGTCAGCAAAAAGGGTTCATGGGACTTCCTTGATAAATAACATGATGCTACTGATATATACAAAATTATATGCTTAAAGATTCATTGACATGATTTTGGTGTTTTGGTCTCAAGGGATTTACACATTGGATTAAGATTTATTAACTGTTTAGATTTGTACAAGGGATTTTCTTCAAAACTCCTTAAAATGATTCTGGAAGATCAGCAATTAACACTGTATTTTTCCTTAGCAAGATACTCCTATGGACAGCAACATACCCAAAATTTTGTGCCAAAAAGTGCAGGATTAAAATGCTAAAAATGATTTAGTTAGAAAATTGAAACTGTAATTAGTAACAAAATTGGATGAATTTCAAGGAACCACTTGATGAGCAGTTCAGTGAGCCTACAAGGAGTATGTGCGCCAAATTTCAGAGCTTTTGCATGAGTATACATTTTTATAAAAAAATGATTTTCAGGTTCTCTTCTATGAATTTTAGAAAATTATCTAAACTCATTCCAGATGTTTATGTTGTACCACTGGATAGATCTTTTCACAAGGAATCCAAACAATTTTGTTTCACATTTTTTCGGAGTTGTATGTTATTTTCTATCGAATTTACAAGTTCAGTGAAATTTCTGTAGCAGTGCCAGCGCGCGGCGGCGAGGTCGACGTTCCGGCGAAACGGCGGCGAACTACGGTCAACCGTGGGCGGCTCCACTACTAGGGCTACTTGGTGGTGACGTGGCACTAGCAGGTGCACGCGCGCGAGCGAAAGAGGCTTCGCCGGCGGCGAGGAAGGCGGCGGCGCAAACGGCGCGGCGGCGTCCTGGCGAACAGGGTGGCCGGCGACGCGAGTTAGCGCGAGAGCGAGCTTCCACGGAGCGAGGCAAAGCTCACCTTGGGACGTGTTCACGCGGAGGAAAGCCGGAAGGGGGACTTCGCGGTGGAGGCGGCTTGGTCCGGCGGACGGCGGCGGGGAAGAAAAGGGTTCCGGCGAGTTCACTGCGAGAGGGACGACATGGTTAGCACCAGAGGGTGCGCGGTCGAGCTGGGCAACATCCAGCGCGATTAATTGCGAAATGGCTCACCGTGCACGGAGAATTTCACGGTGACGTCGAGGTGGTTCACCCGGCGGCCATGGGAATTCCTTCGCTTCGATCTTGTGCTACCGTTGGGGAAGAGGAAAATGGTGTTGGGAGCGGCTAGGAGGAGTCCTGGCTCCGCTTTTTGCAATTGGGGTCGAACTTGGGGAGCAGCAGAACAACGGCGAGGCGGCGAGCTCTGTCCGGCGGCAATGGTGGCTAGGGTTTCGTGCGGGTGCGCGAAGGAACGGGAAGAAACGAGAAGGGAGTGGGTGTGGGAGTGGTTGCGCGGTTTGAAGGTGTCGACGGCAGCTCGTCGCTGGCGCTGAGGCGATGGCATGGCGAGCCACAGCGGCCGGCATGGGCGAGCAGGGGCTGAAGACGCTGACAGGCGGGTCCCACGACAATTCTTTTGAATTTTTGAAAGAATTTACACGTGCTGGTTTGAAGGGATTGAAACCTAACTCTACTGTGCCCCAAAAAATCTGAGAAATTTACCCCAGAAAGATCTCACTTGAAGGAACCACTTCTCTTATTGGAATTTTTCCAAATTCGGAATGGATTTTGAATAACAATTCTGTTAAGACAGAATTTGGATAAACGGTCTTTGAATTATTTGAGCACCTTCCGTTCATCAGAAAAATCTGAGAAATTCTCCAAAACCCTATCTTGGTACAGGTAGACCACAAAAATTGTCAAAGAGCCCCACTGTTAAGAAACATTTGGTCGAAAACAAATATGACCATGGTTTGACTTAATTTTAAAGCTTTGTTCATTTGTTCTTAAATCTTTTGTCCTAAAACTTTGTTAACTGAATTAACCATTTGATTAACAGTGGGTTTAAGTTGGGGTGTTACAGGTACAGAGGTCGAAGCGGCTGAGTGGACTAGGAGTGGCAGACTTAGCAAGTTTCAACCGAGCCCTCCGCTTACGTTGGCAATGGTTAAAATGGAAAGATAGCTCCAAGCCCTAGTCAGACATGGAAATACATAGCACGCCAACTGAGATTGATCTGTTTCACGCCTGCACCAACGCCATCTTGGGCAATGGGCGACGTGTGTCCTTCTGGCACGACACTTGGCTCCATGGGCAGGCACCTAAGCAGCTAGCACCAGACCTCTACAGGTTGGCCTGGCGGAAGAACGAATCTATGGCGCTCGCGCTCACCAACGGTCAGTGGAAGCGGGGTCTTCGGCGCCTGTCCACCACGGTTGATCAGTATGTTGAGCTTTGGTCCCTATTGCAGTACGTCCAGCTATCTGATCAGCCGGATGATATCACTTGGAGATTCACCGCCAGTGGCAACTACTCAGCGAGCTCGGCATATAATGTGCAGTTCATTGGGGCTTACGCAGATCACGACTGGCAGCGGCTCTGGAAGGTCAAGGCGGAGGACAAATGCAAATTCTTCAGCTGGCTAATCCTTCAGAACAAGCTATGGACCTCCGACCGCATCCTCAAAAATGGTGGCCAAGCAAATGCAATTTGTTCCCTATGCCGCATCATGCCGGAGACGGCGTCGCACATGATGGCGGCCTGCTCTTTCTCGGTCCAGGTATGGAATGCATTTGCCTACATGGGAATAGTGCCGCATCAACTACCGCCACAGAACTACCGAAGGCTTAAGCGCTGGTGGGCATCCATGTTGGGAACAGCCGGTGTGCAGAATGCAGCCGAACTTGAGCAGGCAGTCATTTATATTGCCTGGAATATTTGGAAAGAGCGCTGCCGCCGGGTGTTTGACAACAAGGCCATGACATCGGACCAGCTGACCACCATCATCAAGCAGGACATCCAGGATTGGAACAGGGCGCAAACACCTTGGGAGGAGTAGCCTTTTGTTGCTTCGCTCATGTAAATATTTTATTTTGTTTCGGTTTATTTCCTTGGGCCGAGGCCTTGTTTTATTTGAACTCTTGCTAATTCGATCTATAATGAAAGGCAGAGCACCTGCCATTGCGCTCAAAAAAATAAAATAAAAATGTAGCTATATATACGTATTTCCTGCTGTAAAACTGCAGATCCTCATCTTGTTGGTCGCTGTCCATTTCATCCGCTTTTTGTTGCCTTCTTCTACTTGGCCGCTTGTAACTCCTTCACAAAACCAGCAGGTCCACCTCCCTTGGCAGCTAGCTCCCGGATGGTACCAAATCGTGCGACTCGACGCCGATGTACCTGAATGCCTCGCAGAAGCAGTACGGATCTCAACGGGGAAATCCTTTCATCCCCATAGGGTCCCCACTTCATGGCTGCAATACCAACAGATTTTGAGGAAATACAACAGGGGTATACAGGTGTAGAGCTATACAAGTACTTTGTTTTTCGATGGGGGAAATCGCGAAATCGCCCCCAACAAGTTATCGGGAGTTTGATTATTCCCTTCTATAATTAATTTTGTTGTAAAAACCCATCAAGTAATTAGGCCCGGTTCAATTAGCCCCACCTAAGCAACGCGCTTTGATTAGCCAATTTGGTCTGATTTGTAGACTTGTTGTAGTCACTACGTTACAGATTAGGCGGCACCACGGGCTCATCTGGTCTGGTGCCTGGTTAACAGGAACGCACGACTACACCTGTCCACTATTGTGCGATGCATGAAGCCGGCCAACCAGGAGGGTGACCACATTATCGCCGGCCGTCGAAATTATCTGTTGGATTATGGTAATCACCCAACGCCCAGGACCCAACACGATTATCCACAATCTATCTGATGATAAGCTGCATTCATCGTCTACTTGCCAAAATAGCACTCCTAAGGGGCGCCATATTTAGAACTCCCTTAGTAAGCGTTGCGTTCTGAGAATGCCACTACCAAAGGTGTACCTTTGATTTTTTTCTTGTCTAAAGTACGTTCTGAAGTGACGCTCTTACCCCTCTCCTTATCTTATTCCTCCGGCTCAGACCTCACAAGGAAGCTCGGGTGTACCGCCGCCATTTGCCCATTCACTTGGCACACCATCCCGCCAGCCATGACGCCGAGCTCGGCTTGCCCCGGCGTACGTCCCTGCTGTAGTCCGCACGGACGAGCCGCCAGCTGCCCTTGTCGTGCCCACCCGCCGCGCCGCTCGCGTGTGGTCAACTAGAGGTGGAAAAAAAGGCTCGAGGCGGCTTGGCATGAAGCATGCTCAGACACGACTCGGCTCGAGCTCGTGACATTAACGACCAAGCCGAGCCTTCTTTTTAGCTGGTTAGTTTAACGAGCCGAACCGTGCTATCTTGTGAGTTGTTCGTTAACTCGTTAGTCTCGAATGATAAGTGATTATTTATACAATTTATGGCACATTTGCAAGTAGCATAACATATGTATAGACTCTCAAAATAGCTTTCTTTATATTCATGCAAACCGATAAGAGTAACACTGAAGACAGTCGATAGACATTCTAAATTGGACTTTTCATACGAAACAATCCATAGTTGATGACACAAACCACTCCCTCCAGATTCACTACTAGGAAATGAACCACTTATTGAAATGAAGCATGTCTGCCCTTTGACGTTCCACCTGCTAGGCTGGGTAAATAAATACTGAAACCAAAAGGTTTAAAGCCCTATTCGTAATTTACTTTCTTGGGCTCGTGGGCCGGCTCGAGCCAGCCCAAACTTCTTATCAAACCGAGCTGAGCCTGATTTTTGGCCCGTTAACTTAATAGGCCGAGCCGAGCCTCCTTGCTATTGAGCTGCTTCGAGCCAAGCTGGCTCGTTATCCACTTCTACGCGTGCCCAAGCCAGGTTTACCTGCCACACCGTATGCCCCTGTGGCCGCCGCCCCCTTGCCGCTCTTCGCAGTTGGCCTCCGCCTCCACCACAAGATGCGCTGCGAGCCTGGTGAATGGTTGACATGGGTAGAATTGGCAGCCTGCAGGGCTGCTCCTCTGCCGCTCAGCGCGCCTGAGTATGGGAAGAGAGAGCAGAGGAGGAAGAAGCCGAAAAAGGGTAGGAGCGTCATTTTAACTAGTTGTTGGTATGGTGGAACAAGGAACACCTTTAATAAATTAGTAGTGGCCTTTTGGAGATGGCCTATTTTACTAAGGCATTATGGAGATGGCGCTCTTTATGAGTGTTTTTTTTGCCAATTATCTCTCTCCAGTGGCATTCTATGGGAAGGATCACCTTGATGTTCCAACGTATAACTAAATTTATTTCGTTTCAACTCCATCCTAATGGCCTTCCTGAACAGTCGCTTGGCCTCTCAAACACAGCCTTCTCGGCAAAATATGCTGCTATCAAATTATTAGACGTGACGATATCTGGATCACACCCACTTGCAAACATTTGCTTCAGAACAGCCATTGCCTAGGATGCTTCTCCCATGCAATCTTATTCGGTGCTGGTGCTGTAATAAATATTTAAAGAATGTGAACAACAGCATGTATCGCATCTTTTTTTTTTTATTTTGACGACCTTCCTCTCCACGAGCAGATGAAAGCGCAGAGGCTAAAACAACTAGCGTAAAGAGAATGGAACAGGTTACACATCCAGAGATTTTTGCTGCTCTTATTTTTCTCCCTACATACACCGATTGAATATTTTGATTAGCGCAAGAAGAAATGGTTAAACTTGGACTGCTAACCACGTAGTACGTGCCGTTCTTCTTTTACTCTTTATTTCCTCCTCTACTCGAGTCCGCTGCCCGCCGCGTACACATGCTCCACGTCTCTATTTTTTTAACCGCCGATCGATCAAGATCAACGCTCCGTTAGAATGCCGGGTAGAATCGCGGTCCGGTGGAAATTGCCTTCCTGTACGATCTTCATTGCCGTAGCATTCCCAGGTACTGTGCTGCCACACGTTTGTTTGAGATTGAGCGATCCCACGTGAGCGTGGAGTAATGGCGGTAGTTGGTCGCTGGTGGCCTCTTGCTCTCCTTCTCGGCTCTGGTCTCATCCTTTCCATTGTTTTTCGTTTGATTTGCTCTGGCTAAGCCTTACTGCAGGATTTGGTTCGCCGAGGCGGACGCAGGTGCACCGTGCGAGAGGAAGGTGGAGCCGGGGCGGTCAGGCGGGCGCAGCGTCGAGCGGCGTCGAGGTCGAGGCGGCGGAGCGGGGCGGGCACGCGGGCAGGGGGACGGCGCGGGAGGGCGGGCTCGGCGTCAGAGCAGGCGGGCGGTGGCGGTCGCGGCCTGCCCAGGACCTCGCGGCGGCGTCTCCGGCGCAGGAGGAGGCGGGGCCTGACGCGGCGCGGGTGGGCGGGGGAAGCGTCGGCGCTGGAGGGCAAGATCCGCGCGACATCAGAGGGGGCGGGGACGAACGCGGCGCGGCTGGCTGGAGGCAGCGGCGGCGCGGACGTCTAGGTGCGACAGCTTTGGTCCGCTTCGATTTCTCATCTTGCAGTTCTGTTCGACTGGTGTTAATCCGATTTTCCCCATGTTCGTTCCCTTTCTTTCCCTTTCTACTGGTCTAGGGTTCAAGGTCCTGGTTCAGCATCATCTTCCCGGTCTCGTCCTGAGCTCCGGCCACCGGTGAGGCTTTCTCGTCCTCTTTCCTTTCCTGCCTGTTGGATGTGATTTGCCTTTGAATTTGAAAATAGGGATTCAGAGTGCTTAGTTTTATTTTTTTTTTTGGGGGAGATTTTTGGTGTTGGTGTTGGC
Source organism: Eragrostis nindensis (assembly GCA_012490785.1). Classification (NCBI taxonomy): domain Eukaryota; kingdom Viridiplantae; phylum Streptophyta; class Magnoliopsida; order Poales; family Poaceae; genus Eragrostis; species Eragrostis nindensis. The sequence goes on from JAAXCT010000599.1 coordinate 368,414, forward strand.
AATCGTGGCCAGGCGAAATTTGCCACGATTACTGCTTGGTTGTTGATTGATTGGATTTTGCAGGCTTGTTGCTTGGCTTGTTGCTATCGGTTCGTATTCCCTCCTGGTATCCTCCAGTACCTATGGCAATGGCGGCTAGGGATGGGCTGTGAGATTCAGTCGTCCCTACCAGCGAGGGGGAGCCTAGAGGGTTTAAGATTACTGCATGCCTCAAGCATCTCCACAGATTGGCTCTACATCTTCTCGCTGGAAAATTTTCTCATGCCCTCACTCATATTCTCCTTATGGCCTGACGCTGAATTGCAGGGAGAGCAGGAAAATGAAGGAAAGAGAACAAATGGATCTGCAGGTAGAAATAAAATAAAATTAGGAAAGCATACTGGAGCCCCCTTCTTTGTGGTATGAAATCTATTTCTCCGACCATTCTACTAAGTTGATTGGGATTGAAAAGTTTTAAGAGATTCATGATAAATGTGTCAAGGTTATCGATATGATTGCTCTGGAGTTTTTGTGGAATCAGATAAGTTTGTCTCATTCCTGCCATTTTTATATGATTCATATGTAGTACAGTATTAGCTCAGCAGATATTACCCGGTGATAGTTTTGATTTATGAATCTGTGGCATAATAAAAAACCATATAGTCTGTTTCAGTTTGAGGGGAAAATACATCAATAATCTCTCTTGAATTGACGAAATTGGCTGCTAGGTTTGCTAAATAACTAGCTATAGTTGTCTCGACAACTAGGGCAGTACGATAACCCCTCATGGTTTTAGACTGAAGTTGAATCTTAATGTATCTAGAAAAGGCATCATCAGCTTTACTGAAGTCTTTGTTTGCCATCATCTTGCTTTTCATCGTGGATTGGTGGCGCAAAAATTCAATGTACCTTGACTTCTGCTGAGTGAAAAAAAATAACTCGATGTGTTCTTCTTTGTGCGGTTGCTCTAAATTTATGACAAGAAAATAAATACTTTCCGATTATATGACCAGGCAGAAATTTTTTAATATGTAAACATGCTTGTTTATTTTAAGAGGGTGGATATGAATTAGCAATGCTTATTGTGTCGCTCTTGTTTAAAGCTACCTATTTTGGGCTGCCAAGGTAATACCACATTTTATGTCCTGAGATTAGCAATATTGATTTCTTTTTTTCTGTGTGTGTGTTCTGTCTACTTCTCTGCATGTGCTTTCAGGTTTGTTGACTGTTACCTGTCTTAGAAGTTAAAATGGATGCCTTGTTCGCAAGTTGTGTAGGCACATTGCTCCCTCTACATGAATATATGTATAAACTGGACGGTTTTATTCTTTCGTGTTTCTTTTCTGGAATATCTAGAAATTGCTCCTCGAGTGGATCGGCACCTCTATACCTATATGATCAATCCAGTAAACAAAAAAATTGATATACAGTCGCAAAGGATAGGTAGGATATATGTATTGCAAAAATGACTAGATTGTATTCTGTTCATTCAAAGATATGACAAGTCTCTTAACGTTAGCATTTGAGCATTTTATTAATACATAATTTCCCTATTTAAGCTTTCAGTATTTAATTTCGCCATGAATATCATGGATTTTCAGTACAGCTATGCCACCAATTTCCACTGCCCAATTTAATATTGCCGGCTCTCACCTTTCACGAAAAGAACTACTGTCTTCTCCACTGGTGTTCTCTTGTTTCCTGAGGTTTGGTCCTCGTCGCTTTGGTCTGCTGCTGCGGTCGCCATGGCTGGGTTTGGGTGAGGTGAGGTATTCCCCCCTGCGTTTCTTTCCCTCTGTTATTTTCTGTTGTCCTGACAGCGGCTTGGTTCGTGCAGGTGCTGGTGCTCCTTGTTGCTGCGTTGCCGTGCGCGTCTCGCTGCTGCTATTTCAGGTGGTTCTCACGTTGCTTTGTGTCGTTCGTTGTTTCCTGTCTCTCTTGCTCCTGATTCGTCGGTCTGCTATGTCCCATTAGTTGCCTCTGTACGGGTTGCTGCTTGTGTGCTCCGTCCTTCTGGTGTGTGTTCCTTCGTGCGCGCCTCGTCCTGCTGCCGGTCGCTAACCGCTGCTTCTGTTTCAGTTTGCAGCTGATGTGGTAGAAAGTTTGAAAGAGTTCGCATGGATCCTCCAACTGAACAATCAGAGTTAAACCTTTATCTTCAGAAGGTAACATTAAAATAGCTTAGCACACTTTCATTTCTTAGTCATCACTTCCAATATATTTAGGGATTGCTTATGAACATTTCGTAAGTATTGGCTTATGCCCATGTTCTTTTCATTTACCTGTCACACACTTCCCTCTCAAGAGGCTGTCCTGCACTGTAAATGTGATTTTGATGTCCCTTAATTAATCTTCCAATGAAGAATGGCTAATTCTGCCCAGAACCAGTAAAGTACAAATGAGCTATGAGTTCCTGTGTGTGAAATTGTATGAATCAAAGTTGTCAAAAACAATATTGTGTTATTTCAGTTTACATGGAACATTCAAATACTTTTAATTGCAATTTCAGGGGATAAGGTTACACTGGTCAAAGTAATTCCTAATGTTGTTTGCATGACCTGCCAGTCCTATTTTGCTAATAGAGCTTCCTCAGCTATTGTATTCATCGCTGAATGTAAATGCCCAAGAATAGATATAAGTGTCTTCTGCATATAAAATTAAATTATTTGAGCTGGATGGCAGTGCTTGTGGTTCTTTGCTAAAAGGATTTTGGATTGGGTCACATAGATCAATCATAACAAAGATTATGAAACCTTATGAATTATTTCTAATTTTGGTAATATTTCTTTCATTTGCATTCACCTTTTTAATGCAGTGCTTTGAATCATGCAAAATGATCTACCCATGTTCTTGTATTGCTTATCTTTGCCTCACTTTGCACAACTGTATCAAAACATCAGCTGCTTTTTGTAACAAAATATGCATCCTGTAAATAAGTTCACGGCACTTTTTGTGGCTTGGAGCGGCTTACCACCAAACAAACTCTACACTAAATGTACCATCTTTCATTAGTTGTCATTTTCAGTTAGTCTAAAATTTTGTTTGTCAGCTTTATAACTTCTGTATATATGACCTTGATTTTGATATTTTCGTTTTTTGCACAGTGCAGCCTAGCCAGAGGTTGGAAATAAACATCATATGTGCACAAACACTTATTTAACAACACCAAACAGCCTGCATAGGTTTGTTTTTGCCATGTATCCTTTTCCTTGCTGTGTTGAAAAGATATTTCCTGATTGACGAGGCAAAAAATTTTCTCATGATCCAGAAATTTTAGGCTATCAGGTGGATATTGAAGAGGGTTGCAGCCAACATGCAAGAGCATAATCCTTCCATAACTGAGGGGAGATGTTGGCTTATTTGTAAAGCTTACTTCAGAGGTTAAAATAATTTGACTTATATTCGTGGACTCCCAGCACTAGAAATGATCAGGCAGTATTTATCTCCTGAAGGTATTCTATGTCGCCTAATTGAGCGGTTCTTTCCCATATGCTTTCAATACTAATGAGCAATATCGTTACAGGCACACCACACATGAATAGAGCATGAGACAAATACATGATACTCAGACCGCAATGACGTCAACAGTTGTAGGCCGCTTCAAAATAATTAATCGAGGGAGGCAGCAGGTGGTATGTACATCATGCTTTCCCATATTTCCTGAAACTATTGGCATGACAGTATGTGATATTTTCTGTTACCTTGCAAAGCTTTTTTCTTCTGTGTGTATAAGAAAACAGAAAATAGACATGCACCTTTTGGGTGGGTTCTGCTATGTTGAGCTTAGGATCAGAGTAAGATGTTACTGTTAACCATTGAGTAGGTAGTCTGTTAATAATGTCCAAGCTATATGTACGCCTTGTCAGTTCAGAATCAAATAATTATTGTCAACTTATGATTCCTTTGCTAATTTCTTAACCTCAGATATACTTTTGTTTCTGTGACCCATGTCGCATGTATCTTAGACCCATAAAAATTCAAGGATATAATTCAGACATCTTGTGAGCGGTACCGGATAAAGAAACGTTTGATTTTCTGTAATACATGCTTGCCTTCTATAAAAAAGTTGCTTTATCCTCAAAGATGCGTTTTAATTATCCACACGATCCAACCTACAGGTTAATTGTAACATTGTCACTGTCTTTCAGCTGCCGTTGTCGTATTCAAATTAGTGTCTGCTTGTCTGTGATCCCTAGGAAAAAAATTACAATTATTTAAGCGGCCTTACCATTGTTTTTAATTTTCTGCTTTCAATACTAATGAGCAATATCGTTACAGGTACACCACACATGAATAGAAATGGCCATTCAACATGAGACAAATACATGATCCTCAGACTAAAACACCTTAGATATAGCATTACTTGGATACTTATAGAATACTCAAGCTGGACGGTGCATGGCCTGGATCTTTTTAATATCTTTGTCTTTACTCTGCTTCTGACAAGCTCATGAACTGGGAACTCAATATGTCGTTAAATCTCATCTATATACAGGTGCTTACATTCTTTGATAGGGTCTGTTTTTCAATATGTCTTTGTTCTCTATTTACTTGATTAGAACTTGCAGTTAACCTTCATGAACCTTACTATGTACTTTTTAGCCAAATGGCTGAAATATGTATGCACCTGCCAGTTATGCATGCTTTACCTCTGGATTATCCTCAAGAAATTTGTATATTTACTCTCCATAAGTTTCATGTTGTCCATAAGTAGGTATTAGCAGTTGAACATAAAAATAAGAGACTTCCAGGTATTAGCTTGCCTGTGGAGACCGCGTATGAGCCCTTCCTCCATCCTCCATCTTCCAGGCTTATGCTGTGTATTTGTTTGCTATGCTTAACCCAAATTGCACCTTTCAGGCAGAGGTGTGAGGCAATGTTTCATAAGCCGTGTTATTCCACAAACAAACATATATTCAGCTAGCGAAAGCATCGATGTCTAAGATTCCCCATGTTGCTGATAAAAGTCACAGCTAATCGGGCAAGGGGAATCTTAAGCAACTAAACTCAATTCGGGATTTGATTTTTTTCCCTTGTCCTTCAGCAACTAAACTGTCAGTGGCCTACTCTCAGCAGTCACGAGATGTTAATTAGTGCACTAATAAAAATGACATTTCTCTCTCAAATAAATGCTTACTACGAGGCCTTTTATAGCGTGTGCAAATGTTCTGATCCGGCGATTTTCCTTCACTTCTTGACTACCATTTTAAATCACGCACCTGAGTCGTCAAGTGGCGCGCGAAGGAGCGCCGTAGACCACTAGTTCCATCTGAGTTCATGTCTGCCCACGCCCTCTCCGATAAGGAGAGCCAAACCCATTTTTGCCAACTGTGCATCACCAAACTCTCCTCCAATAGAGTAGCCAAAAGAAAGATGCAAAATGCCTGGGAGGAGAGAGGAGATGTAAAAATGAATCCCCTCTCTCCAGTGATGCATTTGAGCGGGGCGCGCTGCGTGGAGGTGCGGGTGGAGGGCGGTGAGCGGAGGAGCAAGGCGGCGAGCTGCGTGGAGGTGGGCGGCGCACGGAGGAGGCAGATGGAGTTGCAGAGCAAGCGGAACTTCGCGTCGCGCGGTGCCGCGCCATCGGCGGCGAGGCGCTCGATGCTCTCGATGCCGAGCTCGAGATTGGCCAGTACGGCGTGCCCCGCGCCGTCCCGGAGCGCCCGCCTGAACTCCTCGCCGTCCACCTCCTCGTGCTCGCGTAGACCGTCGAGAGGGCGACGAGGGAGGAGGGCCTCGACCCGCGCGACCTGAAGCGTGCCTCCGCTAAGCTCCAAGCGGTGTGCCTGCGCGCTGGCCGCGGTGGGTGCTCCTCCCGGCCAACCTGCCCCTGCTTCGCGGCAGCTCCGAGGAGCTCCACGTTCACCGCGTGAGCCTGTTGGCGCCTGCGCCCAGGCTCTTGAGGTCCCCGGTGTTGAGCGATGAGGTGCTGCCATACTTGGCTGAAGCAATTGATTGAACGAGCATGGCATGATAGAAGCCATCGATTGAAGACCCCAACCTCTTACCTATCAATTTCTACTCGAACAGACCAATTTCTAAATCCTTGTTCAATCATGCTTGTTCGTTCTTCCCGTCTGTTGTTCGATTGGCGCGTGATTTGCGTGGGAAGGGCCAGCGTGTGGTGCAAATTGGGTTCTAATTCATTAGGAGGCTGGCGAGGTAGCCATTGCTTGACTGCGAAGCTTGCACGCATCAACGAACGGAGGCGACTGGTTTTGCGGCGGGCTGGGGCGGGTGTGCGCCAGCGGCTGTGGAGCAGCGGAGCGGGGCGACGCAGGCCGCGCGGCGCGTTGAGTGGCGAGACGCGGGGCACGGGGTGGCGCGCTCGCGCGGGACGAGCGGGGCGCGGCGGTGAGGCGGGGCGCGAGGTGCCACGCTCGCACGGGACGAGCGGGGTGCGGCGGCGACGCGGGGACGCGTGCGGGAACTGCATCATGCCCATTTGCCTTTTCTGTTGGAGACATCAACAAAAAATTGTATCACTTTATACTGTACACTTGAGGCAAATGTCCATTTGACTCTTCAGATTGCATCTTCTTTGTTGGATTCAGTCTAACGTAGTAAAAATTGGCGCCGACAGGTGGGTGTTGCCTGCCCTCGTGCGCACGCCCGCCCGCCCGCCTCCCCCTCCCCCTCCCTTCCCTTCCCCAACCCCGCCGTCGAGGCCGCCCGCCTACCCTCCGCTCGCCGACGCATCGTTTCTGGCGCGTGAGGCAGACTGCACAAGTCGAGATCCGGCCCCGTCCCCCTCCCCGCCGTCATGCTCGCAGCACACCTCCCCCGAGCAAAAGCAGCAGCCGAGCCGGGACCCATCGCTCGCCGCTGAGGTCGCCGCCTCACCTCCTCGCCATCGACTTTGAGCCTCCTCCGCTAGCCTGCTCTAGGCGTGGTTCCTTCCGTCTCCGACGGCAAGCATTGAAGTGACTATTTGGGACACCCGCTCCCAGGAGCTCTCCACCATTGTTGCCGTCGACTCCCGTGATTCACACCCCCAACGTTTGCTGCAGCTTTGACGGCAAGCATTGAAGTGACCATTGGGTCACCCGCTCCAAGGAGCTCTCCACCATTGTTGCCTACCCGTGTTCAGGGTGACCATGCTCTTTCCAGATCTCGAATTTTATTTCTTTTGCTGAACACGATGAGCTAATGAACGTGGGCACTGTCAATGAACTAATTTACTGTTCATGTGAGATAAGTAGTGTCTTCTCCTTTCTTTCTTAATTTTCTTGCAAAATCATTCATGCAAAAATAGATCTAAAATCAATTTTTATGATCCACGCATGATGTCCTGGCAATTGAAATCACAGTGTTTTCATATGCAGATTGGGTAGTCAAATGTCAGTGTGAAAATGCCAAGATGTTTGTTGTGATGCCAAGGTGCAAATTGATACTAAAACCTACATTTCATATAGTTGCATGTCTTTGTAGATGCCTTTTTACACTGGAATTTCATACATGCTGAGAAGTCTAAGAAAGCTTCTACAATGTCATCGCTTCTATCAATCATGCTGAGCTGGTAATTATCATTTTCAGAAGATGCTTATCATTCCTGTGTCTTGTCTTTACTGCAGACCGCATAGCGCTAGCCGCTAGGCCTTGCACACCTGCTATCCATCTCAATCTGAAACCATAGATTTGTACTTCACGTGATTTACTGCATTCAATCCGACTCCAGCAGGGTGATGTCCGAAAATAACAATAAATACTAAAATTCGAAGCCCTACTTTTTCTGATCAACCATTGAGAGATTGGTAGCTTTGCTTTCCTTTAAGCACTTTTCTTTTGTAATTTCAGTAGATACACAGCTGGATCATTACATACACATGCTGAATGATCCTTATTATGTTTGAAATCGTGTTTAGGTTCAGTTTTAAGATTATGCAAAGCAATTTGAAGCCTTAGGCTAAAAGGAAAACCTTGAAGCTTAATAGGTTCATCTGTAATATGCATAGCGCCAGCAACTAGATATCATATTGTATAGTAACCCTGAGCAATAAGGCTTCATCAAATGCTAGAATTTGACTGAAATAGCTTCTTTGTTTTCCCATCTGTCATGTCCCAATGTATGGCCACGCATGGTGAGGCAAAGGTTGGCGGATCCATGTGACAGCTTGGTACATCGGAGTTACAGAGATTGAAGAACTTATATGGAACAGCTGGGGCAGTGCTATGTAATTTCAAAGTATTTCGAATATATTATATATATAGTCCATCGCTCTCTTATAGAGTTTTCAATCAAATATAATATCGGTGTATAGAAAAAAAATTTAGTAAGTCTATCAAAACAGTATCAATTTTTTTTTGCTAACCACACACAGACACTTTTGCTAGTTCTGGATAATGAAGCAACTGATTATGATAGGACTGGAGAAGTCAAGATAGATAGCTGATCATGTCATGTTTATGTGTATATTTTCTCTGTTTTTAAATTATTGTCACCGTTGACTTTTTAAGCGACCGTTTGTCTCATTCAAATATTTTAAAATTTATAATATATGTTATTATTTTTTATCATTAAAGAAATTTGAAATATAACTTATAATTTTACAGATTTGAGCTAATATTTTAAATAAGACGAATGATCAAATATAACTCAAAAATTAATGACGACAACAATTTAAGAACGGAGTAGGTGATATGCATGTGAGGTGCCTACGGAAATCTGTAAGCACACAGTATAACTTTTTTTCTGAACAACTGCAGATTCTTTTAAAACAATTCGCATGACTAACCACGAAGTGTTTGAAATATGGTCAAAGTACTATTGACACGCCACCACAATTAATTAGTTTCCCAAACTCACCACCTCTGCTTGGCGGTGGAATCGAGTCTGCCGGAACCTTTACCGGTGGTGGCGCCTCCGGCGGCGACGTTGGCGTCGGGAACTGCAGCAGCGAACCGCCTCGTCGAGTCGGCCGCAGTGCAGTCGGCGGTGGCGTTGGAGCGAGCACAGCGGCGGCGGCCGACGCGCTCACATTCTCAAAGTACTTGGCGGCCTGGTCACCTCTTTGCCGTACGTGCACAGTAGCAGTACTCATGATGCTATCGTTAAGTTTTTGCAGGTAACAACGTGTATGTGTGTGTGGCTAATTCTACCAAACCGAGGGTAGCGATGGGCAGGACTAATTGGTTGTGGTTGTGCTAACCTGAGTGGTGCTTGTGGACTGAGCACCATTAATTTTTTGTTTATAACTTTCATCACGTATCACTCTCATGTCAAGGTTAAAACTCATGTAATATTTTTTCTTGGCTAGTTCTTTTGTTGGCACGAGAGCTAATCTAGTTGAACTCTTTATTTTGTTGCTTTTGGAATTAATGAAGACTTGTAATGACACTTAAAAATATGCTCTCTATTTGTATCTTGTAATGATGATGGTTGCATTTGTGGCATAGCGGTATGCACATCGATAGTGGGCGTTGTAAATGCATATACGAGAATACCGGAATTATACATGTGGTGATCGAATAATGTTTTGTTGGCTGCTTGGAATGGGCTTCGACACGTGGAGTGTCGAGTGGTCGACGTGTGTCGATGTTCATCTCATGGTTAGACGACTTATTTGGTCATTATGTGTATAATTTGGGAGTCTCCTTCACTAGAAATAACTCCTATAATAAGAAATAAAAGAAAATAAAAGTTGGTTCTTAATGCAAAGGTAGCGCAGCTGCCATGTTTACGTCAAAAAGAAAGAAAACAAAAGTTGGGGGAAAATGACCAGTAAATGATACTACATCCGATTCACAATATAAGCACTCCTATGTTCCCGAGGCAAAAATAGCAGATGAGTAAAAAGACCCTGCTGCCCCTAGTTAATGTTCCACCACACTACAACCGACAAAGTCCTCGTCGCTGCAGGCGCGGCGGCGCCTCTCCTCGATGCCTCCCGTCCATGGTGCGACCGACCTCAGCCGCTCCCGCATCGCGTTGACCTCAACCGCCTCCTGCTCTCACGCCGTGGAGCCCGGCGCCTCTCGCTCCTGCGCAGCGACGCGGGCAAGCACGCCTGACTCCAGCGGTCCAGCCCACGGATCCGGCGCCTCACGCCCTCGCGCCGTGGAACCCGGCCGCCTCCGGCTACCGCGCGTTGAGCCAGGCCGCCTCCAGCCCACGCGAGCGCCACCGTCCACTCTACTGGGGGCGGATTTGGAGGAGTGACCGGATTTTGAGGAGGAGCGACCGGATTTTGGAGGAGGAGCCACCGGATTTTGAAGAGGGAGGCCGCCGTCTCGCCGGATTTGGAGGAGGAGCGGCTGGATTTTGAATTGGGAGGCCACCGTCTCGCCGGATTTGGAGGAGGAGCAGCCGGATTTTGAGGAGGGAGGCCGTCGTTTCGACGGATTTTGGGGAGGGAGGACGCGCATCCTGTCGCTCCACCGCACCCCCCCCCCCCCCCCCTCCCTCCAAATCTGCCGCCATGACGCAAGGAGAGAGGGTGCGGTGTCCGGAGAGGAAGGGGGGAGGGATGAGAGTGAGCGGTGGGAGAGGAAGGGGAGGAGAGAGAGGTGCGATGGGAAATTGTAGTTTATTATCTGTGGGGTCCATCTCTACCTAGAATGTTTACATTGTGGTATAATTTTTGAACTTTTAGAATGCTTATATTATGATATGGAGGGAGTAGTACAATTGAATGATGTTTTACGTCTAGTATCAAAGGCCTGGATTACACTCGAAGTGTCATTTTCACGTCCCTTTTGCTTACCTAGGAATCTAGGATAGGGATCAGTGTTAGTAACATCATTCGCCGATAAATTATCCTCCACCATCGCATCAGGTCCCTCATATATAAAAGTTTCCATGTACATGTTGTTCGAGAACAAAGCTGGAGTCTCCCCCAAAGGAAAAAGCTGGTTGTCGCGGCGGCTGAAGCTACATCCTGCTTCTTGTCAGCATTATAACAACTGAAGATATGCTTGGCCTCTCTCATCTGGATGTTTCTTGGACACAAAGAAGGCCAATGCGGATGGATCTTAGAACATTGTTCCTGGAGTGTCCATCATGTGATGATTGGTAAATCAGTTGCAATGCTTTCCCCTTGGCCAACAGTTCCACACCTATTCCATGACTGCAATCAGATATTCTAATTCCAACTTCTAAGTACCCTAAGTTTTTTTTATAGACAATAGAAAAAGGTTCAAGCCTCTGCGTTTCCTCGCCTGATTTTACAGCCATTTGGCTGAGATCAAAGGAATAAAAAAACATTTTGCAGAAAGTCATCAAAGACAACGTCTATTACTGGAATAAAGGACTCTATAATAAATACTTCTAATAAGACTCTTATACTCTTAAAACAAATAATTATATTTCAATTGGGATGAAAATTTTACTTACATCAGTCAGGAGATTCACTGCTTTGTTTGACTCATCAGAACTCCCATTTCTTCTTCCAGTTATTATGTCCAGGACCAAAATGCGGTAGCTGAAAACGTCGATCTTTGGTGAAACATTTCCGGACAAGGCACACTCGGGCGCCATGTATCCGCTGTAAAACAATAATTAGGCTAGATGGTAGAAGACACATTAATGTCATTGGAGAATTTCAGGATTCAGTTAGGCAAATAGGCTTACTATGTTCCAGCCACACTTGCTATCTTGCACTGAGTATGACCACCTCCTAGCAGCCTGGCTAATCCAAAATCTGCAATTTTTGGGTTCATGTTTTCATCTAGCAATCCCGGTGAACGATCCTTATGCTTGAATCTTCATGCAGATACAATATTCCCTTGGCGATTCCAAGAATGATGTTGTACATTTTGCTCCCAATCTAGAATATCCCTCCTACAAGGATCTGTTTCACCAGAATAGGATACAAATATTATATATAAAGAGTTGATTATCGTACCCAATTTCTCGAGCACTAGTGCTTACAGTATCAGTCCCTAGATCAAACGCTGATACGAACACTTACACAGAATGTCATCACAGAGTCATCACTTACATAAATATTACCGAGTCTCATACAAGCCTTCATACATAAAAGGTCTTACAACAATGGCCAGAGGCCTTATTATTACAGCAGACATCATGCTGACAAACTGCCACACTAGAACCACTTAAACACCACTACAGCGGAAGATGAAAATAGGACCACTACTACAGGCATCTTGAGTGCGGACAGAACCCTACTCTTCAACACCATCCTTCTGGTACTCGTACTCGGGTTCTTCATCTGAATAATTAAAGCAAGGGTGAGTACATAAGGTACTCAGCAAGCCCTAACACAAAGGATAATTATATGCAAGGGTATAGCCAAAGGTTAGGCTGGGGTTTATCATATCAGCTTAAAGCTAAAATACTACAGTCAAGATTATCATTGATATTTAGTGAGGTTGTTTGGCCCTGGGGGAGATGCAATCCATCCCGCCAGTTCCTAAGGGTGTGTTTGGTAAGACTTTTAGGTGCTTTTGCTACTGAAAAAAGACAGACGCCAAACCAAAGGGGATGGCTTTCTCCTGGGCGCTACGAAAAAAGCAGCTTTCCCACAAGCCAATTCTCACAGCACCTCTTGACTTGCTGTGCCCGGTTGTGAGAAGGAAATCTTCGTGGAAATTACCCGCGTTGCCACTCGTTATGCGAACGTAACCCTTCGTTCTTTCTTTTTCGGACTCTCCTCCACTCCTGATTCTCCTTCCTTGCTCGGTCGAGGCGCGACGCTAGGGTTGCCTGCCCACCGCCGCCCCTGGTCCTCTCGGCACGGCTGGCCGCCGGCCCTCTGCTCGCCCCTCTGCCCGCTCCCCCCGTTTCAGATCCGCCCTCTGCAACGGAGGCAGGCCACCGCTCGTCCGCAAGGAACGCAGGAAGCACGTCGTCGGCGCCCGTCCTACCCAGGTCGACGCGCGGGGCATCTCCGTCGCCGGATGCGGCGGCGCAAGGCGGCCCCCTCCACTCCTCCCCAACGCTAGTGCCCCCATCTGGCGCCGCTCCTGTCGTCCTTTGGCAAATGGCGGCCATCATCTTGCTCAACCCGTCATGTCCCTTCCTTCACAAAATCAACTATCATCCCTACAACTCTGACCCGAAATTACACCTCAAATGGTTGCGCCATAGCGTGTGGATCCGATTCCCCTACTTCTTGACCTCTATCTCTCCTTCTCCCCGTGGTGATTGGAGCTTGGAGAGATCGCTCATGGAGGTCCGGAGGAGAGAAAGACATTGGAACAAGATTTTGCATAAAGGCCCTCACACAAAAAAGTAATTAATCTCAGTATTTTGTGTCTTGACGTTTTATACAAAAACCCTCAGAAGTTAAGATAATTTCTGAAAAGATTTTCAAATTAAACCATATGTTAACGTGCATGCAAAAATTTAAGTAAATTAATTTTTGTTTTTGAAATGATGTTTTCCATGCTAATACGTGAACAACATATTGTTTTACAATTAGTTTGCATATAAATTGTTTCTCACACTTTTAGGGGCACTGCAGACATTTCCACTATTTTTTCACAGCCACAGCTACTTTCACCAAACGGCTTTCAGCTTTTTCCACGGCTCACAGCCACAGCAGCTTTTTTCACAGCTCACAGCCACAGCAGCTTTTTCTCACAGCCACAGCCCAACCAAACACACCCTAAGTTTTAATGCTGGCAAGAAATCATCGCACGGTTCCACACCGGAGTATTCCAAAAACACACCAAGGGGTAAGCCACACCGTTATACTAATCATTGTGTGGCCAAAACTTCGCATTTGTCCAATACCATGGAACACGGCTATCCGAATAGGTTTTAACTCTGCAGAGGTTGTACACGATTCTCCACAAGGTACACCGTCCTCCTCATCATCATAGCTTGGACGGGCATACTAATGGTCCCATACCTACTTGGTGTTACCACGGCACCACTCATGAAAAATCTACGACCAGGGGCTTCATCATCATCATCATATAAAAGGCCTGAAATATCACCATAAGCCGGACCCCAACGCCACCATCGTCGAGTCTTCTCCTGGCTTCCGCTGCAACTCCTGCCCTCCTAGTGGGTGAACACTACAGTAGGGTGTGGTTCCAAACCTTTGCCATACAAGGCATGTGGTTGTACGAAGGATGCTAGGCATGACGGCACATGAACCGGTCCTTATACGACCGAAGCAGGCCTGAGATAGTAAGATTAATTAAGTCATCATCTTCAATAGCTATCCTCCAAAGAGGAACCGCATCCCTGAGATAGCCCTCCCCACTGAGGACTACCTTGCCTGCTCCCGCCAAAGTATCCCCACTATGGGTTTCATTATTATCAGTAATTACCATCCCACTTTCACAGTCACACACACACCACCAAGGACTCACACTATTTAACACAAGAAGTATGTATAGCAAGATTAATTAAGTACTCTTGGGTAACAGTCCTAAGCAGCATATCATCCCAACAAATCATTATAGAAATAACGATGTTGGTTCCTAAGTTTGACAAGGGCATCAGAATAAGCAATAACAAGGTATGGCAATAAACAAGTACTTAGGACAATACTAGCATTTAAATCACATTTAAACATCATGCAATTTATTTATAAAGCAAGCTCTAAATAGGATTATTTGCAAACATAGGATCAACATGATCAAAGGGGGTTAGGACTTGTCTTCACCAAGGTCTTCTTCTTCTAAGTCCTCGTCATCCGGGTCCTCAGCTCCTTCCTCAAAAGCTTGCTCGTCTATCGATTAAAAGTAAATAACGACGAAATAAATCTACCTATCAAACAATTAACTAGCAAGCAAATAAAACAAATGAAGGCCAAACAGAGACCAACAACAGAGGGTTCTGGTAGAAACAGATAGATCATGAAATTAGATGAATTTTGGCGAAAGAATCGCCAAAACTGGAGCTAAAACGAAGGAGATATGGATCTTACAAGCTTGCATGAAAGGATTAATTGGATTAAGCTAAGTAATTAATCATAGACATAATCCGAATTAATCTGGAGTAAACAAGGGTTGAACAGTGATTAGAAAGTAGTCTAGTATTTATAGGAATTTTAGGGAATTTTTCTGATAAAGGAAAGTGCTCGGGTGTGAATCTAGCATTTACAGAGAGGGTGTGCAAAACGGGTGTGAATCTAGCCTTTACAGAGAGGCTGTGATGCCGACAAGTGGGACCGGCTGGCCGGCTCCACTGGGCTTTACTGTGCTGTGAATTCGGTCCACGTGCGCTGTGAACCGGGAGCGTGTGTGAGGGCGGTCCACGGTGCGCCGTGTCCGTGGACGCATGCTGATTGTGCAAGGCGACCTGGTCACGTGGGACCCGTGAGCCGACGTGGCGGATCGGGTCACGTCGGACGGCGGCGCGACGGGTCAACAGCCGCCAGAAAAGGGAGTTGCGCGACGGCGCGCAGCGGTGGCTCGCCGGAAACGTCAGCGCTGGCGTCTGCGGCGGCTTGATTACGGCGAGAAGCTACCCTAGAGCATCTACGCGGAACGGGAAAGCTAACGATGCTAGATCTCGTCGACAGGAGGGGCCGTAGCGGCGGAGCGCGCTCGCCGGAGATGGGCGGCGTGACGGCGTGCGAGGGGATGAGCGTGCGCGCGTGAAGAAGCTCGAGTTTGTGCTGCCGCGGAGGTGCGCGTGAGTGCTTATGTGCGTTTTGTTGGCTCGGCCGGTCCGGGGCCTCACCCACGGAAGCCGGCGACGAGATCGAGCGCAGCGGTGAGGGCGGCGCTCGGTGAGGAGTGTGTGTGCGTACTCTAAACAGGAAAAGAGCTAGCGTAAAAGAAAGAAGAGAGGGTGGAGGTGCTCACGGCGGGCTCGATGAAGGCGGAAAGGGGTCGGAGACAGCTCGTCCTCGTGCTCGCGGTGGCCGGAACCCTAGCCTCCCTTGAACTCCATGCTCCGCGCTTCGGCTGCGGAAAACAGAGACGGGAAGCGGTTAGGCTCGGCATGGCGACGCCAAAGAATAAGAGAAAGGGGGCGGAGCTCCACTATTTGCACGCCGGGGAGTCGCCGAAGAGGTCGCCGGACTTGAAGAAGAGACGGCGGGAAAAAGTGGATCTCTGACTCGGCGAGTGAGGAAGTGGAGAATGGTGAGCACGCCGGGGAGTGTGCGCGAGAAGGAGAGGGAGTTCGCTTCTTATAGGCGCGGGGAGGGATGAAGCTTCGCGACGCCTTCCTCGCTTCGCCGGAGTTATGGCGCTTCTGACAGGAGCACGCGACGCGGGTACGGCGACTCGACGTGGCGCTAGACCAATGGGGAGCGGAGGGTGCTGTTCGCTGGCGAATAGTAGCGCTGGGGAGTTTAGGGCGCGGCAGGCGCGCGTACCGCCGTACTACGGCGGCGGTGCACAGTTTGGTTCGGCGGTCCGAAGGAGGAGAAGAGGACATGTGGGGCCCTCACGTCAGTTTTTTTCTTTTTTTTGAGGAGAGGAATGTGGGGCCCTTGCGTTAGTGGGAGAGGAAAGGGAGAAGGGAACGGGCTGGCGCTGCTGGGCTGAATTAGATGGGCCGGGGAAATAGCGAAGGGGGTTGGGCTGGTGCGGCTGGAGAGGAAAAGAAAGAGAAGAGAGGAGGTTGGGCCGACGGGGAAGAAACGAGAGGGGGCGGCCCAGGAGGTAAGGAATTGGTTTAAACATTTCCAGAGAATGAGTAGAGTTCAAATTTGAATGGAATTCAAATTTGCAAAGGGACAAACACCAACTTAACACATAAATTTTCTTTTTTTGTTTATGCGTTCAGTTTGTGTGAATCATACAAATGTTTATAAATTTTCATATAAATTTTACACATATTTAAAATTTTACATAAATTTTCATATATTTATATGTTCACCCCAAATGTGTTTGATTCATATTAAAAATTCAGAAACTCACATTTGAGGTGAATTGCTACACTAGTTTGATTGAATTTGTTCTAATTCAAAAAGTTCAAATTTTTAGTGATTTTTAAATATGGGCAAAACACAGGGTTTTACATTGATCGTGAAGAATACATTAATAGGCCACTTTACACCCATGCAAGAAGAAAACCGACAACTTATATTGGTATGTACTGTCTGCAACTAGAAGTAGCTTGCCAGAAATGCTACAGTGAATATTCGGTGCTTGCCAATGATGCTACAGTGAATATTTAGTGCCTGCCAATGGTGCTCACCACATTCTATTCTCACAAATTTCATGGCATGTTTTTTCTTTTCAATCTCAAGTTTAGTTTCTAAGAACCATCATAAAAGCCACCAAATCAACACCTTAATATTCTTTTCGTGAAACGTTAGAGGACACGTAAAAGGTCATAAACCAGACAAAAATATATATCAATGTTTGTGAGAGAAAAATACCAAATATATGTTTGTCAAGGCTTCCGTTTTGATATTCCCCGCAAAAAAAAAAAAGGCTCCCGTTTGATATGTGTTCATAAACAAGCACCATCTCATCCCTCTGTGACTGTGAGCAGAACCCGAGTAGTCTGACAAGCTTCTTGTGCTGAAGCTCAACCAATACCTGCACTTCATTGTGCAGCTGATTCAGTCCTTGCCTTTTACTCCAGGACAGTTTCTTCACTACTATGGTTGCTTATTCTGGTTAGTCCAGTTTCTTCAGCCAATATCTTGTCCATCAGGGAGCCTTCCCTGAAAAAAAAAACCTTTTTATGTTATAAAAAAAGGAACTCAATATTATCAATCTCTGTTGCATACTCTGGTTGCTTACCCCGTATACGATACCGAACCCGCCTTCACCTGGTTTATTCTTCTCATGGAAGTTATCTGATGCTTCTTGCAGTGTAGGTAGATCGAATACCGCACATTTTCCCCGTTCAATCTTATTCGGTGCTGGTGCTGTAAATATGTAAAGGATGTGAAGAATCAGCTTCAAGAGAACGGAACAGGTTACACCTGCAGAGATTTTTGCTGCTCTGTTTTTTCTGCCTACATACATCGATTGAAGAATATTTTGATTAGCGCGCAAGAGGAAGGAGTCAAACTTTGGACTGCTAACCACGTACGTGTCGTCCTTTCTGGATAATGAAGCAACTGATGTGACGGGACTGGAGAAGTCAAGATAGAACAAAGTAAAGATTTAGTTCACGTTTACATGTAGGTGAGATGCATGTGAGCTGCCTACGGAAATCTGTTAGTACACAGGATAATTATTTTTTCTTGAAAAACTGCATTTTTTTTTTAAGAAAACCATGTCTGAATGATGGTCAATTGGTCAAAACACCATTGACACGCTACCACAAATAACGTTTCTTGCTCAGGGTAACTTTCCCAAACTTACCTCCTCTGCTTGCTGGTGGAGTCGAGTTTACCGGCACCTGCACGGGTGGCAGCGCCGGGAGCTGCAGCAGCGGCCACGGCGGCGGCGATCGCGGCGGCCTGCACGCTCACGTTCTCGAACTTCTGGAAGTAGCAGAGGTCGTAGTACTACTAGATGGTCACCGTCTTGCTGTATGCGCACAGCTGCTGCGCGTCCTGGAACGCGACGGCCGCGCACGCGGCGCAGGACGAGGCGTTCGTGTCGCCGCGGCAGAACGTGAGGGCGTACACCGTGTCCGGCGGGGCGCCGACCTTGCCGGCGGCGAAGAGGGACGGGGATGAGGAGGAGTTCCGGGGGAGGGTGGTGGAGAGGAGTGCGAGGTTGGACTGGTACGTGCTGTTCTGCGTGAAGTCGCCGCCGCTGTCCCCACAGACCTGCCATGGCTGGGCGGAGGCAGGCGGCGCAGAGAGGAAGGCGAGGAGAATGGTGGCGAAGGTGGTGGAGGAGAGACAGAGCGAGTTGCGGTGCATTGCCAATTTGCCATGGCGGTGGTCTGAAGGCTGTCAGCGGCAGTAGCAGAGTGTTAACAGAGTGCTTCAGGGACGGTCTGACTTTCTTCAACTCTTTCAAGGTGTGGGAAAGATGGCTTAACGGAGACGTGCTAAATTTAAAAGAGTCATGCTAGACAGATAGTTAAGGTTCGTGCATGGTCGTCTTCTCCGACGCCCGGTGTCGGTGACAGAGCAGGAGTTCACCGTGCTTGAATTCAGATCGCCAAGACACATGGTGAATTCAGTTCGCCATGCTTGAATTCAGATCGGCAAGCAATATACGATCAGATCACGTACCGGGTATATGGTGAAGAACAAAGCAAAAAGAATGAGCATGCCAACGCAATCCAAGTTTGCAACACTGCACAAATCTTCTCGTACACCTAACAAATGTTTTAAGTATACCAATAGAGTTACTTTTTGTCTTATATATGGGATCTCAATAAAATTATTGTACCATACAATATACATGGAGCACGCTTCTCTACATCAGACTTGATTATTTTGCGGTCGACTTCACCACCACTTCCTTGCGGAGAATCACCTTGGTTCAAGTTCAGTAATTGAAACATCATTCAGCGACATAGGCGATCTGCTTGCGGACTGTGAAGCTCCGTACGGTTCCGAGAACATGTCAGAGTTGGCGCCATCCTCGAGGAAGCAGAACGCCGGCCTGGATGGAGCTTGGAGGCTCACCGTGCTGCTGCTGAGCATGACGTTCACCATGGACATCGTCGGCCTATCTACGGGGTCCGCCTGGACACACAAGAGCCCGATGTGCATGCACTTCAGCACCTGGTCTCGAGGAGAAAGAGTGCTCAAGGATGAATCCATGATATCCATAAGTGTTCCTTACGTCCAGTGCTCCCACACCTGAATTTTACAGCACGAACCATCGAAACATGTCAGGCTCAATGTTGAGAACATGCTTGATGTTGAAGGTTATAGACTATGGAACTGAGCACATGCCTGATGTTGAGACTATGCACTCACCAAGCTAAGGAGACCAGCACTTTCGTCCTCGGAGCTATAGGAGCCACTTCTTCCCGTGACAATCTCAAGTATCACAACTCCGAAGCTGAACACATCTGACTTTATGAGATGTTACCACCCGTAGCATACTCAGGAGCCATGTACCCACTGTACAAGAACAGCGAATTATAGAGGACTGCATAAAACCTTACAGAGGCAATGTTACCAAGACTTACTAGGTTCCGACGACACGATTTGTTACATCCTGTGTTTGATCGCTTCCAAATTGCCTTGCTAAGCCAAAATCAGATATCTTAGGATTGTAGTTGTGGTCTAACAGAATGTTACTTGCTTTGAGGTCCCGGTGGATTATCTTCACTTGACAATCTTCATGAAGATACTGCAAGCCTCGAGCAATCCCATTAATTATCTTAACTCTCTTCCCCCAATCTAGCTCACTACTCTTCTTAGGATCTGTTACACAGAAAGAGAAAACTTAGAAATATGCACTATACAATTTCAGTTGTATTTTTCTAAAAGATGACGAGTAACATACCGAATAGAATGGTGTCAAGACTTTTGTTGGGCATATATTCATAGGCAAGTAGTCGTTCATGGTCTTCCAGGCAAACACCAACAAGCCTCACCAAATTCTTGTGTTGAACCTTAGAAACCAAAACAATCTCATTTTTAAGTTGCTCAATCCCTTGTCGAGAATTCTGTGAGAGCCTTTTCACAGCTATTTCTTGATCGCCAGGGAGGATTCCCTGCACCAATGGTGATAATAAGTCACTAAAATAAAAATATAGAAACAAAAACTCAATATAATAAATATGAATGGCACCTTATAAACGGCACCAAAACCTCCTTCGCCGAGTTTATTGCCTGCATCAAAGTTCTCTGTTGCGGCCCGTAGAGTTGATAGATCAATAAAGAGTGAATCGATGCTATGTATGTCCTCTGGATTAGATGTATCTGTCACAAGAGAACACGAATTTAATAATGGTGTATCTGATTTTCAGAAATTGATTTCTTTCTTAAAAATGACTAGTTCATTTAACAGCACAAAGCAAATGAATTTGAATCAACCGAACAAAGGAAGATACTTACCTGGAAGTACTGGCTTTCCTGGTGTTTTCCTCTTTCTCCTCCAGATACAAGAACAAAGTAGTACAATTGCCAATACCGTGGCCACTATAGGCAATGCAATGGCCAGTCTTTTCCATGTTTTGCTTCCGTTGGATCCTGTAAACGAAATGGAAAAATTTAACTTGATGCATACAAAAGAAAATATAACAAGAATCTGAGAAGATGATCCATTCTTGGATTGCGTTTAAAGATCGTACCTCGCGGACAGGATTGTGCGTCGTGCCTCAGCATTGGTCTGCCTGCAAAAAATGGAGACGACCCAAACTTGAAGCTCAGCCTGCACCGCGTGCCTTGAATGGTGTATTTTTGGACTCCATAAAACAGCCGCGTCATGTAAAGAAGATCCGATAGACAATCAAAACAGGCAGCCGGATTCAGATCTGGAGTGCAGTGAACCAAAGAGTAGAGATCGTGGTCTTCATCGCCTTCATCAAACGACACAACCCCGGTTGCATAGAGAGGGCTTCCTGAAATCAAGACGCGACCAATGCTCTGGTTCAACAGGAGGACAACCGCGGCGTCGTAGACTTTCACCGGACATGGAAGTGCCTCGTCAGTAAAGTTGTCGATATGAAAGAGCACGTTTTCATTCGCTGTGATGGCCGTGAGATTCCTATTTGAATACCCGACATAGCACTCCTCATAATAAACAGTTGAATCACGATCGTTGGGACAAAGTTCCTGACAATCTAAGAATGCTTTGGCAGTGCAGAACAAACAATCCGTGGTGTTGATATCCTCTCGGCACAACGCCATCGCGTGCACAACATCAGGTAGAGTCCCGTAGAAAGCTGTGGCAAACTTGTTGCCGGACAGGCGGAGCTTCTGGGTGATCGAGTTCGATACCTTTGCAATATTTCTCTGGTAGTGACTTCCATCAGAGTAAAGCCCGTTCTGCTCCGCGCACACTTGCCAGGGCGGCGGCCCCTCTTCCAGCGGTGGCGCAGCTCCAAGCGGGAGGTAGCAGACGGCAAGGGTGAGGAGGAGGGGAAGAGGGAGAAGCGCAGCCATCTGGCGCTAGCTCATGGATCCTGTGAACAGAACCACCATAGACTAATTTGAGTAAAGAATAAAGAATTTGCATGCAAGCATATTTTGAACATGGGATTAAGAAATTAATTACACGCACCGTGAGGATCTGTGCGAAGAAGGAATTGCTCTGATCGATTGAGAAGGAGGAGAGGTGGACGACTATACTTTTCGCGATGAGTAGCTGCAGGTTCTACATGGCCTTCCGCGACTTGCTTGCTGGATTCTCATGAGTGCGCGCGTGTGCGGCCAATTTCGACGAGAGGCATTTCTCCGCCTCGAGCTAGCCGTTAACACCAAAACGGAAAATGCCGCCTCCAATCGTCCACTGCATTATTGCATTACTTTCGGAAATCAGAAGATGTCACGGAGACTAATTCCCTCCAGGTGGGAGGTCTCCGCACGTAGTCTCGTTGGGTTACCAGTGTTACTACTCCAGCTTAAAACGTTTTACTCTGGCCCCTCTGCCTTTTTAGTGTACGCAGCTCGTATCGCTGCCACCGAGAGAAACGATTTTATGGCGGGTCCACATGGACAGAGAAAGCACGAGAGGAATGAGAGGCATGCGGTCCAAAGAGTCGACGTTGCCTTATAGTATATATTCATACAACTCATAAAAAGGATCATGTCGACTATCAGCTTAGTGGATATATTTGTGCCCAAACCCAAAAAATGAAGCTGAGATAATTTTGATGTTGTTTAGACATTTCCTTACCATGAAAGAATATTGGTAAATTTTGTTATACCTGCAGATTCGTCGTCCATTTTACACCCATTGCCAGTGTTGATTTTGTAATCTAGGTAATACTTGCAACGGCAGTTAGGAAAGCTATTTGAAAAAGTTGGCACATCTTCCATAGTACTTTCTGGATGAAGCACCATTCAGACTCTTGTTCCCCCATTTTAGTAGGTGTATCTCGATATTTTTCAATTAGAGAACCGATAGCGGATTTCCTTTATACATCCCTCTGGTTTGTATCGGTGGCTCAAATGTTGAAAGGTGTCATATAATGTCTCACTCTCTGTATATGTGCCAGGAGTTGGAAGGAGATGCAGCTACTTACTAGTTGATAGATTTCTAGATTAGCTAGAATCAGATACTTCTTTCAAACTGAGTTAACAATATTCTTTTTTCTTAAAAGACTTTGCTAGTTTTGTTCTAAACAGAAAAAGAGATTGATAAAAGAAACAAATGTGAAACCATACTCTCTCTCATACTTTGAATATCATCGTGAATACAACAGAGCTATCAGAACCTACGATGTTGACAAAAGGCACCGTCGTCACCCGATTATTCGGGAGAACGGTAAATATTTGGATAGAGAGAGCAACGAACAATCAGAGAACAATCTATGGCACACAGAGGGTTTAGACTGGTTCAGGCCTCCTGAAAGATAATAACCCAACGTCTAGTATGGGGCGTGTTGAATCTGACAGATAGCATCAGATACCTCCTCGTCGGAGGTTACATGTATATTTATAGACTTGATACCGCCTCTAAGAGTCCTTGCCTTATTCTACAAGACTTCCGATCTATAGTAATAGATTCGGAGTCTATACAAGTTCTCTTCCGTGTAATACAAGTCTTCTGGAAATACGGAATTAAATCTTTAAGAATATCTAAAAATATGGGTTACGACAGGTACCATGGTGGCTGAGCGTTCTATGGTAATTTCTAATGTATATTGCATATCCACGTCAGGGCATTTTTGTTAAACATTTTGGTTGCAGGTCAGCTGCTCACCAAATGAAGGTTGAGCGTGAAGTCATGCAGGAGATGGACACAGTTCAAGCAAATTGTAACGCAGGACGCAAAGCAATGCAATGGGTGGCACAAAGAAGAAGAAGAGAGTAAAAGAAATTTGGAAACTTAGCTCAGTATGCATGTCTTGTATAGTGAACTTTTTTTCTTGCGTTTCGTCTGTCAAGTTCAGTGCAACTTCACTAAAAACAGAGCCTGAACCAAACTGTCATGGCATGCTTGACCATAACCGAAATATACTAATACTGAACCATAGGAATCACCCCATAATTCTTCCCCGTTGTTGACGAACTGCGAGTCCTTGATGTTCTGTGATCTCTGCCTCCTCCAGGAGGTACTGCAGCAAGGAGTAACATCTCTGAAGGCTGTAGCAGTGTAGCACGCAACCTTTTGCTTGGCCGTTGTTGGGTGCGATCAGGGTTCGTAAACAATGGTTTGCTCGCGAGGACTGCAACTGCACGTGGAGATAACGTGATTAGGTCATAAACAAATGTGAGGGAGTTTCATTCAAGCAATTCTCTATTCTGTTTAACTGTGAATAGAGATACATGCAACTCCACAAGACGACCAACAGAGATACAAGCAATTTCGCTGTACTGATGACGCATCCAGCCGGAGGCACAACATGCACAAGTAATGGGAATTAAATCCCACATTGGATATTAAATCCCACATTGGATATAGCTTCGGGTTGCAACTAGTCCTTTTACATAACGGTGGTTTACTTTTGTGCGAAAGTTCATAACGTGATTAGGTCAACTAAGCAACTTAAGAGCTTAGGCTTATCAGCTTGTGCGAAAGTAAAACACGAGAAGAGTTGGGTCAGCGGAAGCAGTAAACAAGCGGTACGCTGCTGACACGTATGCTTGTCTGCAGGCGAGCGGCTGAAACATTCCAAACGAGAGCTGCGACAGAGGTGAAGAAACAAGAGGCCGACGCACGCGGAGATCTTGCGCGTGGTCCCGAGGGGCAGGAAACAGCGATGGATGAGACGCGCGCGGTCGT
Source organism: Eragrostis nindensis (assembly GCA_012490785.1). Classification (NCBI taxonomy): domain Eukaryota; kingdom Viridiplantae; phylum Streptophyta; class Magnoliopsida; order Poales; family Poaceae; genus Eragrostis; species Eragrostis nindensis. The sequence continues at coordinate 393,035 of JAAXCT010000599.1, forward strand.
ATCAGGAACGCCTGAAAGAACGCAGCGGAAGAAGCCCACCGGGCACCGGCATCGAGTGAACGAGCTTATAGTAGGTGCCAACTTCCAATGTGACGTCATGCTTGTTGCTTTGCTCTAGTTAATTTTCTCAACACATTGACTGTTTTGAAGCTGCCGTCGAGGTATTCGACGCAATGTCGGTACAAAGTCGCATTGACAGTACGTGATCGATTTTATTTTCTTTGTTCGGCTGACGTTGTGTCTTGGACTGTTTTTTTCTCGCAGTGGAAGATAGATCGGCTACAAGTAAGGTTGCGTTCATGATATTTCTCTCGAGACACATATCTGATGCTTTGACATCTCTGATATTTTAGAACCTGGAGCACAAACTTGAGATGAACAGAGACTAGGGACCTAAACAAGTCCATAACGAATCTAAGTTCGTGAAACCTGGCTTTATTGTGGCTCAATCTTTTCTTCAAGTTTGTGATATAAACTGCAAAGTCTCGAAACTTCAAGTGGTAGCAGGTGATGTACCTGAAATTCACAAGATTTGGCCCTAACCTTTGGAAAATTGGTCCACTTAAGGAAAAATAAGGTACAACACATTCTGACTACTCCATGTGCTCACCAAGGCAAAATTCACTAACAAAAATTCAGGTGAAATGAGATGATCATCAACAATCAAACATAAGTAGAAACCAGCTCAAAAGTTCACAATAAGCAGCTAGATTTCTTGCCATGTTTCAAATGGCACAAGCACTAGAATCAGAGAAATGATTTTTGCAAAATAATCAGAGAGGATGTGCAGCTATCGTGCCTCCAAAGGTCTGCAAAAAAAACAACGCGTTTTAGCTATGAATTCTGATCGGCACTGCATGAAGATGACATCAACGGAACAAACATACAAGACCTCCGGTTCCAACTTCCATGGCAAATATCTGAAGGTGTAAGATTCACTTTCAGACTGATGACATCTTCAAACTGAGAAAACCACCCTGAACACCCAGCAACCAAATGCTGTTCCTCGACCAAGGACAAATGAATCTAAAGGGTCCGTTTGGATGGAAGAATCGTTTCTGATTCTGGGTAGAATCGGTAGAAACGGTGCCAAACGAAAAAATTCTGAAACGTTTCACCTGTGAATCGATGTGAAACGATTTTGGCCTGTGAGCATGAAACGGCAAAAGAGGTGTTCCACACCGATTCGCTCCACCGATTACCCTTTGCCCTTCTCCAGTCGACTTGTGTGCCTCCGTTGCCGGCAGCGCCGACCGAAGCTCCGCCCGGAACACCACCCTCTCCTTCAAATCCGACCTCACAAATGGGTTGCTCTTAGTTTGTAGATCATTTCCCCCACCTTTCCTCCTCCGATTCATCGCTGGAGCACCTCTAATCGGCTCCCAATCTATTCTGTTCTCTCTCTTCTCTCTGGTTCTGTGTTCAATTAGGAGGAAGAAGATGAAGAGTTACTTAGTGGGCTGGGCCTAGTGGGCTAGGAAGTGGAGTGCGTGGTGGGCTAATAAGATGGTTACTTTGCTCTTCTTTATTATTTTTAATTATGTAGAATGGTTTTTTGTATTGATTTTTCTATGAGAACAAATGATAAAAAAATCAAGGGCAAGTTGGTCATTTTCATACCTTTTTTCATGTTTTCAGAATCTGAATCCAGACAAACTGCCAAACGATTTCTGAAGTGATTCTGATTCTGCTTGAGAAACGTTTCAACTCAGAATCTAAAGCTGAAACGTTTCTAGGTGAATCTGGAACAGTACCAAACGCACCCTAAAGAAATAAACTCCACAATAAGAAACCCACCCGGGTTCAAGCGCTGGTGCCTCACCCGGGTGTCGCACCCTCTGGGAGCAGGCCTGAGCCTTACGGCTCCTCGTGTCTGCTCCCGAGCCCATGGCTGCAGGTGGGCCCCTGCGCTGGCCCATCCTCTGAAAAAAAAAAAGAAAAAAAGAAACCCAGTGTCTTGTTTGCATTACGGACAAAATGATCTGCATCATTTTCTTTTTTACATATCAGAAAAGCGTGATGGAAATCAGCAAGAAATTTTTTCATTGTAGTATTAGCTTTCTGACGACCTCACAAGTACAAACTCAGAGTGACAGAATGGCAATTTTAACTTTGTTGTTTGGAGGAATTATCCTACGGAGTCTCATGCTTGTGTACTGTTTTTTGTATGCATTCAGACACAGTAACGAGCACGTTCTTCTTTGATGTCCTACTGCATTTGGTCAACATCTCACAAGCTCCACTTTTTGATCTGGTTCCCCGCCTTCCGTAACCTCTACTTCTTCGAGTGAACCCAACACAATGCGGTTTGTCTTACGATTCTCCAGCAATTTCCACGGGCATCCTAGTGACTTGCACCTCCGAGATCTTTGGGGCAGCGATGTGCGCGTCGCACGAGATGCACAGCTGGTGCAGCGTCCGGAGCTCCGGGGTGGAGATCTGAAGCAGGCCGTTGCTGAATTCTCTGCCGATGGCGAGCGTCAGGCGTCAGCCGTCGCAGCGTGCCGGAGCGTACGGGGAAGACTCGAGCTCCGTCGTCCTTCAGGGCGATCCACTCCAGGGCGAGGTCGGACAGGCTCGGGCAGCGGGAGGACAGGACGTCGTCGAGATCGCGGCTGTCCACGCTCGCCGGTTTATGCGGAGGCTCGTCAGCGCCGTGAACGCGCAGCCGCCCGCGAACCGGAGAGGCCGGTTCACGGTGTCTAGGCCGATCGCCGTGACCCTCTCGGCGAGAGGAAGCACGACGGCCTCGTCGTCGTCGTTCCATGTGCGGCCATGGCGGGGCACCGAGAGACGGAGCTCGCCGGCGAGGCGCCGCGACGCGAACCGCAGCAACGAGGAGACGTGCCGCGCGGTCACCCGGCGCGGGGACCCGTGGAAGATGGTGATCTCGAGGCGGCGGATGACGGTCGTCGTCGGCGACGCGGCGGCGGCGTACGCGGCCAGGGCGGCGTCGACGCGGTCCTCGTGCGCCGGTGACTGCGGTTGGCGGCGGTCGTAGCGGAGGGTGAGCTCGGGGAGGCCGGCCCAGATCGACGAGGCGCCAGCGGCGGGAGAGGACGCCGGTGCGCGCGGCGGCGGCGGTGGACGTGAGGCGGAGGAGGACGCTGTGGAGGAGGTCGTCGGGGTGGGCGCTGATGCGGTCCGCGGCCCCGCCGTCTCGTGTGGCGTCGTGCATGGCTCGGTCGGGCTCGCTCCGACCACAATACCGCGGCTTCACCCGACGGAAGGCGATGGAGTCGGCGGCTTCACCTCGGTTTGCTGCTGGGATGCGATCTGCCTCGCGCACCGTTCGCATTTCCGTGAATTCGCTTCGAATCCGACTCGACTGCTGCTGCGTCTCATGCATGGCCTCGCACCTTCAAATCGCCGATCCGGCAGCAATTCAAAATCCGGTTTGAGGTGTTGTGCCGGCAGTTTAGATACGGATCCTATTGAGCTTAGTCCAACAGGAGCATGATCAACAAAGTTGGGCCGAAGCCGTAGAAATTAAGCGACGAGGTGAACGAACGAATGAGCAGCAGTATTATTTGCCGATCAGCACCGACGCGTCCGTCCGGGTTCGCAGCCACGATCCGCGAATCAAGATTTGAACAAACTTTGTTCAGATCTTTTTTTTTTGCGAGAAGTAAAAAAAATGATTGCGCACGGCAACAAGCGGCGCAATCAGGAAAGAAAGGCAGTAGGACAACTTGCACGGACGACACCTAGGGAGCGAGCAGCACCGATTTTCCTGTCCCGCACGCCCGCGTGGGGCCGTGGGGCTTGCCGGCCGGGCTGCCCTCATGAAGTTGCCGGGGCATTTTGCTAGCCTGAAAGGTGACTGGAGATCGTGATGACTTTTGCCTGATCAGGCACCGTGCTACTCCGTGTGTTTGGCTGCTCAAAGTTGCCTGAGATGAAGGCGCCACCAATGAGTACGTTTTCTAAAACAAAACTTGTAAACCTGGACATTATGGGCATACGCTTTCATCCCCAGACCACAACGACAACAGGGGAGCTCGCCGGAGGCAACAAGCACCCGATGTTGCTGTCCTGAGGAGAGGAGGCAGAAATCACCAAAATGGGAACTGTCCTCAGCATTCGTTTCTCGTGGCGTCTCCTGAAAACGGGAGAAGAACGAGGGAACGAGGAGAGAGAGAAGGAAGGGAAGAGGTGGAGACGTGGCGAGTCAAAAGAAGGGCAGTCCCTGGAAAACGGAAATATTTGTTCTTTTTTTTAGGGAAAACAGAAATATTTGTTTGTACTAGATCTCCTAATTAAATGATAACATCCCGCGCGATTTGGATAAAGCCACCAGCTCAGCCCAGACAAGTGGGTCCGTGATTTGGGCCCACGCTGACAGCTCGATGGCAGTACCTGATTAGGGTAAAGGCCAGACTTAAGCCACTTCAGTCCAATTAGGACCCAGCCCACGCATTGCAGACCGACGAATTGGGCCAGAGATGACGAGGGCCTGTAATGTTGGGCCAAAGCAGACTGCTCGATGGGCTGGGCTGGGTTGCTTTCTGCGGCTCTCTGCCGTCCGCATCTGCGCCGTGCTCAAAAAAAAAAAAGATCTCAAAAAAAAAAGAAAGAAATCTGCGCCGTGCCGGTTCGGCCGTCGCGGGGGCCGCTGCTGGTGCGCTCCCTGCGACAACCGGCACGGCGCCGCGACACGCCGCCGCGTGAGTCGGATTCCGCGGCAAAAAATCGAGGTCCGAATAGGAGCCGTCTTTTTGGCGGGAGGCCGCGGCGTCAAATACACGGACACGGCCTCCTTCGGTAGCACCTGCCTCTTCTGTCCGTGAAAGCCGAGCCGTCGCGATGGATCTGCTGAAGGGGGAGCTGCAGAGGAAGCGGAAGGCGGCGGCCGACGACTTCGGCGGGAAGAGCTTCGTGCGGCGGTCGGAGCTGGAGCAGAAGCAGCTCCAGAAGCGCCGCGACGAGCACCGCCGCAAGCTCGTCGCCAAGGCCCGCGCACCTGCCGATGCTTCAGCCGCGTCCGACTCCAGAAAACAAGGCGTCGAGGCAGGAAAGCCTAACCCTAGCTCCTCCACCGCCGCCGTCGCCGCCGCGGCAGCCTCCTCTGTCCCGCCCGCCCTCGACCTCCCGCCTCACGAGGTGGTCCGGCGCCTCCGCGTGCTGCGCGAGCCCGTCACGCTGTTCGGGGAGGACGACGCCGCCCGCGTTGAGCGTTTCATGCTCGTCCTCAAGTTCGGTTTGGTCGGCGACATCGACGGTCTGGACATGGCCGAGGGCCAAATTAATGGATTCCTCAGCGACATGATCGAGATGCGTAAGCGGCGCAAGGGCAGGCGCCTCGGCAGGGATGTTGGTGGTGGCAGATGTGGCGCTGCGGGAGACCGTGCCGCTGATGCAGGCAAGGACTCCAAGAGGATGAGCACCAAGTTTGAGGAGCTTCGTAAAGAGGACAAGATTCTGGTGTTCTTCAAGAGGCTGCTTAATGAGTGGAAACAGGAGCTGGATGACATGACTGAGCCGGGGGAGCGGATGGTGGCAAGATTCAATCAGTGTGCTGAAGATCTCAACCCCCTGTTCGAGCTCTGCAGGAAGAAGGTGAGTTCTTGGGCTTAAATTGCATCGTTAATCCTATTGCATTCAAGTTGAAGCAGCGGTGCTACATTACTTAGAATGGCTAGGTTTTTGAGTTTTAATTATAGCTGGTTGCAGCATGATATATGTGGAAAATTCAGGATTATGGGCAACCAGTTGGAGTAGGTAGATGAAATATCAAAGCTAGATGCAGCGTTTGAAAACTCTAGTTTAAGTTTGTTCTAATTCTTCTGTTTGTTGTGGGATACACTTGAGAGTTTAAAGAATAAGCTAATTGGCGAGTAGAGAAGCACAATTACCCTGATAAATTAGGAACAATACCAAATTTTGTTGAATGACATGGTGACCACTACTTGGACATTATGAAATATTTTGTAGGACAGATAGATGGTCAACCAATGTGCTAAATTCTGGTGCTTGCATCTGAACGTTGCTTAAGTATTTCTGAAATTAATCACTGTCTATTGCATTTAGGTTCTTTCTGATGACATCCGTCAAGCATTGCTTCTTATTGTTGAGTGCTGCATGAAGCGTGACTACTTAGCAGCGTCGGAGGAATACATCAAACTGGCCATTGGCAATTCGCCATGGCCTATTGGAGTCACTATGGTTGGTATCCATGAGCGATCTGCCCGAGAGAAGATCCATGCAAACAGTATTGCCCACATGATGAACGACGAAACCACTCGCAGATACCTTCAATCAATCAAGAGGCTTGTGACTGTTAGCCAGCCGAGTTATGCGGGGCAACCCTGAGAATTTGTGGAGTGTGGAGTTCAACAGACTACAAATGGAAGTGACCTGCTAGTGCTTTTGTCTGGGAGAATGGTTCGGGCGAAGCTTCAAAAGAGTGATGGTTTAATAAGCTAGCTTGCTTGGATCACAATGCAAATTGAGTTTGAGATCGTGGTGTAGCATATGAATGCTCTGTTTTCCCTGCCCTTGTATCTTTTATTCTGTTTTATAGTGATGACAGCGAGCAACTACAGAATCGTGTTAATCAAAGTGCTTATAAAAGTTGTTATTAGCCTATCTTTGCCACTAGGGCTCATTGGGTAAGTTTCACGAAACCAGCTTAATTCCAGAAATCTTTTTTTTACTCCCCCAAAAAAATCTTTAAAAAAAAAAACTATTCGGCATCCTGCTGCTGCAGTGTCACTGGATTCATCCGGTTTGGCAATCCTAGGTTCTTGGATACAACCGAGATAAGAGCTGCAACCATGCGATAGCATGATTTGTTGCGGTACCATGCCTGAGGTGATATCGCAACCCGTGGATTCAACTCACCTGAAGCTACAACGTGGATCATGTTTGATTTCCCTTTTTACCCTGTGAACATTGCCTTATTCAGGTTGCGGCCAAAACACAATGACCTCACCCTTATGTTGGATCCCAGTCCCCAGCATCAGGAGCCCAAATTGTGTTGCTAGAATTGTGATCTGTAATCTTGAGTAATCCAACCACCAACTTCATCTTTAATTTGCTAAACCAGGAAAGGTGCACATAGCTTAAGATATGAATGACATAGTAGTTACTAATGACAACTGTGACCAGTTTCTAGAGACCGCAAGAAGGAAAATCATATCAGGCGAATAAAAAAATGCCTTCGCACACCCAAGATCTGCGGACCAAAAAAATGCACACAAAATCGAGAGAATAGTTTTAAAATCCAGATTGACGCTCATGTTGAATCGTGACTGTACATTCAACGTATCCCCATTAGTATCACTGACCAAAAAACACAAAAAAAATCGAGAGCGTAGTTCTAATCCAGATTGACGCTCATGTTGAATCGCGACTATACACTGACAATACTTCCACAACATCCAAATTGTAACTAATTATCTACAAAAATGCTGTGCATACAAAATTGTTGCAGCCTAATTATGTTCTGGTCTTATGTCAAAATATGATGCTGTGGCCCCCAAGATAGACGCTACGAGCTCAGCCTTGCTTTATCTTCAGAATCCTGTAAATTATACAACAAACAGCATATTTTCAGAAAAAAGAACATAATGCCAAAAATAATTTACAACTTTTTGCACCTTGTATTAAGATAGACCACCTAAAGAATGCGGAAATGATTTGTCAATTCATTTAAGTACCAATCAAGGTTCCAATTTCTGTTGGGAAACTATGCGGTCATAGACCATTTACTTAGTCATCGATTCTAGCTACCTGGTCTGACCAAAACAAGGCTCATACACTACTGCAAATCAGTTATACTTTCAAAAAAAGCAAGCATGAGCAGGAATTAAAAAATAGAAATAAACTGACTAATGAAATCAATTGGAAAGGATGGCGCATTAAGAATAGTGATTCACATGTGTAGAAGAATGGCCTATTAGAAAATTAAAGATGAAATGCTTTGTAATTACAAAAATCTGTACATGGATCTCTGGGAATTAGCCACATTACAAAGCATATCTTTAATTTGTATATGGATCTCTGGGAATTAGCCAATGAAAATTGCTAGGTCCAAATTACAAAGCATTTTCCCCTTTGTTTAATCTGTTTTTATATGTTCAAAAAGAACATGCAGATTCTCAAGGTGAAGAAAAGGGAATAGTCTAGTTTTCCTGAGGTTCACATTCTTTCAAATTGCAAATATAACTGCTTAACAGTAACAATACATGGCATCAAGTAAAGGCATCGTACATAGTTATTAACAATAATAATGTCCAGAATACAAATAAGCTATATCCACAATGAAAACTGCTTGCAAGAATAAGGGTGGGTGAGCAGGCTTCTTACCTCTGGATCGCTTTCCTCATCATCCATAATATTCACTGTGAAATCTATCCCAGGTCCATCTGGCTCAAAGGACATCCTCAACTCACCATGATCTGGAATTTTATACTCCTTGAGCTCCTTTTTTATTGTCTCTTGACTCTGCGAACCATACAAATAATCTTATATTCTTAGGGTAAAAGTACTTGACCAACTAATTGCAAGGACAACGATGTGCAAACTTATAAAAGTACCAGCTGGCCAATTCCCAACGTGGTAAGCAATCTAAGGAAATGAGACCGCTAAGGGCAGGAAGTGATAGATAATTGCTCCTTATGGAAATTGAAACTGACTCTCCAAACAATTTATGAATTGCAGCAGAAAGTACCATATGCACCATGAGAATTCATATCTAGCACAAAATTAAAGTTTCTGGCCGGGAAGGTAGGAGTTTCAAATTAATTAAAAAAATTCGGAAATTTGGGTGTTACAAACAGAAAAGTAATTAACTACGTATTAGACAACAAATAGATATGGGGGGAGCATCAAATTTGTGCCACATTTCTGAAAAGAAATACATGCAGAATGATTACTCAAGAAACGAACGAGAACTCACCATTTCAGAGTAGACAACGATCTCAATGCAACTTATATAATTGAAGTTTTCAAGAAGGTCCATGGCAAACTCCATATCATCAAAGGAGAATCTGAATTTCTCTAGCTGACAGCCTACCATGTCACAAAACAATGAACTGCGCCAGTCAAGGTGTTTAAGCCCAGGAGCATTGATAGACACGATTGTGTCGTCCACGGATGTGAAGCAGCCAACAATCGCCAGATTTCGCAGCTTTGGTTATTTCCAGTATTGATATATCATCTACCCAACCGAGATAGAGTTTCCTTAACAGGTTGCAACTGATACGCATCACGGGGACACCGATCAGGTTGCCAATCTCAAGGACTTCCAATACTGGACAATAGGTCGAGACAATTGTACCAGGATCAGGTTGTGACTCCGTGAACCGGATATTCACAAGAACAAGACGCCTGAGATCTCCGAAGCTGTGACTTGGCAGCCTAACTGTGGCAAAAAGCGGGCTCAAAATGAGCTGACGAGCAGTTTGGAAACAAGGTATGTCTAACAGCATTGAAAGATTGGCCGTCCGGGGACTCTGGTGGGGTGAAATCTTGAAGAAGAACGTCCCCGAGACGCGGGCAGCGGCAGCACGGAGCCAGGACGCGATGACGGGGACGCTGATACTTGGACGCCAATTCATCTCAATGCAGAGGCGCTCCAGGGCTCCGCCAGCGTGGCGGCCGAGTGCTCCATCCACGGCAATCTGGAAGCGCCCAGCCTGGGCGGCATGATCCTCATAGAAGACCAGAGTGCGCAGATGAGTCCAGGCATAACGCCAGCGCCGAGCGAGGACTGCCGTACGAACAGCCTCCTCGATTGGGAGGCGTACGAGTACAAGGAGAAGTAGGTCGTCGGGGAGCGAGCTGAGGAAGTCGAGTTTCAGTTCACCTTCACCGCAGACGGGGGAAGAATTGGTCGGCGCCAGCTCGCCTCCAGCGACGGAGGTGTTTGGCGCGCCCTCACCGCAGACGGGACCGGATAGCTTGGTGAAGCGGTCGTCCGTCTTGCGCGCGGGCTCACCGCGGAGGGTGTCGGTGGTCTCGGCCGCTTGCTCGCCGCAGACGGGTGCGGGGGTCTCGGCCGCGACCACGCCGCAGACAGGGCCGGTGTCCGGGGCGCGTACTCGCGGCAGGCCGGGGCGGGGGCCCGGGGAGCGTGGTCGCGGCAGGCGGGGGCCCGTGGCGCCTGGTCGCGGCAGCTGGGGCGGCGGCGGCGGCCCGGAGCGCGTTCTCACGGCAGGCGGTGGCGCTGGTCCTGGGCACCTGCTCCCCGCGCCCGATGGCGGTCGTCTCGGGGCCGCGCGCGGAGGTAGGCAGCGGCGGGCGCTCGGCGTAGCGGAGGGGAGAGGATGAGCGGTCGACGCCGAAGTCCATGGCCGGCGCGGGGCTGACGCCGAGGCCGTGGGTCTGCGCTCGGTCGACGCCGGGGTCGGTGGTCGGCGCGCGGTGGACGCCGGGATCGGGGATCGGCGCGTGGTCGGCGCCGGGGCGGGGAGTCGGCGCGCGGTAGAGCCGTCGTCGGGGCTCAGCTCCTTGGGGACGGCGGCGGGCGGAGCCGTCGCGGGGTTGCTGTGGCACCGCATTTTGGAGCGGCGCGGCGGCGGCGACAGGTTTCGCCGGGACGCTGATGGGTTGGGGAAGGAATTTGACAAATGTTGCTCGCTCGCGGCTCGTCTGTGAAGTGCGTGTTGGTGATTTGGGGAGGGGATTGGGAAGCGGTTGGTTGGAGGTGACAGCTGGGCGGCGGCCGGCGGGTAAAAAAACACCGTCACGCAAGATCGGTAAATTGCGCGGCGTTAGTTACCGTTGCTGATGGACCGGTTAATTCTTTCCCGCTAGTATAGAATCTGAAGGAGTGCAGTTGTTCCAAGAGATACGCAGCTATTGATGACGTCACTACACAGTACACACCGTATATATAAGGAAGGAAACAATGGTTTCCTTGTCACGAAGGGCGTTAATGCTCGATTTTTTTTACTTACTTTCTTTCAGTTGCTTTTTTCCCTACATGAGATAAGGTGCATTGGACAAAGTAGAATAGAACTGTGTCCCTAAAAAAAAAAAGTAGAATAGATCTGTGACCAGGCCATCAGGGCCGTCCCGACAAAATCTGGGGCCCTGTGCGAAAATCTATAATGAGGCCCAGCAGTATAGATCATTGCTAAAATTTAGTTAGATCTTCAATTCTTATTTTTACGCTTTTGATTACCAGAATTAGAGTTGAAAGTGGCGCGGGCTGCGCCGCTAACCCGCCGGGCCAGCCCGCGCCGCGACCGCAGACATCGCCGCGATTCGGCCCGCAAAGCTGGAGTGGCTTCACGCGGGCAACCAGCGGGTCCCGGCGGCGCCGCAAGTGCCCGCAAAGGCGAAGCTGCGGCGGGGGCGTGGGGCGATGGCGAGCGACTGCCGCTGGAATTTCCCGACTGCATCGCGATCTTTCGTGTCGAGCAGGCCCCAGCATGTCTATCGAGAAGTTTTAGTTGGAGGGCAGACGCGAATTCGGCTCTCATGAGTCATGAATCACCCACACGAAAAATTCCCCAACCTATCTCCCTCCCCGCTTTGCCGTCGATGCCGGCGGCCACCGCCGAGTTCACATCGAGGCATCGAAATCGCGTGCGCAGGTGGAGCATGGTCTTGGTGCCTCTGACGGCGAGCTCAAGTTCAAGCAGATCATGCCGACTCTCTCGCCTCCCGCTTCGGACCTGCTGAGCGCGTTGACGAACAACAGAACTAGCTCGTGCGGCTGCTGACTGGCCGCCGCTTGTGCCCGCGAGATGTTTTGTGGCGGCTGCTTGCGGGTTGCCGCTTCTACCCGCGCTGGCTCTTGCGGCTG